>OW388295.1:12654651-13254651 GCA_936450465.1 Gibbula magus
CTTCACGGGCCACACCCCCGCAGACTTTCATTCTGGTCGTCAGGGATAAATTACGCGATTTTTTAAAAGCCGTATATAAGTAATTTATGGACCGATTACAGAAATTAAAATCGAGCAATTGTCAAATTCACATCCCATTTTAATGAATCCAATTTGGACCATATGTCATTGCATCTATCCTTTAACAGCAGCAAAGTGTTTATATCTCGCTTTTCTCTCTCATCGGAAACAAAGAAGTTATCACTCCTCTTTAGCTCTGAAGATGTTATTAAGATATTTGCAAAAACTGCTTTTAAACACTTGTTAAACGCCAGAAAATGTTATATGAATATTTATATTTTTAAATATATTTGTGCCATTATTGTTTATAGTACCTTCTATTGCATGTATATACTCATGTCTTATTAATCGCAATTGTAGTTTCAATTACATTGTATGTTTCCTTTATTGTCATGTAATATATTTTAATCGTCTCTGAAAACTCCATCTGAGTGGCATATGTTCATTTATAATTATTTCTGTACCGGTTTTATATAATTTATTCATTTTAATGTACATATGGTGAGTCGTTATCTGTAGGAGTGAAATAAATAATCAACCACCAATTTAGATGTAAGTGTTTTATTATTTGTGTTTTGGCTTTCTCTTATTGAAAATTGTCATATTGCACAATTACGTTTTATGTTTTTTTATTATAAAAAATCGGTTTATTTAGAGCAACAATATTAACATAAAGAGTATTCGAATTATCTACCACTACATATCACTCCATCTCCAGAAAAACCGGCTCTACAAGTGCATGTGAAAGATCCATCAATATTTTGGCAGTCGGCATTAACATGACAATTGTTTGAACCGTCCAAACATTCGTCATTATCTGTGTGGGTCAAATCAAACAATAATCATGATCAAATACATTATGATGGAATTTCAATGTTTTAATCTCATTTGTGAGTCGAATGTCCACTTAACAACGACACAAGAGACAATGTTTTTAAGATCTGATGAAATGCATTTTTCTTAAGAATGACAGATGATTACCTCTACGTATTTTGTATAGCGGAATCAATTGAGCATAACATCGAGACAATATACACATGCAATTGATATTAAGACGATTTTAATTCACCCATTTTTCCTAAAAATGCTTTACGTTTTAAAAGAACTACCGCAATTAGTTGGGCGATTCATTTTGAAAATGCTCACTGAGGCATGACTGTGATAAGCGACAGACGGGGCCGGCTAGACAGCTACTCCGCCGAGTCTTGTTAATGAATTAATGATGAATATCACTGACGCTAAATAAATTTATGAGGTGTATTACATCGCCAAAAAGACATGTTTATGTAATAATTGTGTAATTGTCATCTGCGGAATTACCTAGTTGGAAATCTAAACATTCGATATATGAGAAATTTAAGTTGGTTTGTTGAAGATTTCTTTGTGAATTTAACAATCAAAATGTTGCGAAATGACGTTGAATTATGACTATCAACGAAAAAGAGATTCCTCCAGATACGGCACAGAAGTCATCCCTTCACGGGCCACACCCCCGCAGACTTTCATTCTGGTCGTCAGGGATAAATTAGGCGATTTTTAAAAAGCTGTATATAAGTAATTTATGGACCGATTACAGAAATTAAAATCGAGCAATTGTCAAATTCACATCCCATTTTAATGAATCCAATTTGGACCATATGTCATTGCATCTATCCTTTAACAGCAGCAAAGTGTTTTATATCTCGCTTTTCTCTCTCATCGGAAACTGAGAAGTTATCACTCCTCTTTAGCTCTGAAGATGTTATTAAGATATTTGCAAAAACTGCTTTTAAACACTTGTTAAACGCCAGAAAATGTTATATGAATATTTATATTTTTAAATATATTTGTGCCATTATTGTTTATAGTACCTTCTATTGCATGTATATACTCATGTCTTTATATCGCAATTGTAGTTTCAATTACATTGTATGTTTCCTTTATTGTCATGGAATATATTTTAATCGTCTCTGAAAACTCCATTGGAGTGGCATATGTTCATTTATAATTATTTCTGTACCAGTTTTATATAATTTATTCATTTTAATGTACATATAGTGAGTCGTTAATAAACAGTTTGTCTCTCTGTCTCTGAAAAATTGCCATTTATCAAATTAATTATGAGGTTTAAAAAGATTGACTTTTAAAAAACAACATTAACGTGAAAGATTATCTAAATTATTTACCACTACAAGTAACTCCATCTCCGGAATAACCAGCTCTACAAGTGCAAGTGAAAGATCCATCAATATTTTGGCAGTCAGCATTAACATGGCAATTGTTCGAACCATCCAAACATTCGTCGTTATCTGTAGGAGTGAAATAAATAATCAACCACCAATTTAGATGTAAGTATTTTATTATTTGTGTTTTGGCTTTCTCTTATTGAAAATTGTCATATTGCACAATTACGTTTTATGTTTTTTTATTATTAAAAATCGGTTTATTTAGAGCAACAATATTAAAACGAAAGATTGTCTAAATGATTTACCTTTACAAGTCACTCCATCTCCAGAATAACCGGCTCTACAAGTGCATGTGAAAGATCCATCAATATTTTTGCAGTCAGCATTAACATGGCAATTGTTCGAACCATCCAAACATTCGTCATTATCTGTAGGAGGGAAATAAATAATCAATCACAAATTTTGATGTAAGTGTCTTATTATTTGCGTTTAGGCTTCCTCTATAGATGTTGATTGTTTGAGTTAATGCTCTGTTTATAAAATAAATGCTATATTAGAATTTATTTTGATTTTCAACAAGTATGTTAAGTTCAAGCAACAACAATACATTATAGAATATGTAATTAATTTACCATTACAAGTCACTCCATCTCCAGAATAACCATCTTTACAGTTTGACGTTAATAAACAATATTTCTGTCTGTGAATAATTGCCATTTCCCAAATAAGGTATCAGGTTTAAAAAGACTGACTTTTAAGAAACAACATTAAAACGAAAGATTGTCTAAATGATTTACCATTACAAGTCACTCCATCTCAAGAATAACCAGTTTTACAAGTGCAAGTAAATGACCCAACAATGTTTTGGCAGTCAGCATTAGCATGACAATTGTTTGAACCATCCAAACATTCGTTACGATCTGTAAGAAATGTAATATGATATATGTCAATAAGATAACTCGCATCAAATTTTAATTTTTGAATGATATCCTCAGCTTCTTCAATGATTGTCGTGTTTGAAAATACAACATGCTTATATTTGTGGTTACTACAATTAAGATGTTGTCAAAGACGTATTAGGAAATTTAAAAAAATGTCTTCCAGGAATCACAGCAGTAACGGTCATCGAATGCAAGTATGAGCAAGACTCTGACAAATGTTTGCTAATATGGAATCATGGGGGGAGCGACCGGTGGCGCCCATTCCTGCTATTTTAGAAAGTACTGAGTATCATTATTTCTAAATAATAATCGCTAACACGATACTTATTATACTAAAACTTTAAGCGAGGGTTCAATCGATATATATTTGTTGTTGAAACAAAGTCGAGGGGACATTTCTGTAGGTACTTGATTTAAACACAATCTAGATATTACTTAGTGTAATAAGTTTTACTTTACTTTATCTTGCCTTGAATTTATCTTGACTTGATGGCCCAGAAGTAAGCGTTGCTTGTTGTAGTTCCAATTATGAATCTTGAGTCCTTTAGTATTCCTTTATTATTACTAGCCCGTGTAAGATACTGCAGTGTAATATTTATGCGGCAGTATTAAACTAGTGTAATACTGCCGCAAGTATGACATCACAATAGTTCACGGTTATGACGTCAGAATAGGACTAACGTCGTCGCAACGGTATCGGACTTGTGGAAATCATAGTTTCAGAGCCATATCGGCTATTTCGCTGGATTAAAGGTGGGCGAGTAATAAACAGAATACTAAACTTCCCTCTATTAAATACCATGGTTTTTCTTTTATTAAACTCGTGAATGATTTGGCTTTCGCTCGTTTTATACAAAACGATTAACTCGTTTAATAAAAATGGTATTAAATAGAAGGTCGTTTAGTATCCTCTATGTGTCGTATTGCTGCGCATTTGTGAGGATAGTTGTTCTTCTGCTGATTGGTTTCTTCCTATTTAGTAAAGCAGAATTTTAAATCTATATCCTTCCAGTTTTTGTTCAATTCACCCTCGAAGCTGTGAAATTCCAGTCGGTCATTACCAGGTTGCTAAAACGTGTCTGGCCAAATCTGTTGGCTTGATAGTGTTGGTTTCTGTAGCTTGTTTAAGGGACCCCTGTTGTTGTTGCTGGCTGGATTAATATTCATGATGCTCACACGTTTATGGTCTTTCATGATCTTACATAATTGTAGTACACCTTCCCTTATTCTCCGGTATGATAGTGTACATTGTAGGTAGCCCTAAGAATTTCAACCTTTGCACATAATTCATATCTTTGCATCTTTGTACCATTCTTGTTGCTCTACGGTCTATGTGTTCTTCTGCAATGATGTTCGTCTTGAGTATTGGGTAACATATTGTTGACACATATTCCAGATGTGGTCCAATAAAGCCCTTGTAAAATGGTAAAAATATGTCCTTTCTCATAGTCACAAAGGTCTTCGTGAACATTCCTATTGCCTGGTTTGCTTTCTACACCTTGCTGACTATATGGACGAAGAATTTCAGCTCATCATCTAAATTTATTATTACACCTGACTCCTTTTCTTTATCTGTGTACTCTATTCCATCTCCAGACATCTCGTCACAGTATGGATGAATTCTCTTACCGAAGTGGGTACTTTTACACCTGGATGCCATGTGTCTGACCATTTACTCAAGCCGTCAAGGTCTTCTTGAAGACCAGCATCATCTTCTGGAGTGTTGATATGATTGTACAGCATTGTATCACTAGCGGAGAACCGGACTATGTTAGATGCTACGTCTGGAAGGACATTTATGTAGATTAGAAACAGGATAGGGCCGAGGACACTGCCTTGTGGAATTCCTGACTTTACTTTAACCGATGAGAAACGTGATGATTCTACTCCTACTTGCTGTTCTCTACCAAACAGGAACGCATCCATTTTGGTAGGTAACTGCTTATTCCACATGATTCCATTTTCCCGAGCAGTTGCTCATGAGGGACTGTGTCTGAACCCTTTGTAAGGTGGAAATATGTCGTCTATATTGTCTCCTCTCTCAAGTATGTCAGGCCATTTTTCTGTCACTTCTAGAAGTTGGGTGTCGCATGAGTACTTTTGCTTAAAACAGTGTTGATGGACTTTGATAAATGATGGCGTCTCTGAGAAAACGTTCGAGCATTTTGCATAAAATAACTATTAGACTAACTGGTAGTTTGAGCTGCTTCTTCTCCTTCAATAATGGTATTACTGGCAACTTTCTTCATTGGGACAGTACTGTTTCCTTATCAATCAAAAATGGTGGTCATACCTCAATGTTTTCATTCGTACATTTTTTCAGTGGGAGTGGGTGTATGCTGTCTATTCGCTAGTTCTATATTGCAGAGTACAGCCCCTGTTGTTATTATACAGATGTGATAGTATGATCCTTGCTTCTGTCTGATAGCCTAGGAAAAATGATATAAAATCATCTTCTGTAAAGACACTCGATTTCCTCATGTCAGACAATGTTATAGTTCAATCTTCGTCCTCTAAGTCTCCAATTCCTCTACGCGTTCTTGAGTATTATTATATATTCTTGTATTATTACACAGTTCCAGAATAATTTAGTCTTCTTTGATAGCAGAAACCAATAGTTGTTACAAGTCAATCCTTGTCTTGTCTACATGCCTAAGTTACTTTATTGCGGTTCTGATAAGTTGTTTTATTCATACAGTTTAAATATACTTTCCACATTCAGCTATTTTCCATGACTGTACATATAGTTTCCGTGTTGATCCAGAGTTTTTTTTATTTGGTTCTATTTGATGGTTTGCTATTGACACGAAGCTGTCAATACAAACATCTAGGATATATAACATGCTTCTTCCATGCTATCAGTGTCAATGGCACTCCAGTCTTTGTTACTTAGAGGATCTCTTATTGAAGTATAGTTAGCTTTCAGAAAGTTTGGACGGGCTTCAATTTTCCAGCCTCCAGCACCGATCGGTAGCAGATATTCTCGGTCAGAAATAATATTTTGTTCATTGCTTAATAGTAAATCAAGCAGCCATGGTGTTTCTCCTCTCTATGTCTTGTGGTTTTCTGTAGGGCCTACATGTTGGATAAGATGATATTAACTGCTTCTTTCTTTGTATAATGACACGCTGTTGTTATGGTTTTCTCCGGGTTCAAATAATGCCCAGTCCATGGATCAATAATTAAACTCCCCTATTAAGTAATCAAAATTCATAGCTTCATTTAATAGGTGGCTTAATGTATTGTTGTTGACGATGGACTTCTGTAGATATTGCCAATCAACAGATTGCCAGATCCTTGATGTTTGACAAAGATTCATTAAAAACATGATCATTCAACAAATTCGAACCAACCTGCAGAGGTTGCAGATTCTTTGAAGGGATCCTCCTTGGGGTACATATAGCATAAAAATCCTAATTTTTAACTTGATGACAGATTGTAACTTAATTTTTAAAAATAACAGTAAAAATAAGTTAAAAAAACACAAAATAAGTGTTTTCCGAACGTGTGACCACCCTGTGTAGAGCCTCATCCTAGCGCAAACCAAGGGATGTAACTCTAATCTCACCACTTATCAATCTAACCATGTCAGACAGAATAAGGGGAGGTGGGTGGCCGTACCCAAAGGAGGATCCCTTCAAAGAATCTGCAACCTCTGCAGGTTGGTTCGATTCTTTTTCAGAAGGGATCCTCCTTGGGGTACATATAGCATAAGGCAGACTCCCAAAGAAGACTTAGGATGTGGATTCTGTCTGTATACTAAATACCCCTTAAAAGTGCTCTACTCAATCCAAGAAAGGTGTCACACTTACCAGATCACGTGACCTCCCGCGCCGAGGGCTGAGGATGGGTGATCCCTTGGGGACTAACCAATCGGCTAACCAGCCTGATTACCGTTATTCGAGCCAAATACCCCCCCCCCCCCTCTTTTTTTTACAAAAGACTATTGGGGAGCAATAGGAGTAAGTATTTCCCGCTAGGCAGTGCCACCGGGACACCTGCTGCGGAGGATATAAATGCCCAAAACAGTGTAACTGGTTAGGATGAACAATTAAGGTTAGTTTATTAGTCTTCTTAGAAAACTGAACTGAACCAAACTGAACAATAACTCGAAAGCTCAATCAGCTAGAGAGTGTCAACTCTGCCCACCTGAGAGAACCGACTGACCAAACCGAGCGCGCTCTCTAGAGTGCCTGTCTAGTTGGTAGTGTCGAATGAACGTGCTCGGCCGGCTCCAGATAGCGGCGGAGCAGATCTCTTCGATGGGCAGAGCCGCAGCGAACGCCTTCGACGTCGCAACCGCTCTAACCGAGTGAGCTTTCAACTGACCTGGGGCCTCTAAGCCCTTGTGAACGTAGCCCATGACAATGGCAGACACTATCCACCTGGATATTGACTGCTTTGACGCCGGCAAACCAGGCTTGCTACCTCCGTAACAACAGAACAGTTGCTGATCCTTACGGATAGCCCTGGTACGTCTGATATAAGTCTTAAGAACCTTGCGCACATCCAAAATGTGTGCATGGTTTCCAGTGGACCCCGAAGAGGCCGGCTGCATAAGAGTCGGCAGTTCGATAGGAGCCGTCACATGGAACGAGTGGTCGACCTTGGGACGATAGCTGTCGGGCAGCCTGATACTGACTCTGTCCTTATGAAAGACAGTCAGTTCGGGATCAGCAGACATCGCATGGATGTCGCCTACCCGCCTGCCCGACGCCAAAGCCACCAAAAAAGCGGCCTTCCACGTCAGAAGCTGCAGTGACAGTGCGTTCAAGTCTTTGAACCCCGGACCTGAGAGCCAATCCAAAACAATTGAAAGGTCCCAAGTGGGGCTGATACGCCAGACAACCGGACGTTTCCTGTCCACGCCTGCTAAGAAACGCTGTACCAGTGGATGCGATCCCAAAAGAGCACCGTCCACTGGTATGTGGAAAGCAGAAATAGCCGTAGAGTATCCCCTGACAGTCGATGCGGCTAAACCAGCATCTAACCTGGACTGGAGGAACTCCAAAACAGCGACTAGATCTGTAGAAAAGGGATCGAGAAGCCCTCTATCGCCACACCAGCGCGCATAACAGGCCCATCGATCTTCATACTGAAGGTTTGTCGAATCCCTCCTCGAAGCCAGTATTGTGTCTGCAACTCGTGCAGGAATACCGCTCTCCTGGAGGCGATTCCGGACAGTGGCCAAGCCACCCACTGAATCCTGGGATTCGGGTGTGGCGCCCCTTCCTGAAATAGTATGTCTCGTCTCGAGGGTAACAATACAGGAGGCTGTACGAGAAACCTAAGAACGGACGGGAACCAACTCTGAGCCGTCCAAAGTGGTGCGATAAGCACCAGGAGGCGAGCTGGTTGATTGGTCAACTGAGAAAGAACCCTGGGGATCAGAGGTACCGGCGGGAACGCCCATAGTACTCTGTCCGTCCAGTCGATCGCGAAGGCGTCTCTGGATAGAGCCCTTGGATCTGGAATTCTTGAGCAGAACACAGGTATCTGATTCGTCATCCCTGACGCAAACAGATCCACCTGGAACGACCCTAACAACAGGGAGATAGTTCCGAATATCCCCCGGTCGAGCATCCACTCGTGAGGTGATAGGATGCGCCGAGACAAAGCGTCCGCACGGACATTGTCCACCCCCGGGAGATAAACAGGGACCACCTGAATGCTGAACTGGTCGCACCACAGTAGGAACTGCCACGACTCCTGAAGGAGAGATGGAGACACTGTGCCGCCCTGTTTCAGAATGTAGGATATGGCTGTTTGGTTGTCCATCTCTAGACGAACCACAAGCCCCCTGATCCGCTCTTTGAAGCACTCGAACACACGTCGAACTGCCCTGAGCTCTAGCACGTTGATGTGCAATTACGACTCCTCCTGTGACCAAAGGCCCGAGGCTGTCAGGTCTTCCAGGACTCCCCCCCCCAGCCTGATAGGGAGGCGTCTGTCTGGATGGTGACCGAAGGCGTTGGAAGCTCTAGCGGTAGACCCTTGAGAAGGTTGCTCTCGGAAACCCACCACCGAAGATGCTCTAGCACCCAAACCGATGTGGTTAGAACCTTCTCGAAGCTGTCCGAGTGTGACCACATTCGTGCCAGCGCTTGCTGAACCGGTCTCATACTCAAGCGAGCTCTCCAAACCACGTCCACTGTCGCCGCCATATGCCCCAACAACTGAAGCCAAGTCCTGGCTGTGTGGGTTGGCGATTGAAGGAACAAGTGGACTGCCCCGATCACTCTGGGCACCCGATCCGGGGCCAGGGACACGGAACCGGAGGCCGTATCGAACCTTGCGCCCAGAAAGACCAGGTCCTGTCTGGGGGCTATGTCTGACTTCTTCAGGTTGATGATCCAACCCAGCTTGAGCAAGATGTCTAACACCTGCTGGGTGGCTTCCTGATTTAGTTCTCGAGACAAGGCTCTGATCAGCCAGTCGTCCAGGTACGGATGACAACACCTGCCCTGCGACCTGGCGGCCTGCGCCGGTATCAACATCAACTTGGTGAATACCCTCGGAGCAGTTGAAATGCCGAAGGGTAACACCCGGAATTGGTAACAAGCCCCGTCGAAGGAGAACCGAAGAAACTCCTTGAAGTCGGGGTGCATTGGAACATGGAGATAAGCATCCTTGAGGTCTATTGACGACAGCCAATCTCCCCTCTCTACTGACGCTATGACCGTTCTCAAGGTTTCCATCTTGAACGTTGGAACCTGTAGACTGCGATTCAAATATTTCAGATTGAGAATCGGTCTGAACCCTCCGTCCTTCTTGGGTACCAGGAAGTAGGTCGAGTAATAACCGCTCTGTTCCTGACCCTTCGGTACTACCTCGATGGCTGCTTTGTCTAGCAAAGCCTGCACCTCGGCACGAAGGACTTCCGCCTTCTCGGGCAACTCGGGCACCTTCGTGTGCCGTATCCCGGAGAAAGTCGGTGGGTCGTACTTCCAAAGTGGTAAGTGGCCCTCCCTGAGTGTGGACAGGACCCAGGTATTTGAGGTGACTTTCTCCCACTCTGAGATGAAGTGAGATAGTCTGCCCCCCACTGGAAGATCTCTGGAAAGACAGTGTACCCCCGTCTCCGGCAGCATTCGAGCTGCTGGAATTTTGGGTGGTGACTCGGGCTTGGGAGGACCTAGGTCGGCTTGTTTTGCTTCCCTCGGCTCCGAAAATTCCGCTGGCCTTTATGCCCACGGAATTGCCCTTTCTTTCCCTTCCCCTTGAATCTCTTCTTGTTGCCCATAGGGCCATTCCAAGAAGCTCGACCGGAACCCCCCGGCGTGGGGTATAGGTCATCAAGGGGGGAAGACCGCACTCGCTTTTCTTGCGGAGCTGGTTCCTCGAGGAGCACTTTAGAGTCCTCGAAGGCAACCTTCTGCTCGGCGGCTTCCTTGACTACGGCCTGCGATCCAGGAAAGAGGGTTGACCCCAACCTGAAAGGCAGGTTCTGCAAGGTGAGGCGTGTGGACTGCGAGAACTTAGACGTCGCTAGCCACAGCCGGCGCATCCCCATAACTGCGCCCATTATCTGACTCGAGGCACTCCTGATTGAGTCCCGAGCCAGATAACTTGATACCTCCGCCAACTGCTTCTGGAACGTGGTCACCTTAGTGCCCAGTTCCTGCATCTCTGCCAGGTCCTTAGCCTGCATAGCAGCAAGGTAGGCCCCGTGCACTGCTACCCTCAGTTGTTGGGCTCCGTTCCTATATGTGTCCTCGTGGGCACGGAACTCGGCCTTAAACATGGCAGCCTGCGACAGAAATGGAGGCAGTCGCCGGCCCTGTTTGCCTACAGAAGGCTGCGCCTGAGTGCCGGACAGGGTGACGGAGGTCAGGACGCATCGGAACTCCTCGGTGACCTGCTCCGGAACGGGAACAAGCGTCTGCGGGATAGCGATCGCTATTCGTTCACGCGTCTCCTTTAGAAGCTCGGCGACCGAAACAGCACGGCCGGATTCCTCATCCTCCGGGTCCCCGGCACCGGAGCCACTCTGCAGTGACCCAGTGTCCGAAGCCCGATCTCGGATTGTCCGTTTGAGAGGGATGCGGTACCCGGCGCTGCTCACCGGCGCTCGTCCCCCGACCAGAGCCGGTCCCCGGGGCTGCGACGGCACCGGCGCCAAAGCACCGGCGCTCTTGCCCTTGGGGTTAACGGCGCCCCTCGACGTGCTCGGCACCTCGGCACCTTGCACCGACGAGGGGGCTTTGATTACTTGAGCACGAGGCAGAGACGGAGCAGTCTCTCGGATGCATACGTCGGGAGCCACTACCTTGCCGGGGCCTGCGCCCGGTGCAGTAGTGCCCCCGAGGTCGTTACCTGCACGAGTGCCGGCCGACCCTTGGGCATCAAGGTCCGGCAGGGCCACGACAGTCAACTCCTTACGGAGCTGTTCCATCATCGACCCCACCATCCCCGTCATCTGCCCTTGGATTATGGTAGCGATAGCTGCCGCGTCCAGATTAGTATTAGTCATGGGTGTGTTAGCAACAGCAACGTTTACGTTAGTCTGTGGTTGTGGAGAAAGAACTGGAGGGGGAGGCGAACCCCCCGCAGCCGGTGACCCCACCTCCATATCCGCCTCATCCGATGAGGAAGAGGGGACAGGAGTGGATTGCACCTTCTTTTTCCCCTTACCCTTTGACTTACACCTTTTCTCTTTAGAGGGTGGGATGGCCCCTTTAATTTCCTGCCCTGCCTTCTGGAGGTTACGGAAGAAGAGCATGTCAATGCCCCTCTCCTTCTTCGCCCTTGGTGTGAAGTTGAGGCACAGCTGGCAGGTAGAGTCGTCGTGCTCATCCTCTACCAGGCATGCTAAGCACCTGTCGTGCTTGTCAGCAGGGGGGATGCGGGACTTGCACCCCACACATTCGGTGAAAGACTGCAAGTCAAACACAGAATGTTTAGGGGTGTGCATGTGTGTAAGTGCAATGTTTATGTTTCATAAAAGTGCTTCATACAAACAAACGCAGAGGCGCTACTATAATAACTAAGCACTCGGCAAGTAATAAATAGTAAGCCACTGAAAGAAATAGAGCATGAATATACCTAGTATATCTTGCCGACTGAGACGATAACCCCGAGAATGAAAAAATTCAAAAAGGGAGAAATCCTCATCAGAAAAGTGCTGCCCTAAAATGCGAAGCATGATAAAGAACCTCCAAAACAAACAAATCTCAATACAAGAATAGCAAAGTACTAACACATTGCATTTTGTTTGAGATCCGCCATTTTGAGCGTTTTCCATCCGCCATTATTCGAAGCATACGAAGCACGTGCGAATTGAAAAACGAAGTTACAACGCGACAAAAACCATATAAGTAACCTAAACATTCGCCTCTACGAATAAAAAGGGGTTACCACACATACAGTATTCTTAGTCTTGTCCATTTTCATCAAATTGTGAAACTCAAGTCAAAAGGTCTCTCAAACAAAAACACGTCTTGTCTGGTCAATGACAGATTGATAAGTGGTGAGATTAGAGTTACATCCCTTGGTTTGCGCTGGGATGAGGCTCTACACAGGGTGGTCACACGTTCGGAAAACACTTATTTTGTGTTTTTTTAACTTATTTTTACTGTTATTTTTAAAAATTAAGTTACAATCTGTCATCAAGTTAAAAATTAGGATTTTTATGCTATATGTACCCCAAGGAGGATCCCTTCTGAAAAAGAATTTCAGGTTTGGCACTTAGAAAGTCTCTGAATTATATTATCCCTCTCGTAACTCTGTACACGATCTACAAAATGTTCATATCATTCAATTGAAAATTGTTTCTCACATATCTTTTTCTTGGCCCTTTTCCTTTTTGGTAATATTTCATTAAAATTATAATGCCTGTTGTCCTTGAATGTACTAAAAGATCTAGTTAATTTTTTTTTAAGAACCCTACTGTCAAAGTTGCTGTACATCATTGATATGTTTATTATTTGACCCTTGTATTTAGAGGGCTAAACATTTTGCTGTTTTTTAATTGTGCTTTAGAAATCCTGAGTGTTGCGTCAATCTTGCTCCTCTTCCTTTTTCTTTGTTGTACTTTTTTCTGTTCCTTTCTTTGTTCCGTTGTCAGATCTCTTACTGTTATGATTTGTTGATTGAACTGCCCTCAATCTCTGTGATGAATTTTGACTTCATCCTTGTCTTTATTAACTATTATTTGGAGTTTAACACTTCCTTCATATGAGGTGGTTTCTTAGTTCCTGATTTCTTGTCAGAAAATCGGGTTTCAAGCTCTCTTTTGTCTTGGCTAAGAATGGTATAGAGTTTCTTGATGAACGACAAATCATGTTCAAGCGTTGTGTCACTTGGTAAAATAGGAACATTAAAGCATATTAGATTTAAGGCTAATTACTTTTACTGGCTTATCATTGACTTTTGATTCCGTGCAAAGGATAAAGGTACTTCATCGCGTAGTGTCTCCTTGAGCTATGTTCCCAGGTTTTCCATTTTCACATTGTTCATCCTGTTGACACTGCTGGCCTTCGGTTCCTTTAAGGTAGCCCCTATCCTCTAAATATCACCACACATGATACATATGAAAAACATTGCACCTCCCCCCCCCCCCCCCCTCTCTCTCTCTCTCTCTCTCTCTCTCTCTCTCTCTCTCTCTCTCTCTCTCTCTCTCTCTCTCTCTCTCTCTCTCTCTCTCTCTCTCTCTCTCTCTCTCTCTCTCTCTCTCTCTCTCTCTCTCTCTCTCTCTCACATTAAAAGTGGTATGGTATCAATCTCTACCTGCACACACAGTCCCGTCTCCTGTGAATCCACCCTTGCATGTACACGTGTAAGAGCCCAGACTGTTCTTACAGTAGCTGTTCACATCACAATCATGGGTCACGTCGATACACTCGTTCTTGTCTGAAATCATCGACTGATATTATTCGATGTGAAAATAGCTGTTTTATTTGGACGAAATGTAATGTCCCTATTCTAGTTTGCTGAAAATGTATGATTTGCTTTAATGTTTGCGTTTGGCTTCAGTAATTTGTAGAGAAAGTTGGCTCTATAGGTGGGTCAGTTGTGAGAACAATACCCGGCTAGGAAGAGCACAGGAATGAATAAAGTTCAACAGCCATCTGTCAGGTCACATAGGGGACCTAATTTGATAAAGATATTGCGGAATTTATCATTGATGAAAAATATATACATTCATACTCAAACAGATCAGTATTGAAGCGAGTATACATATGCCATGGAATGAGACGTCTTGGCAATAAACACATTAAACAGTATTGAAGTGAGTAAATGTTTGGGACTTGACGTTGCGACTAAACTAAAGCAGCAAACTAAATTTACTTTACCACCACAAGTAAATCCATCGCCAGCGAATCCTTGCAGACAGGTACAGGAGAATGACCCGGGCAGGTTCTCACATGTCGCCAATTGGTCACATGGGCTTTGGTCACATTCGTTGTTATCTGGAATATTTATCATAATAAGCTTTGTCGTAATGCTCACTCCTATTGAACATAATCTAGATGTAGGTATTTTTATTTGGGTAATATGTCATTTAATAAAAACAATAACCATATTACTAAATATTTTCTCCAAAAGAAGATCAATTCAGTCAAAACAATCATCGTAAATGTGTATAATAATAACTTACCTTTACAAGTAACTCCATCTCCAGAATAACCAATTTTACAAGTGCATGTGAAAGATCCATCAGTGTTTCGGCAGTTAGCGTTAACGTGGCAATTGTTCAAACCTTCCAAACATTCGTCTTTATCTGTAGGAGTTTAATACAAAATCTACAATAAATGTAGAAGTAGGTGTTCTTTATTTGGATTAACGTTTCGTGGTATTATGTTATTAGGTTTACAAGTGCACGTGAAAGTTCCATCACTATTTTGGCAGTCAGCATTAACATGGCAATTGTTTGAAACATCCAAACATTCGTCTTTATCTGTAGGAGTCATATCAAGTTTTATAGATTTTAATATTACAAATTTCGTTTTGTTTTTATATAAGTAGCTTGTTACAAGAGCAAAAACATTAACGAAAAAAAGTATCAAAATTATTTACCATTACAATTCACTCCATCTCCAGAGAAACCAGGTTTACAAGTGCACGTGAAAGATCCATCACTATTTTTGCAGTCAGCATTAACATCACAATTGTTGGAACCATCCAAACATTCGTCTTTATCTGTAGGAGTCATATCAAGTTTTATAGATTTTAATATTACAAATTTCGTTTTGTTTTGATATATGACGCTTGTTAAAAGAGCAATAACATTAACGAAAAAGAGTATCAAAATGATTTACCATTACAAGTCACTCCATCTCCAGAGAAACCAGGTTTACAAGTGCACGTGAAAGATCCATCACTATTTTTGCAGTCAGCATTAACATCACAATTGCTGGAACCATCCAAACATTCGTCTTTATCTGTATAGAGTCATATAAAAGTTTAGAAATTGTAATATAACAAATTTCGTTTTTTAAAATTAAAAATAGCTTGTTAAAATATCAATAACATTAACGAAAAAGAGGTTCTAAATTATTTACCATTACAAGTCACTCCATCTCCAGAA
This sequence comes from Gibbula magus, assembly GCA_936450465.1. Classification (NCBI taxonomy): domain Eukaryota; kingdom Metazoa; phylum Mollusca; class Gastropoda; order Trochida; family Trochidae; genus Gibbula; species Gibbula magus. The sequence goes on from OW388295.1 coordinate 12,670,347, forward strand.
AAACCAGGTTTACAAGTGCACGTGAAAGATCCATCACTATTTTTGCAGTCAGCATTAACATCACAATTGTTGGAACCATCCAAACATTCGTCTTTATCTGTAGGAGTCATATAAAGGTTAAGAAATTGTAATATTACAAATTTCGTTTTTTTACTTAAAAATAGCTTGTTAAAAGAGCAATAACATGAACGAAAAAGAGTTTCAATATTATTTACCATTACAAGTCATTCCATCTCCAGAAAAACCAGGTTTACAAGTGCACGTGAAAGATCCATCACTATTTTTGCAGTCAGCATTAACATCACAATTGTTGGAACCATCCAAACATTCGTCTTTATCTGTAGGAGTCATATAAAGGTTTAGAAATTGTAATATTACAAATTTCGTTTTGTTTTTATATAAGTAGCTTGTTAAAATATCAATAACATTAACGAAAAAGAGTATCAATATTATTTACCATTACAAGTCACTCCATCTCCAGAAAAACCAGGTTTACAAGTGCACGTGAAAGATCCATCACTATTTTGGCAGTCTGCATTAACATCACAATTGTTGGAACCATCCAAGCATTCGTCTTTATCTGTAGGAGTCATATAAAGGTTTAGAAAATGTAATTTAACAAATTTCGTTTTTTTAAATTAAAAATAGCTTGTTAAAAGAGCAATAACATTAACGAAAAAGAATATCTTAATTATTTACCATTACAAGTCACTCCATCTCCAGAAAAACCAGGTTCACAAGTGCACGTGAAAGATCCGTCACTATTTTTGCAGTCAGCATTAACATCACAATTGTTGGAACCATCCAAACATTCGTCTTTATCTGTAGGAGTCATATAAAGGTTTATAGATTGTAATATAACAAATTTCGTTTTGTCTTTATATAAGTAGCTTGTTAAAAGAGCAAAAACATGAACGAAAAAGAGTATCTAAATTTTTTACCATTACAAGTCACTCCATCGCCAGAGAAACCAGGTTTACAAGTGCACGTGAAAGATCCATCACTATTTTTGCAGTCAGCATTAACATCACAATTGTTGGAACCATCCAAACATTCGTCTTTATCTGTAGGAGTCATATAAAGGTTTAGAAAATGTAATATTACAAATTTCGTTTTGTTTTTATAGAAGTAGCTTGTTAAAATATCAATGACATTAACGAAAAAGAGTATCAATATTATTTACCATTACAAGTCACTCCATCTCCAGAAAAACCAGGTTTACAAGTGCACGTGAAAGATCCATCACTATTTTGGCAGTCTGCATTAACATCACAATTGTTGGAACCATCCAAACATTCGTCTTTATCTGTAGGAGTCATATAAACATTTAGAAATTGTAATATTACAAATTTCGTTTTTTTAATTAAAAATAGCTTGTTAAAAGACCAATAACATGAACGAAAAAGAGTATCAATATTATTTACCATTACAAGTCACTCCATCTCCAGAAAAACCAGGTTTACAAGTGCACGTGAAAGATCCATCACTATTTTTGCAGTCAGCATTAACATCACAATTGTTGGAACCATCCAAACATTCGTCTTTATCTTTAGGAGTCATATAAAGGTTTAGAAAATGTAATTTAAAGATAATATCATCTCTTTGTTTTTTCGATGTTAATTCGTTTATTCATATAGACAATACTTTCAAGTAAGCAAAACACAAACGATTATTTCGAAGCGTCACCTACTTATCAAGATATAGCCCTTCAAAGTGAGTAAATTTTGCCTCCTCATTATCTCATTCTTGAAACAGTTTTCCGCGGCCCCTCAGTGTAGCATAACCTTCGTTAGCGATGTGACGTCATACACAGGAGTTGCTTAATGAAATCCTTAGGCGAGTTGTCGATTTTCGTTGATAATTCGTTTAAAACATAATAAGAACGTTTTGACATTACAAGTTTCCGATAGAATGGGTATTTGTGCGTCCGTAGGGAGTAATTTCGGAGTTTTAGGAGCAGTTTTCGATATTCAACCACTGATTTTAGATTTGTTCTTTTCCCAATCGAGTGGAGTGTTATGTTATCTTATAAGCTACAATTTGTTTTGAAATGAATAACTGACAATTCAAAAATAAAAAAGATCATGCAATTTTTTTAATATCATAAACGCCATTATTAGTTAATTTTTTTGATGTGCTTTATTTTGTGTTTGAAGAGTGTCTATAGCTTGAAATCTACTGCTTCAATATTTCCCATGGTCACTTTATTTTTGTAATATAATAGTTTCATTACAACTAAGAAAATCTTATAATTTTCATCAATGTTACTGGTTTACACTTTTTAGAAGAACATATTCGGGCTATCTTTAAATCTATAGTCGTGTACATTTACAATTACTTAGATTCAGTGTAATACCACTACCATTTCCTAGCATGTTATATAAAATGCCTTGCATTTTATATTACATGTAGTTTTTGATGGTCAATTCATATGTTTGTGGAAATAAAATAATGTTTAAATCACTTCGGATAAAAATATGGAAAATGTATCTTTCACAATTTCAAATGAAAGAATTGGAACTATAGAACTTTGATCAACCTACCATGGCCGTGTGTACATGTGTTGTTTGGTTCTCAATTAAAAAAAATATTACCCCGGCTATAGTTCAGTCGTGTAGATTTCCCCTCTTATTTAATATTTATCTAAGTTAGAGTGTCAATAACGCAACTACATCACTTATTACACATCGCTACATTGATAAACAAAAATACTGAAATATATTTTGTTATTTTGCATAAGGACGAATGTGAAATTGTTTTTTATTCAACATGAATAAGGCGTGTTAAAACCATTATAATCCGTATGAAATGTGTAATAGATCTCTGTGACGTTTGAACATCTTCATCATCTGACATGCGGGCCGCCGCCATATTGGGCAACGATAAGAATTGTTCCAAAACACATTGCAGAATTACGGGTCCCGCAATGGTCACATCCAGTACTAAACAGTGTTGACATCTGCTGCCATTTGTAGTACGTTTTACGGGGCGTGTATATATGTAATTTTGTTGTATAAGGACAAAGGTAAATATGTTATTTAGGCAGTTATGTAAGGCTAAATCGAGTGGATTCTGTCATTAGACGCCAAACGACTCCTGTGTATTACGTCACAAGGCCAAGCAAGCAGAATTCGCTCTCGGCTAAAGTTTTATGAGGCGTAATTGAGCGGCGTTCTAAAAAGGCGTTATAAAAGGTGTTTATTGGTTGAATTGACAAATATCAAGTGATTTCCTCGTCATCTTGGAATATGCTTGAATAAAAACCGAAAAGTGATATGGTCGGGGTTTGTGGATCTTTAACAAATTTCGTTTTTTTAAATTAAAAATAGCTTGTTAAAAGAGCAAAAACATTAACGAAAAAGAATATCTTAATTATTTACCATTACAAGTCACTCCATCTCCAGAAAAACCAGGTTCACAAGTGCACGTGAAAGATCCGTCACTATTTTTGCAGTCAGCATTAACATCACAATTGTTGGAACCATCCAAACATTCGTCTTTATCTGTAGGTGTCATATAAATGTTTATAGATTGTAATATAACAAATTTCGTTTTGTTTTTATATAAGTAGCTTGTTAAAAGAGCAAAAACATGAACGAAAAAGAGAATCTAAATTTTTTACCATTACAAGTCACTCCATCGCCAGAGAAACCAGGTTTACAAGTGCACGTGAAAGATCCATCACTATTTTTGCAGTCAGCATTAACATCACAATTGTTGGAACCATCCAAACATTCGTCTTTATCTGTAGGAGTCATATAAAGGTTTAGAAAATGTAATATTACAAATTTCGTTTTGTTTTTATAGAAGTAGCTTGTTAAAATAGCAATAACATCAACGAAAAAGAGTATCTAAATTATTTACCATTACAAGTCACCCCATCTCCAGAAAAACCAGGTTTACAAGTGCACGTGAAAGATCCATCACTATTTTTGCAGTCAGCATTAACATCACAATTGTTGGAACCATCCAAACATTCGTCTTTATCTGTAGGAGTCATATAAAAGTTCAATCATAAACTTAGATCGAAGTGTTGTTTATCTGGGTTAACACTTCATACTATTAAACATTGTCTTATTACAAATTGTTATTTGTTTTTATATAAGTAGCTTGTTAAAAGAGCAAAAACATTAACAAAAAAAGGTATCTAAATTATTTACCACTACAACACTTGTTAAACGCTAGCAAATGTTATATGAATATTTATATTTTTAAATATATTTGTGCCATTATTGTTTATAGTACCTTCTATTGCATGTATATACTCATGTTTTATTAATCGCAATTGTAGTTTCAATTACATTGTATGTTTCCTTTATTGTCATGTAATATATTTTAATCGTCTCTGAAAACTCCATTGGAGTGGCATATGTTCATTTATAATTATTTCTGTACCGGTTTTATATAATTTATTCATTTTAATGTACATATGTTGAGTCGTTAATAAACAGTTTGTCTGCCTGTCTGTGAAAAATTGCCATTTACCAAAATAATTATGAAGATTACAAATATTGACTTTTAAAAAACAACATTTACGTGAAAGATTATCTAAATTATTTACCACTACAAGTAACTCCATCTCCGGAATAACCAGCTCTACAAGTGCACATGAAATATCCATCCATATTTTGGCAGTCAGCTTTAACATCACAATTGTTTGAACCATCCAAATATTCGTTTGTCGTTCGTAAATGTGTTTTAATTGAGTGTAATTGGTAATATATAGAATAACCAACCAAATACATCTCTCCCCTCGCCACTTCTCCCCTTCTCCCTCTCTTCCGACTATAAAACATAATGTTATGGTGTCAATAATTGAACGATATGTTGAGAGTAAATACCTGCACACACAGTCCCGTCTCCATTGAATCCACCCTTGCATGTACACGTGTAGGAGCCCAGACTGTTCTTACAGTAGCTGTTCACATCACAATCATGGGTCACGTCGATACACTCGTTCTTGTCTGAAATCATCCTCTGATATTATTCGATGTGAAAAAAGCTGTTTTGTTTGGACGAAATGTAATGTCCCTATTCTAGTTTGCTGAAAATGTATGATTTGCTTTAATGTTTGCGTTTGGCTTCAGTAATATGTAGAGAAAGTTAGCTCTATAGGTGGGTCAGTTGTTAGAACAATACCCGGCTAGGAAGAGCACAAGAATGAATAAAGTTCAACAGCCATCTGTCAGGTCACAAAGGGGACCTAATTTGATAAAGATATTGTGGAATGTAACCTCTTGGGAATAAAGTACTGAAGTGAGTAAATGTTCTGTAGAAATATTTGGGACTTGACTTTGCGACTAAACTTAAGCAACAGACCAAATTTACTTTACCACCACAAGTAAATCCATCGCCAGCGAATCCTTGCAGACAGGTACAAGAGAATGACCCGGGCAGGTTCTCACATGTCGCCAAACTGTCGCATGGGTTTTGGTCACATTCGTTGTTATCTGGAATATTCACCATCATTAGCTTTGTCATAACAATTTTGACTGACGAAACCATTGTCTTTATCATCAGCGTCTTCATCACCATCGTCATCATAATTGTGTCATGACTATCGTCGTCATCATCATTATGATCACCATCCCCAGAAAAAAACCCATCAACTACATCATCACCATCAGAAAAAAACGTCTTCGTTATCATCACTACCATATACAGACAACATTTTCAATAGCACAACAATTATTACCAACATTTTGATCATCTGAACCACCATCGTTTACAACAGCATATATAACATCACAGTTGACATCAACCACATTAAATGAACTCACCACTATAACCATCATCAATATCAACGACATCATGAACATCACAACGATCGTAACATCAACATCAACATCATCAACAACAAAATATAATCACTATTATCGTCGTGATGAACAACATATACACTCAACCGCAAAAGAAACGTCACTAACAAAATATAAGATAACCCAATCCCAGAATGATAAACCCGATTGAAACAGAGATTCGTCATGTCTTCAAAAGTCAACTGAACAACATTTGAAATTACAAAACATTACCTGTTTCTTTTATTAAGAAACAAACGTTTAAAAATCGTCGTTTTCGTATCTACTTAACAAGGCGAGATAGCAGTGTCATTTTATGAATTTCTAAGTTAAATGCCAAACATACTGGCCAAACCCCATTTTAAAAAAAGCGATTGCAGCACCCCAGGTATACTTGAACAGACATTTAGAATAAACGTTTCATACTTTTGTGGATGAAGTTGTGAGTTCTTCTTTACAAAACATGTGTCTATCAAATACATTCACAATCTGTTTTCAACGTCAACAGTATTTCGGCTTTTACACTGTTGACCATGTGGTGACGTTTCTTTTGCGGTTGAGTGTTTTATCACCACCATAGATGAAATGATATCAGAGAATTTTGAAGTCTTACCCACGCATCTTTGGTTGTCCAGGGTGTACCCCGGCGAACACGCACAATCGTACCCCCCTTGAGTGTTAATACACTGCGCGCTGGGGTCACATCCGTGAGAGGAGGGGTCCATACACTCGTCATCGTCTTCAGGAAAGGAAATGAAAGAAAAACGTTGCTTTATTACGACTAGTTTGTATTGTGTTATTAATACATCGCTTCTCTCCACTAGACTGATGGGGTAAAGTGCTACTAATGAATATCTACAGTTATCCAATAACAAACGTTCCAAGTATACTGAACTAATTAGTTTTCTCCTCAGAAAAAAAACATTGTACATTTTGTAATTGAGTAACCTCACCGGGGTCAGGCGCCACTATTAATACAAACATACATTTGTCAAAAATAAGTAGCAGATTTCAATTAATTTACTCAGACATTTTCTTCGTAAAGCGAAAATTGCGAAACTTGTAATCGCCATTTGAAGGGAGGAACAAGCTTAAGTGATATTGCAATGGCAATCTAAAATAGTTTTAAAAAAATGAACTTCGATCTTTGAAAATGTGTTATCTCTTCAATATATGTTTTATGCACAATTTCGATTTTATCATCTCACCGAGACAGGTGACCCCGTCCCCCGTGTAGCCCTCTCGACACGTGCAGGTGAATGACCCGGGGGTGTTGGTACACGTGGCGTGCTGGGCGCAGTAGTGTGTGTTGTCCTGACACTCGTTCTGGTCTGCGGAGAAAGAGTGTTTTTAAAATAGCAAATTCACAAGACGGTAATCATTCTTACACTGGCATACCTCCATATTACATGGGGAACTGACTACACATCCACGAAGACTTGACCTGGTAGGGAAAGCGCACTGTTCACAGTGTTATGTGCCCCCTGAACTCCTTGAATTAAGAAAAATACACCGCATTAATCAACTGACTTTGGCATATAACTCCTTATTATATGAGGCATTGACTGGTAGAGCAAGCGTTCTGGTCACAGTGTTGCTTTTCTCCGCGCCGGGGAGTAAATATGTCTTAGAAAATGAAACGTATTGATCACTTGACTCGGACATATCACTTCGTTATGTCTGATCTAGCCGAGACACTGTGCTGGTCATAGTAATGTATGGCCGCTTATCATCTGTCACAACAAACAATGCAATAATGTATTCTATCAGAATAGTGTAAATAAATTGGAAACGAAGAACAGATCCGAAGAATCAACAGTTTCACATTTGAAGAGTCAAATATGGTTCATGACCGATGACATATTGTCAGACATTGTAACAAAGACGTGCCTTTTTAGTGCACACTGTTTGACATCAACTTCAAAATGACCATATCTTACATTGCAGTTTACCCCTCCGTACTCTAGACGACTATACTAAACAAATTGTGCATTGCTTCACCTTCACAGACAGTGCCGTCCCCGATGAATCCAGATTTACACGTGCATATGAAGTTGCCTTGTACGTTGATACAGTCGGCGTCCCCGTCACACACGTGCAGTCCGTCAGCACACTCGTTGATATCTGCAACCATGCACAGACTGACACTATATCTGTCAGGCAAAACACGTTAGGATGCATTTGTTTATGCAAAGTGCTCAACCTTACTTATAAATCGATTATAGCACATCCAGGAATATCATTGCATATAATGACCAGTTTGGAATGACGTTTTCCTCCATTATAGCACCTTAGATTATCCACCCATGATTGGTATAATTTATAAACCGATATCATTTATCCGTTATCTGTGCTGCGAGCCTCTCAAAAGACGACTAACAATACACTTTGGTCATTCGCTTAAGCCTCGGTCCCAACCCACCGTGCGTTTTTTTGTCCGTACGTTTTTTGGGAAGGCCACGTTTCTGAAAAATGTGGGGGGAAGTGCGAAACGCAGGGAGGTAGCAAAATCAACGCACGTCGCATGCAAGGTGTAAGTACGTTTCCCGCACGAAATGCCTTGCCGTGATCTGCTACGTGCATCGTACGTTGCGCACGTGGTAAGTGCGTTGTAAGTGCTTACAACGTACTTACACCTTGCGTTTGACGTACGATTGCCACGTTATCGTACGGGTGCCGTACTTACATGTGCTGCACACGCACGATGTCCTTACTTACACGCACGGTGTAAGTGCGTGCAAGTGCAATGAACTTAAGTTTTTCAACCCGATTTCAGGCACCCAGGGGGTAGGGGTATAGGGCGACCTTCAGAGGTTCTCTCTCAGTGCTGCTGCCTCAAGATACCACCCATTCAACCCAGAGACTCCCGCTTCTGATGCTGCAAGAGCAGATTCCAATTGCAGCGCATAATAACTGCAGAAATCAGTGCGCACAACGTACGTTGTACTTGCGAAGCAAGTGCTTACTCGGCACTGACAACGTTAGTGTTGCATGGTTATTTGTCAGTTGAACTGGGGAAGTGCCGAGTTAGCACGGACGAAGCACCGACAACGCACTTGCAACGTGCGGAGCACGCACGTGCTAAGTGTGTCGTCCATGGAGTATGTGTCCATGTGAAAAACTAAAAACACGCACAGAGTCCGTGCGTAATGCGCACAGTGTCCGTAGAGTGCAAGCACGGAAGTCGTACGTGTGAAAAATACGCAGTCGCACGCAGCTCGCACGCAGAGAAAGTTCTGCATGCACTAAAACCGCTACGGCGTGTCTTCCTGCTTCCAAATCCGTACGGTGTCGGTACTTACAACATACGGCTAGCACTATTTTACCCACATTTTTGCACGTAGACAGCACGTACTTGCATGTACGGCGAGTTGTGACCGCCGCTTTAATGACTGGTGCTTGTTCTCCGAGTCTTATCTCAAACGATGGATTTAAACCAATCAGATGGCCAGCTGGCCTTCACGGATATTGTATGGTCTATTCTAGATCTTCTTTTCTGAGCTATATAGCTGAATTGGAAATTCAATGTACAAGTTCATCCTCCCGTGAAAAGACATATGGTTAAGACTGACGTTAAGCCAGTGTTTTAACACATCATCATCATTACACAGGTTCTCGCTTCCACGCCATGGATGTCCGTCAAGTCGGCTCAATGGTTAATGTTAATTCTGGTATAACTCAAAACCAAGGCTGGTAAAGTATGATCATATGACATAGGCCCTATAGAGAATCTCACCCTCGTGTCTTCTGATATCCAATATATCAACACGAGTTGATAAAAGTGACAACTATCCGAGGCTTGCCGAGGATATTTTTACTTTTATCAACGAGTATTGATATATTTAATGTCAGAAGACACGAGGATGAGATTATATTTATCATTTTTATCACGTTTCAATGAAAATACTGTACATCTCTGAATACAGATCTGCAATTTGACTTGCAATGCGGTGATGTCATAGGGTTGTGACGTCATCATGTTATGTTTATGTTAACACTGTGATGTCATTACTCGATGATGTAAACTTAAAGCATTGTGATTTCATGTAGTTGACGGTGACAGGGCATTGTTCAAAATCTACTGCCAAAACGATATATCCTAGGAGATATCGCTTGATCTCACACAAGCGATATCTCCCGTGGAACACAGTTTTGGATGATAAATGCCTGTATAGGCTCAGTCAGAATGGGTAACGACGATGCTTTATGGCGTGGTTTATGCAAGATGAGCATTTACTTTTGACTTCTTGAAATAAATAATAATCAAAATTGTTCACATTGGGATACTCTATGACTTACCAGTACACGTGCGCCCATCCCCATTGTACCCCTCTGGGCACGTGCATGTATAGGACCCGAATGTGTTCGCACATATAGCAGTTGCGTCACAGTCGTTACTTCCGGTCGTGCATTCATCTATGTCTGTTTACAAGGGACGAGAAGAGTGAGCAGAAAAATAAAACAGCTTTTTCACCGAAGTTCAAAATATCCAGTACAATTAAGGGCAAACAAGAAGGAATTATATGCACAATATAAATGCACAAAAAAGCATTTGTTAAAGGTACTGTAGCACGTTTTATGCATATAATTATTTTCTCTAAAATGTATAAATTATATTGTTACGTTAGAGGGTAACAAATCTCATCACGACCAAAGAAACCGTAATACGGTATCAATAAAAATGTTTATCCGTATTGGTAGAATATGCTGCTTCGTATAAAGCGACAATCTTTTGGAACTCTAAAGCGTGAGAGGTAGATTGTAAGGTTTCATGCAATTTTGAGAGTCCAGACAGCAACATGGCTTACAATTCCATAATGTTTCCATATTCAGGTATTCAGTATTCGATATATATTTCCAGTATTCAGATATCGGCACATCAGTCAGATTACTTGCACTACAGTCGAGCGGCCATTTTAATGTGAACACCAAAAAATTGCCTCTCGGAGGGAAAAACACTCGTATGGCTTATCGAACCATGTACATTTGTTTTAGAACGCTTTTTTTTAATAGATTTAGGCCTGAGCAGTGTTCATCTATTGGGAACACTTATTTTCCTTTCTACTTTATTTCAGTAAGAACGACATGATGCCACAGTACCTTTAAGGTTTGATTGATTTAAGGTTTCAGTGGAAATAATTGTTTTCTTATGCATGATAGTTAAATGCTTACCAGAACAAGAGCCCCCGTCTCCATTGAACCCCCCACCACATACACACTGGTACGAGCCGGGGAAGTTGATACACTCAGCGTTATCGTCGCAGTTAGCAGTCTTGTCTGTGCATTCATCCTTATCTGTAGTAAACACAGTGCCCATTGAACACTGAACCATGTCATCAACACCAACACTGACTGGTAGTTTAATATTCAGTATGGATCAGACAGAAGTTAAGCAAGTCCTTTCTTCCCACGTCAGCTCTGTTTTAAGTTGACCATATATCGTTTAAAACAAAATTAGTATTTTAGTCAGAATGTATCAGACAGAACTCATGAACGAACATTATCTCCCTAGTCTCTCCCTAGTCTCTCCCTAGTCTCTCCCTAGTCATTTCTTCCAACTTCAGCTCTGTTACAAGTTGACCATAACAAAATTCTCTATCAGTGAATTTGCAAGACAGATTTTTCTAAATATATTATATCTTTCCAACTAATTGCTGACAGCTTCTTCAATATGGAGCGGACAGACCTCTTGAAGGAATATTCCCTCAACACAGTGTTTACTCAGTGGGAACAAATAACTAGAGTAGTGTTAAAACGTAATTTTTTAAAGCATATTCTATCCAAAACCCTTTTCAAGAATCGAGAACAAAAAGTTTAGATATGTTCTTCCAAGTGCAACATAATGCCACAGCAAATATTCAATTCATTTAGTATAAAATTTCTCTGAAAAAGAAATAACCAAGCGACTCACATCATATCATTTTCAACTTCAACAAGATTTACGACATCAGGGCCTAGTATAGACTGTCTATGTAGTCGTAGATTCCGTTCATTGATGTAAGCTTAGGAGATATTTTCGAAAACCTCTGCCATGGAGAATTCGGAGGAGACTATTGGTACACGTAGAGTACACATATAGCTCCTACCAGTACACGTAGAGTACACATATAGCTCCTACCAGTACACGTAGAGTACACATATAGCTCCTACCAGTACACGTAGAGTACACATATAGCTCCTACCAGTACACGTAGAGTACACATATAGCTCCTACCAGTACACGTAGAGTACACATATAGCTCCTACCAGTACACGTAGAGTACACATATAGCTCCTACCAGTACACGTAGAGTACACATATAGCTCCTACCAGTACACGTAGAGTACACATATAGCTCCTACCAGTACACGTAGAGTACACATATAGCTCCTACCAGTACACGTAGAGTACACATATAGCTCCTACCAGTACACGTAGAGTACACATATAGCTCCTACCAGTACACGTAAAACCATCCCAAGCGTATCCATCGGAGCAAGCACACTTGTAGGAGCCGAGTGTATTCACACAGGTAGTGAACGGATCGCCACACAGATTCCTCTGTCCAGAACACTCGTCCACGTCTAGAACACGAAGAACACACGATGTTATGTATGTAGGTAAGTTTGGTGCCAGACCCCACTTGAATAAGTCTATGAATTTAACAAAGCGTATTTGAGCAAGGAAATCAATTTAACCATACCCGGTCCCATGTCAGGATCCAAAATGGTAGATCATGACATGGTTATCTTGTTTATATGTTATATTGATAGGTAGAATATACTTATATATACACATTTAGGGTCTGATGCATGATGGAACACATCAAACAAATCTAATACACTCTCAGCATGTGTTTCATTATTGAACAGAACAGTTATTGTAACATTCACTTTCTACATAAGTTCTCTTGTGACAACACCAAAATGAGTTCCACGTTCAAAGTGTATTATTGAGAATTTTTCAACTTTATAAACATACATTTCAGAGATTTATATTCGTATATTGTGGCAACTCGCTACGTACATCAGCGTTCTGTGTTGTCGTCAACGTACGAAATAAATGTACTCGTGCGAACTGGTACATTTAAAGAGAGAAATATGTTTGAAATATATGTTAATCATTGGACTTGGAGAGTTTGAGAGGAAGTTGTTGAACTTGAGAGTAAGTAAAATGTAAATATTAATGATGAAACCTGGGGGGGGGGAGGGCGTATCATCCTCGTCCCGAAAAATGTATAAATGATTGTACTGTTGCAGATAGTACGGCCCCAAATATGATAAAGTTACGTCTCTTTTTCATCTAAGTGACATGCAAATCTAATACTGAAAATGTTTTTTCCAACTACATGTACTTGCTGCTTGCTGATAGCTTCCTCAGTATGGATAGGACAGACATCATGAAGGAATATTCCCTCAACAAGGTGTTTACTCATTGCTCCACTTGTAACAGAGGTCACATGGGAACACATAGCTAGAGTAGTTTAAAATGTCATTTTCAAAAGCATATTCTATCAAAAAACCTTTGTATTATCAAGAACAAAATATAAAATGCAACAGAATGTCACAGCAAATAATCAATTCATTTAGTATAAAAATTGTCTGAGTGACACTATCTAAGTGGCATGTATTTCTAATGATGACAACGTTTCTTAGAGGTTCAGTTCCCGTTCGGCAACGTTCCTGAATGGTATATTTATTTCCCTTCCTCATACAGTCAGTGCTTAACACCCACAATGCTTGTATTTACTCTATAATTGATTGACACTCGTTCTAAAAGCATTTTAAAACATGATGGGAAAATATGTATCGGTATCGTTTCAAGACAGTGCGAAACATATGGGACAAATTGAAATTTCGATTCTAATACTGGTGCAGTGTAAAATGAAAATAATCGTGTTTCTGAATAAAATATGTTATTAAAGTGACACTCTGACCAAGGAAATTATGATAGAGTGGAGTGTCTGAACTGTCATTTAAGAACATTAAGACCGTTCTTCAAACTCCGGGTTAACGGTTTTACTATATTTTAAATGTATGTACATAAACACCTAAGCAACTATATTTTAAATGTATGTACATAAACACCTAAGCAACTATATTTTAAATGTATGTACATAAACACCTAAGCAACTATATTTTAAATGTATGTACATAAACACCTAAGCAACTATATTTTTCAAAAGAACGGGTTTATTTATCATTTAATGCTAATAAACAGGAGTATATCCTCGTTCTGGCCCCTGCATGTTTACCCTTACTCGTCTAATTCTCTAAAAACAATACTATTTATATGAATTAGACCAGTTCTTTTCGGGGCCTGATACCCAGAGGTGTCAAACAAACCCGTCCTCTGTAGTAGACGCCGCCTTTTCCCCTGGAGGCGTTAGTAGACTCGCGTGTTTACATCAAATATCATATGATGGTTATACAGACAGATTTTGTATTTCGCTTCACAAAATTTTCAAATTTAGGATCTTTTTAGGTACAAACATAAAATCAATATTTGCAAAAGATGAGTTTGCTGGTTTCCTGGTTATGTAGTTATTGTACGAAATAGGGGTGTCACGTACTTTCCTGTCAAATTATGAAATTGAACGAGGCATGCTATCTTAAAGGGAGGGTTCTGTCGCCATCTTGGATTATTTTGCATTACGTGAAATGAAAACATGCTATATAAAACCTTAGTTTACAACTTTTAAAAATAAAAAACCCATACATTAATAGAGTATTCACATAGTAACAGATACCATGTCATAACAATAATAAACAAGTTGCTGTTATGCTGTAGCGAAGTTTTCCCCACTCGCAGAGCAGATGAATGGCTTCTCTCTTGTGTTTATCAAGTTGTTAAATATAAATTCATCAAAATATTAACTTTAGTAGTATCTTTCAATTTGACTGTGTTTTAATCATGTATTAATAACATATATGTATAACCGGGAATATCCTCTCTAATTTCGTTCAACAATAGAACCCTCCTTTTAACTCAAGGATACCTTTTGTAAAATGAATGGTGATGCACAAAACAGCATCTCCTTTATGCATTTCTTACAAGTAAGCACGGCAGTATTTCCCCTCTTAAACAAACCCCCTTTTCGCAAAATGGAATGATGAATGCCCCGAACACTTTGGACGTGCTAAAGGTTAGTTTAAACTGAGCTTTGAAATACATTGTTCGTCATTAAAGATACACTTAAATTCCGCCTTCTGTAATTCTGTAATAAATTATTACAATAAAATAAAATAAAAATAGAAATACATAACAGTTTTCCGCAAAAATGTAAATGTGTATATTGAGCACAGAATCACATTAATAACCGAACATTAATGTTAAACATTAACAGCCTACTGTTTCATAAAATACGCATGGGCTTACATGTGTGAACTTCTATAATTGCAACAATTGAAACTTCAACAAACCTGGCAATACTAATACCGCTCACACTGATGGCACTGTACCGTTTTCAGTAATTCTCGTTATACGTTTTGCACATACAATGTACCATCATTGTTGGCTATTATCAACCGTCATTATCGGTCACATGTCAATATTGACCTGCATCACCTATCTTTTCAAATATTCTCGATTTCTCATTTCATCAATCCCTGTAAAATCCCTATCGAAATCTATGTTCCCATATTATCATTATAAGAGAAAACAGTAATTACTTATTTCGAATGTGCTTGGAAGAAAAGTACATAGAAATCATTAACAAACTGGGCTCAGATAAAGTAACACAGTGAGTAACGCTTCTATTTCGCTTAAAGTGATTGTGTCAGTTTTTGTTACTCAAACTTCTTTCGATGGAAATGTTGCAAACACCTTCATATGACAGACAGACAGACAGTTTTTATTTGTAAAGGTGGCCATGAGGCCAATAGTACATGTGTAAAATGATGGTATAACACGTTTGCGCAACCTGTACAATGATATTGACATCGATAAATACTCGGTTACAATTAACAAGATGTTCGTAACTTAAATATGTGGTACAGCAAAACAGCTATCTTAAATAACAAATCAGTATTTTCCGTGCGCAATAGCATACAGAATTTCATTCTTGATGGTTGATTATAGAAAAAATATGGTAGGTATTGCATTCGTAATTTTGAAAATCTAGGACAAATTAGTAATACATGGTATTCGTCTTCTTCAGATAACTTACAAAATGGACATTGAGTATTTATCATGTTTGTAGTTTTAGCAAATCGTGCTTCTTTAACTCCAAAGTTGTGGGCATTACATCTAAATTTGGTGAGTGCACGCATTAATTGTGATGACTTGATTACGGACAAATAGAGTTCTGTAGTAATGCAATATTTAAATTCTGAATAATAATGTACACAAGTTGATGACGTTATTTCATTTAACCACTCTTGTTGATAGATGTCTTTGTACCTCTGCTTGAATACATGGATGAAATGTCTTGTATTATTTACATTTTGAGCAAGCCATACATGTCCAAAACCATGGCTAAAAAGGATAGTTCTAACAAAGGAGACCCAATTGGTATCCTCTATATCATCAAGCGCTTTAAGCATTTCGTAACTGATTCTTGAATATCTTGTTAATGGTTGTCTCGTCAATCTTAGCCAGTATGAAATGACTCGACAAAGGGCATTAATAAATAATGGAAAACGTCCACATTCCGATAAAATAACCTTATTGGCGGTTCTATAACTAACACGTAACATGAACTTACAGAACTTTGAATGTACTTGTTCAATATTTTTGTTGATGTTGATGCCCCATATCTCCGAACTGTATAATAAAATCGGTTGAATTTTCCCGTCAAACATCTTGAATGCTGCATTAATTGGTAGTTCTTTATATTTATTTATGAATTGCTTAATGACATGTAAGGCACGCTCAGCCTGCATATATGTTACTAACGTAGTGTAAAATACTGGAAATATTTTTTCATAATTACTTGATCGATAAACATCCAGTTTTACAACAGTATCATATAAAGAGTTTCTCGGTCGATCCGGTTTTAAAACAAGAACAGATCATTCATTTCATAACGCTAATTTGACAAACTGTAACCTGAGCCGTAAGTAGCAACGATCATTGAGTTTACCCGCTTTCTCTTTCTTTTGTAGTCACAAGCTGACGCCATATACCTTCATTGCGTTTAGCAATAAGAATTTCATGTGCTTTACATCATACATGACGCGTGCAGGCTGGTCGAATGAAACTTCCCAGGGACATACTTGTTTGAAATTCAATATTCGAGTTAACGCAAAGTTAAAAGGTATGGAAAATATTTCAAGCGTCAGACGAAATATTGCATGTGATGAGATTTGCCTGTCAAACATGACACAATTATGATAACTGTAAGAGAGTTCTCATATGTACAGGAAACACCAGTGTGTGCACGTTTTAACACCAAAGTACTTATTTGAACGGAGTTGAATAACATCAGATCTTAAGCTTTCTACGGGAGAATCTGTTTAAAGGTATAGCTACATTTTCAAACATCATATTGTTCGACAAGTCAGTGTCGAGAATACTTAACTTATTTTTTTCTTAAAGCTGAAGCTATAACATATGAAAACTTTGAAGTTGACAGAAATGCTGCTAAATGGGGAACTGTACATATACATATTACGTTTTTTTTGGTAAGATTGCAACATTTTCAAAAAAGTCGAAACGTAGTGATCTTTAACCTTTGTATTGTCACAATAGCTACGTTTCTACGTGCATATACAGTCACTATTATCAAGCAAATGATAAGTACGGCATGGTAACACCCTATTAATAATACCATGTCAAATGTGCATTTTGGGAATAAATGTGAATTTTCAAATTCCTTTTCATAATGTAACACTTCATGAAGGATTAATAATCTGAAATTATTTTTCACATTTAAAGCATGATATATATCCTATACTATCAAAACAAATAACCCAAACATTACTAAGAGGGTGTGGTAAGTTACATAACATTCTCGTCTTTATCCTATAAATAACAACGTTTCACGCCAACCACGTCTGGTAAAAAAGCGTGCAAGATGAAAACTTTTGAACTCACCAGTTTGACATCTGTCCCCAGTAAAGACAGAGGGGCAGACACATTCGTATCCATCTTTGGTCTCTAGACACAGGCCGTGGTGAAGACAAGGGTTTGGGGAACAGACTGCAACATACACAAACACAGTGTCTGGTCGATTAAAATGTACATGTTACTTCAATCGTACAGCACAAGACGAGCTAAGTGACAAGTGACAAGTGACAAGTGACAAGCTAACTTCCTTTTCTAACATTCTATCTTTTCTAACATTCTCTTTTTGTCTACATTTTCTGCTTTTTCTACCTCTTCTACTTTTTTATCTTTTTTTTTATCTTTCTTTTTCTATTTTTTCTACCTTTTCCCTTTTCTATTATTTCCAACTTTTCTACATATTCTCCTTTTTCTATCGCTTCAATCAGCTTTCACTTTTTCTACTTTTTCTAACGTTTCTACCATTCCAAACCTTCCTAACTTTCTAATTTTTATACGTGTACCTTTCCTAACTTTTTCGTATTGTGCTACCATTTCTAACTTTTTGTAATTGTGCTACCATTTCTATATCTTTCTAATTTTGCTACCATTTGTAACCTTTTCTAACTTTGCTACCATTTCTAACTTTTTAATTGTCTAACTTTACTAACTTGTTACTTTTCCTTTTACCTATCATTAATGCATTAACTCCATCGTCGATGTTGTCTGCATTTGCCCTTTCAATATACATTATACTTTATACTTTATACATTATGCATTATACTTCCTGCCTGCAAGGAAAATACACACAACGCTTGGGTGAACAAACTTGAATATACATAAGAAATTTGTCAATATAGATAAACTGAATATGTCTCTTACAACTTCCGAAGCAAGAAGTATTGCGCTGATAGACTGATAAGCTCCATGTTCTCCGTTGATGAAGTTGAATGCATTACAGCGATGTTAAAATGTCTCCTGTCTACAGTTGTACGTTATATGATGTACCTCTGGTATACTTCAGGGGTAGCATATTATGTTTTTAATTTATTATGACTGCAGTGAAATGTATATTGTACATTAGTCAACATGTACTTTGAATATGAATGTAACATTGTTACTTTTCGTACTCTGGCAGATAGTGTGATCCCAAAATATAACAATGTTACTTTTGTTCATTATCTAAATGGCATGTATTTCTAATTTGAAGGGAATATACTATTAATTGAGGATGGTACTTACAGTTCTGGACCCCAGTACACTCGTATCCGTTCACTGTCTCTGTGCACACGCCCAGACCCTTGCACGGGTTGGGGTTGCACCCTGGAGCAGCAAGAGTGGTACTATCAATACCATATATAATAATCAAGTATTCGAATACCTACACACGCAGAGGGCATAGAATGATAATGAAAATATATTCCATATATCGAAATTAAAAATGTCAATCATATAATTGATCGGCCTTCCGACCTCATCAGCACGGTGTGTGTGGAAAACGGTTGGGCTTTCAGCTATGCAACGTCATCAACGCAACAAAGCAGTTTAATAAAGTCCCACTCATTTGCATTAAGTGCTCAAACCGTTGGCTAGCTCAAGGTCGTTTGTAAACGAGTGTACCATGTTTGATTACTCAAACTGGCAAATACATACATGTATATAATAGTCTGGAACCTGACAGAGAGGTATATTAAACAGTTCACACAGAATGTTTGTTTCTTCAAAGGTAGAAAAGTCTTAAGATTCTCTCGCCATTGTTAATGGTAGTAACTAGTTAACTTGCAGAATGATAGCATTATACTTACCAGGCACAAGTGTAGCTGGAAGCATAAACAATGAACGTGTTAGTCTGGAACGTAATGGTTTACATATGATCACATATTGTGAAGTTTTTAAGTTTTATTGTTAGAAACAACATACAGTAGATACATGTAAATTGGTAAGTTCATTTACATTTCCTATAATGTTATTAATTAAGTATTTCCGTATTGGCCCAGTTACAGGTCCGAGGTCCGTTGTATTAGCCAGAGACGAAGTCGAGGGCCAATACAACGGACCGAGGACCTGTAACTCGGCCAATACGGAAATACTTAATTAATGACAATTTTATTAATTAACTTCTTTTCATTCTTATTGCACAACACTAGACATCTCATTTATATTGAAATAATAATTATAAACAAGATTGGTGAACAAATAGCACGGGTCAAAATTGTGAAGCGACAGCTTCAGGCTTTCACCAAATGTGCATCTGCGCATGCTCAGACTCAGATTGGCCCAGTTTGTCTCGTATCGGCCCAGTTTTTCCCGTATTGGCCCAGTTTCCCCGTATTGGCCCAGTTGTCGAATCATATGGTCTAGGCCGTAAATGCCGTATACATGCCATAACATTGATCGTTAATTAATAATAAATGGTAATAACCGCCACGTTTTGTTGAACATATACTTATAGGAACTATAGACACAGACACAGTTGATCGTGACATATCCAGCAACTACCCGCCCCTGCCTCTCGGTGTTCAGATGGAGACTGGTCAATGGATATGTAGAAACCTTTCAACACATTTGCTTTAAAGTGATATTCATTCAAATGTTTGTCAAATTCCAAATTTCAACAAATAAATTGCCGATATCAAAGTTTGTTAAGTCAAAGTTGTCATCAAAGACACAGTTTCCTCTGAAGTTTTCGTCTTATACATACATACATACATACAAATATGGAGTAGAACATTTCAAGTCCTTTCTTCATTAAAGTCATTTGTGTCACCAAATTATTTTACTTAATTTAAGTCAATCTGTAATGAAAACAATTTATTTTATCAACTTTGAAATTGTCAAGTTAATTTCAATAGTATCATCGAAGTCAAAATCCCATCAAAGTTTATTTTTCAAGTTCAATACAAAACTTCAAAAATGGTATAGAAAACATAACTGATCTCACAATTTAATACATTTTTGTTTTGGTCCGTATTTTAAAATTTCCGTTCCTATCTTTGGATAGTTTATACGATTTTGTAGTGTCGAAATATTACAAGATGGCAGCGGCAATGTTACGTTGCATTATCACGTCCCTCACGCACCTGTCTGGCAGTGGTCCCCGATGAAGGCGGGGGGACACACACACCTGTACGCCTTCCCGTCCTCCCGACACTTGCCCCCGTTCTGACACGGCTCCGAGCTGCACGCTGAAACAGTAAGTGGATGTGACATAGAGGTTATAACACAGAGCACATAGGTCAGACGAGGTCATCTGCACAGGATTTAGGGGATGGCCCCTTTGGCCCATTTCCGAGGCCACAGAATCAATGAATCTACAATGTATATTAATCTTCGTGTCTAAGGAGTCTGTACAAACAGAACAATCTATATATTAGAATCGCCATTTCAGCTTTCTGGAGCGATTCGTACTAGAGAAAAGATTAAATATTTGGGATCACGGTAATAGCAAATCTACAATTTAAGATTGACATGGGCCAAGGAGGCTGTACACAAGATTTCAGTTCCCTAGAGCCAGCGGTTCTTTTGAAGTCGAAAAAGCGAAAAGTTTACGGACGGATGGACGGATGGACGGACGGACGTTGGATGCCTTGCCATGCCATATAGGCCCATCTGACCTTTCAGGCCTGATGAACTAAAACTTATTTGCGTTGAGAAAAGGATTCAACATGTGAACACTACTTCCCATATATTTCGACTGACAATCATCTGTTCATGTTGCTGAAAAAAAAACCTTTTAAAATAATGTCACTTTGAAATCTCCCAGCATGATTAAAATAGAAAGTTTTCCGAGGAATAAAAGTAGCAAAAAAGTAAATTTAGTGGGAAACGAACTCATATATCGTTAGTAGGTTTCCTCGAAAAACCGTCCTTGTGACGAGGAATCTATAGAAGCAGTTGGTATCCCGATATGAACTTTTTTTTACAGATTTAATTCCTCGGAACAGGGTCGATTTTAATCAGACTGGGAATCTCCTTGCTTGTTTTCTGAGGTTCTACAGCGACAATGAGTAAAACAATATTATGCCGACAGCATCTTATATTAACATACTTTCCCTATTTATATATAAAATAGTAACTTATGTGCCAAATATTAAGAAAAACACTTTTTGAAATAGCGATTTCAGCAGGCCATATGTGTTTGATCAGATATAAAACATAAGTATCATACCCACATGAAGGAAATTGTGTGTTCTTCTTCACAAGATACATCATCAACACAGACATTTAAAATCGATTTTGTTCTGTGGCAATATTTGTCTGACTCTGTTGAAAACTGGCTATATTTTCTTCGTTTATAATAACCTAACATCTTCATGTTGGTGTGACAAGTCCACCGACAGGGTGATTACGGTTATTACGTATATAATCACTCTCGTTACGTCGCCTCTTAAAAGAATCATAAATGACAAAATATAAGTTCTTTCTGTCCGGGTGTAGACGAGTATATGACAGAGATGTACAACGACGAGTTTTAACTTTTAATGGGGCGGTACATTTGTGTAAGGGGATTTCGAGGAGAGTTCTCTTCGAAATAACATTCAAATATTCCCAGTCAACCATGTACAACCGGAAGTATATCCTCTAATTTCATTTCCGGTCCAACCGCACTGCCCCTTCGGTTGGGCTTGACGGAATTTGTATTGCGAAATACGTTTAAACATACCAATTTTTCTGTTCAAAACACACGAAGACACAAATTCGTAAGAATGGTGGAAAAACAAAATATGTTCATAGTTGCTATCATATTACCTCCTATTTTGTTTCGAAAAACTCTTTGTATCAATGCATATCTAATATTTATACTTCGTTGCTCTTTGTTTTCCTTATCCGAGTTGACACTAGATTAGGGAAATGAGAGAAATGCGATTATCTACGCTGCTACAATGTGATAATAACTCACAACTGAAGGTTCGGTTGTATCTAACTACTCACCACTGAAGGTTCGGTTGTATCTAACCACTCACCACTGAAGGTTCGGTTGTATCTAACTACTCACCACTGAAGGTTCGGTTGTATCTAACTACTCACAACAGAAGGTTCGGTTGTATCTAACTACTCACTACTGAAGGTGGGGTTGTATCTAACTACTCACTACTGAAGGTGGGGTTGTATCTAACTACTCACCACTGAAGGTTCGGTTGTATCTAACTACTCACCACTGAAGGTTCGGTTGTATCTAACTACTCACCACTGAAGGTTCGGTTGTATCTAACTACTCACCACTGAAGGTTCGGTTGTATCTAACTAATCAACCACGGAAGGTTCGGTTGTATCTAACTACTCACCACTGAAGGTTCGGTTGTATCTAACTACTCACCACTGAAGGTTCGGTTGTATCTAACTACTCACCACTGAAGGTTCGGTTGTATCTAACTACTCACAACAGAAGGTTCGGTTGTATCTAACTACTAACAACTGAAGGTTCGGTTGTATCTAACTACTCACAACAGAAGGTTCGGTTGTATCTAACTACTCACTACTGAAGGTGGGGTTGTATCTAACTACTCACCACTGAAGGTTCGGTTGTATCTAACTACTCACCACTGAAGGTTCGGTTGTATCTAACTACTCACCACTGAAGGTTCGGTTGTATCTAACTACTCACCACTGAAGGTTCGGTTGTATCTAACTACTCACCACTGAAGGTTCGGTTGTATCTAACTACTCACCACTGAAGGTTCGGTTGTATCTAACTACTCACCACTGAAGGTTCGGTTGTATCTAACTACTCACCACTGAAGGTTCGGTTGTATCTATCTACTCACCACTGAAGGTTCGGTTGTATCTAACTACTCACCACTGAAGGTTCGGTTGTATCTAACTACTCACCACTGAAGGTTCGGTTGTATCTAACTACTCACCACTGAAGGTTCGGTTGTATCTAACTACTCACCACTGAAGGTTCGGTTGTATCTAACTACTAACCACTGAAGGTTCGGTTGTATCTAACTACTCACCACTGAAGGTTCGGTTGTATCTAACTACTCATTACTGAAAGTTCGGTTGTATCTAACTACTCACCACTGAAGGTGGGGTTGTATCTAACTACTAATTAACCACTGAAGGTTCGGTTGTATCTAACTACTCACCACTGAAGGTTCGGTTGTATCTAACAACTCATTACTGAAAGTTCGGTTGTATCTAACTACTAACCACAGAAGGTTCGGTTGTATCTAACTACTAATTAACCACTGAAGGTTCGGTTGTATCTAACTACTCACCACAGAAGGTTCGGTTGTATCTAAGTAATCACCACTGAAGGTTCGGTTGTATCTAACTACTCACCACTGAAGGTTCGGTTGTATCTAACTACTAACCACTGAAGGTTCGGTTGTATCTAACTACTCACCACTGAAGGTTCGGTTGTATCTAACTACTAACCACTGAAGGTTAGGTTGTATCTAACTACTCACAACAGAAGGTTCGGTTGTATCTAACTACTCACCACTGAAGGTTCGGTTGTATCTAACTACTCACCACTGAAGGTTCGGTTGTATCTAACTACTCACCACTGAAGGTTCGGTTGTATCTAACTACTCACCACTGAAGGTTCGGTTGTATCTAACTACTCACCACTGAAGGTTCGGTTGTATCTAACTACTCACCACTGAAGGTTCGGTTGTATCTAACTACTCACCACTGAAGGTTCGGTTGTATCTAACTACTTACCACTGAAGGTTCGGTTGTATCTAACTACTCACCACTGAAGGTTCGGTTGTATCTAACTACTCACCACTGAAGGTTCGGTTGTATCTAACTACTCACCACTGAAGGTTCGGTTGTATCTAACTACTCACTACTGAAGGTTCGGTTGTATCTAACCACTCACAACAGAAGGTTAGGTTGTATCTAACTACTAATTAACCACAGAAGATTCGGTTGTATCTAACTACTCACTACTGAAGGTTCGGTTGTATCTAACCACTCACAACAGAAGGTTCGGTTGTATCTAACTACTCACCACTGAAGGTTCGGTTGTATCTAACTACTCACCACTGAAGGTTCGGTTGTATCTAACTACTAACCACTGAAGGTTCGGTTGTATCTAACTACTCACAACAGAAGGTTCGGTTGTATCTAACTACTAACCACTGAAGGTTCGGTTGTATCTAACCACTCACCACAGAAGATTCGGTTGTATCTAACCACTCACCACGGAAGGTTCGGTTGTATCTAACTACTCACCACTGAAGGTTCGGTTGTATCTAACTACTCACCACCGAAGGTTCGGTTGTATCTAACTACTCACCACTGAAGGTTCGGTTGTATCTAACTACTCACCACTGAAGGTTCGGTTGTATCTAACTACTCACCACTGAAGGTTCGGTTGTATCTAACTACTCACCACTGAAGGTTCGGTTGTATCTAACTACTCACCACTGAAGGTTCGGTTGTATCTAACTACTCACCACTGAAGGTTCGGTTGTATCTAACTACTCACCACTGAAGGTTCGGTTGAGACACTTGTACCCAGTGATATCTTCAATACATGTCTCACCCCCAGCACATGGGCTTGGTTTGCAGACTGCAACAAGACAAAAATGAGCATGGCTCACATATCCCCGTCATCTGCTATCCGTCAAATGAACATTATAGATGTCAAGGGTACATTATGTTTCAAAAACAGATTCAAGCATCATAGTATTGTCCAAAATATTTTTGGAAATTGGCTTTGTTATTAGAAGAAAATATTAACCCAGTTGTAATATTTTTAGGTAACTTAAAGGGCTTCGAAACAATTGCCCACGCACATCTCCAATTGTCAGATTTTCGCTCTGAGGAGTAAATAGCTTAGGTAAATTTTTCATCAACAGTGTTTTGTGAGAAACATTAGAAATCAAATTAAAATACTAATAAAAAAAAGTAGTGGTATTATGGTTGGGTGAAATAGTTTAGGTTTTATGGCAACAAAATTATTTATATACATGAATTATGTCATAAAAAAATTAATTTTCCAGTGAAGAGTTATCTCCCTTTGCCATTATTTTTCATGTGTTGTGAGAAACCTTAAAAATCAAATTACCTTTGGATACTAATAAAGAAAGGTAATGGTATTATGGTTGTGTGACATAGTTTATATGTTATGGTTAAAATATTATCTGCTCTACAACCTTATATAAAGGAATTATGTAATTTAAAAAAAAAAAAATTCCATTTAAGAGTTATCTCCCTTTGCCAGTATTTTTCATAAATATTCAACTTCAGCATCAAATTACACAGAAAATAGGTCCGTGACATATATTTTTTATTTTCTACTATTTTTCAGCAGTAACTTTCCCACAAGTTTTATCATGTTTGAATTATTTTTCATTTATTTTATTCTTGAACAGGACTTTTGAAGTTATTTCTGCAGAATCCATTGTTGACATTGTATATTATCATATAAGGCTAATGAAGAAAAAACAACATACAAATTGCAGAAATCACTTTTCTATTCTAATAACATTCCATTTATGAAAGAATACAAATATATAGCTCTGAATGATAATCATTATTTTTAAAAAAGTGACTTTAACAAAATAAAACAAGTTTGCCATTTTTTGAGACATTACCACAAGAAAACATCATTTTGCAGAAAAAAAGGTCAGTGACACGCACTTTTTCTTTTTGAATCTTGAATAATACATATTCAGCTTGCATCATGCCAATTTACAATTTCAATTTTTCAATATTTTGATTACTGTTGGGAACCTCTTTAATTGTTTACATTAGAGCATCACAGTTTTTTTTTCGGATTCAAGGGCCATAACTCCGTAAAAAAATAATATTTCGGAATTGGACTTTGAACTCGATAAAGAATATCATCTGGACTACCTACATATTAAATTTCATTCAGCTAGATGTAATAGTTGCCGAGAAAACTTGTCCGGATTGGAGTATCACCGCTCTTTTAATTGGTACTAAGTTCAATTTCGGATTCAAGGGCCATAACTCCGTAAAAAATAATATTTCAGAACTGGTTTTCGAACTCGATAAAGAGTATGGTCATGAGTACGCACAACTAAAATGTCATTCACCGGTAAAAGAAAGGTAAATGTCTTCAGTTCTATATCATGTCCAAATTAAAACATGTTCAAGGTGCACATCGTTTAACAAGAAAATTGATAGTTAGCGAACATTTCTGAATAACAACATCAATATTATGACAAAAACGATATAAATAAGTATTACCTGCTAAATAAAAATACTTCCAAAAAAGTTGTATTGTTTTTTACAATAAATCAGTTCTGAAGAAAGATTGATTTATTATGTATTTCACTTCTATATATCCATCATAGACTGAGTGAATGGGTTGAAGTTGATAATAGATATAGAACCTTTGAGTCCATTATATTTCAGCATTAACGATCAAACAAATATAACGTCATTAACAGATCGTGTCATGAAATTGATGACGTTGAACAAACTTTTTATTAATTCATGTTGTAATTCAATAGCATGGGATAATCGAACTGATAGTGAAGTTCTAAATAAACACGTTGACTTACGGTCCCCTCCTTTCTTACACCGTATATAACCTTTGACCGTGCATGTTTTCAAGGCGTAGTCATATCCGGTCTTGAAATTGCAAAAAAATAGTTCCCAATTTCTGTTGTCTCCTTGACAACGGTAGAATCTGCCACAGTCGTCGCTGTCAAGCACAACATCGCCATTTTTGGAAGCGTCGCAGTCAGAGTCGGGAGCTTCACAGTTTCCATGGAAACGCAGAAACACGCACACTGCCACCGCTTAGAAATATAAATCAAAGGAAATATAAAACATACATTACGTTTAGGTGAATGCATAACTTGATAGTTATAACTTCTTGATTGACGTTAGGACTCCTGGTTGTCAAATTTTAATTTGCTGAATTTACATTAATGGTGTCAATTCTTGCTATAAAAATACAATGTTATATACAGCGTGTTGTCAGCTTGTCAATGTAGAAAGATCAAAGCAGTATATAACTATGTGACAAAGCTTAGTTTAAGGGGATATTAACAGGAACAAACCCAACAATGTAAACTGACAATTATGTAGACCTTTTGGTTTAGAACTCACACACTTACGAGATATTTGGTGCAAGGTTTCAAGAAAACACGCTACAATAAGAAGACAAGTATCGTATACTAACTCACCGGCGACTAGGAAGGAGAAAGGCATCCCATATATAAATGTGTTACATACATGTTCCCCAAGCTGCTTCCACTGGTTAAAGACACCTCCGCCTCTCACGTTTGTATTCCCGTCACAGACGGATGATTTACGAGACTTGGATGACCTTTAAACCCAACAACAGCCATTGCTATTCAGGGCTCGCGTTTGAGAATCTGTTGACAAGTTATATGCTGTGGAATACACGGAAACATGCCCGTCTACAGACCTGGGGTTGTTGTGACGGCTGAAGAACACTGGTATATACGTGTAGGAATTGTGTTTGTGAAGCGGATACAGAAGCAAGGAGGTGATGAGTTGACTAAGTTTAGGACCATCTGATCAGCCGAACGTTATGTTGGAGAACGCTGTGGAAATACAGTATCGCTCTCTGTCGGCTGTGTCGATCCTTCTGGTCGAACAGCATGAGCAAATGACCGACTCCGTCATAATGTATAACATAGGTATCCCTATTAAGTTGTATTTCATGTGAGTCGAGTTTCCCCCCAAATATTTGACGTGATTTTGCACGAAATCGTTTCATAATGTTTTAAATGACTATTCCAGTCATGTTGTTCAACCCGTTGTAAGTATAAATAACAGTTGTTTAACAAGAGTGCTATCATGCTGCAACTAAATTGAACACATTAAAGTTGTCACGACAGGACCTACATGTATATTGAGAACATGGCTGCATTCTGTCACTTTATTGATGCGATCCAGCTAATATCTGTGTTTTTATTATCTTATCTGTATCTCTTAAGTCATTCAAGCGTATTAGTGTCATGATGAGAACGTATGACAATTATCTCTTGCGTAGGAATGAGTATCTCCGACGTAGGAGAGAGTATCTTCTGCGTAGGACATAATATTTCCTACGTAGGACTTATAGTATCTCATACGTAGGACTTATAGTATCTCATACGTAGGACTTATAGTATCTCATACGTAGGACTTATAGTATCTCATACGTAGGACTTATAGTATCTCATACGTAGGACTTATAGTATCTCATACGTAGGACTTATAGTTTCTCATACGTAGGACTTATAGTATCTCATACGTAGGACTTATAGTATCTCATACGTAGGACTTAGTATCTTCTACGTAGGAGATAGCTCGATAGACCATTGATCCCTTTTCCGTAATTTTTATTCTTGGCCACGGGTTGTGGAGATACTTAAGAATCTTGCGTTTATCTTTCCCACAATAAACATATGTTAGTTGAGAAACTGTCACCTACGTAGGAGATAATATGACATGTTTTTCATCATGATACTATTAGGCTTATATTCTGTTCTAGTATCGTAACCTCTGTTATATTTAGCCTACTTTCTCGACTAGAAATTGAGAATCCTGATTGGTTGCATCATAAAATAGTTGTGCAATCACCGACGTTGTCTCAAACTGAGCGCTCTGTAACTGTCGTAGCGACTAGATTTGCTTCATCTGTGCGATGCGCACATACTGTTCACAAGACAGAACTCCGTCGCAGATGTAAAACTTTGTTTGATTGGACAAACATAAGGACTCAGAAGGGAGTAACCTCATTGATAGCTTGTTTTAGAAGCTTTGTGTTGTAACAGATGACGTTTTTGCGCATATTACTGACAGAACATACATCATATACATGCCATAAGAAAGCGACCTATCCATAAAGGCGTCACTGGTCTCAAAGACAGCCGTGACTGTAAACAAACGTTTTAATAATTTCTTTGGCACCAGCCATTTTTCAAAACCCCGTGGTAGGCAGTTGAAGTAGAATGAGATAGAGTCTATTCTGATTCTGAACGTACACGGATGATCGCAATGTTCGTATCTTGCTCCATATGGATGAACCACTGTACTGGAGGAATATTTCTCAAAACATCTTGGTCCGAGAAGCCACTGTCTGTTGCATGCACCATTCTCTTCAAAACAGAGGATACTCGACTCAATTCTGCTGTATCCAACTGCTTCCCATAAGTTGGACCTAGTGCTGTATCCAACTGTATCCCATAAGATTGACCTACTGCTGTATCAAACTACATCCCACAAGTTTGACCTATAGTGCTGTATCCAACTGCATCCCATAAGTTTTACCTAGTGCTGTATCCAACTGTATCCCATAAGTTTGACCTAGTGCTGTATCCAACTGTATCCCATAAGTTTGACCTAGTGCTGAATCCAACTGCATCTCATAAGTTTGACCTAGTGCTGTATCCAACTGCATCTCATAAGTTTGACCTACTGCTGTATCCAACTGCATCCCATAAGTTTGACGTAGTGGTGTATCCAACTGCATCCCATAAGTTTGACCTAGTGCTGTATCCAACTGCATCCCATAAGTTTGACCTGCTGCTGTATCCAACTGCATCCCATAAGTTTGACGTAGTGCTGTATCCAACTGCATCCCACAAGTTTGACCTAGTGCTCAATGCCTTTTGGAAAACAAACTCCTGTGATCAATCAATCTAGTGGCCAGTGTTGTCAGTTGCAGCTTGTTGAATTAACAAGATTTAAAATGTTCGAAAATCCTGTTACAAGTGACAAACTGAGTAAAACAACTGTCCTCGTCACGGCCCAGTGCCTACAGTGAAATGCATTGTCGATGCGCTATAAACCATAGTGAGGCTAACTTGTGGAATATCTCAACGAATATTGTAAACAAAATGGTTTACGTAAGAAGAAAGAATTAAAATTTAATCTAGCGAAAGAAAATAACTGGAATTTGGGAGGAAATTATTCAGCGTGTATATCACTACGTAGTAAGCAGTTAAAATAGCGAGTCAGTCAGCCATCTTGAGGCTACTCTTATGTTTATGGAGATTGCCGTTCGATGCAATTGAGAGTCGGTAGGACTCGGGAACCATAACCGGTTACAGTTGAGCATTGCTTGATAATTTTAGCGCTTTCGCGCGACGAGGTGAGGTTTAATTGGTCTAGTCTAGTAGTAATGGTGATAACAATCTCATGTTCCTGTCCTTCTTTACGGAGTCCCTGTCAAAGGTTAAAATATGGACTGAATGGAATTTGGTTATATATAAGTAATCCCTTGTTCCTGATCAATCAATTTACCAATCTCATTTAAATCAGATCGACCGTAGAATTCGTACCTCGTTCGAAGATCTGAGTGTTATCCCGCAAAGGTCATGTCAGGTGACTTTCAATGTGACATTTCACCTTCAATAAATTCGGCCAATCAGAGGCCTTCGTAGATATGGAATTGAATGTGGTGTTTCGTGTGTCAACTCAAGTCGGTCCGATGTGTTTTTCGCCTCGTCGCTGATTGGCTGGAGTAAAAGGTCACTTGAGAATGACCTCTTTGGTGCAGTACTCAGATCCGAAACGCAAATAGGTAAGAGTGTTGGATCTGATTTAGATGACATAACCACGTGTTCCAAACTTATTCTGCTAGCATTTCAGAAAGTGCGAATGACTTGACTTCTCATTAACACATAACAATAACGTTTCCATTTACTTGCATTCATATCAGTTGACGATTGCCTTCAATCCCTGACATGTGTTTAAAGTGCATGTCGACGTTCATATATGGTACAGAAAAGATGTTAATGGACAATATACCACTGTGTGTATGTTCACAAAAAAGAAGTTGATATCTCGAAAATCTTATTATCTTATATATTCCACTTGTTAATGCCCCTCAAAGACGTGATGCAAGTGGATATTAGATCGGACTCTGCCAACTGGTATAACCAACACGGTATTATTTGGTACAGTATTCACACGAAGTGAAGACATCCATTGTTTATTACATAGTGTATGTAGATATAGTCACGGTGGTGAGGAGTACACTACACACAGTCATTCCGCCGTGTGCTGTATCGCTTGTTGTCCGGACAAGCGTATGATCTCAGGTCGGTGTTGATGCATGCCACAAACCGCTGGGGGTTCGTCAGGTCCGGGTAGACCATGGCGAAGTCTGGGGGGCAAGGGTAGCCGCATACTGGAACAGGGAGGAAGTAGTGAGTGAGTGCTACCGGTCTTGAGGGTCATGTTGAATGCATAATGACTTATTTCTTATGAATATTTTTTATTATGGAATTACAACTTATTTTGACGTTTCGGGTGGATACCAGCACCGTTATCAAGAAAGTAATAATGGACATTGTAGCATGGCAAATATAAACATGAAATTGCTATGTTTCAACAACAAATGAGCTTGATTTACAAGGGGATTTATAAATGAACTAGAAATATGTGCATGTGATGCACTGTGATGTCCCCCTCTACAACTTTCAATCCAACCTAGTCATATTACCCTTATTTTTCACTTATGCTAAGCACTAAGTTCAATACTGCATTAACAACGAGAAATAAAACATTCAGAATAGCCAAAGTAGCAAAAGGCACCACTCTATCACTAGGTCTAAGCAAATACAAAGTTTGGTGAAAAAATATTAAACGGTTTTGGAGATAGAGGCCGGAAAAGGTCCCTACCCCCAATTTGCACTAAGTTCAAATTATTTCCATGGAAACCAGAAAAAATCAAAAAAATCAGAATAACCAAAATAGCAAAAGGCACCACTCCACCACTAGGTGTAACCACATACCAAGTTTCGTAAAGAAATACTTGATAGATTTTGAAAAAGAGGCCGGAAAACGTCCCTACCCCCAATATGCACTAAGTTGAAATTGTTGCCATGGAAACCAGTAAAACTTAAAAGGTCAGAATAGCCAAGTAGCAAAAGGCACCACTCTATCAATAGGTATAAGCAAATACCAAGTTTGGTGAAAACAAATGAACGGTTTTGGAGCTAGAGGCCGGAAAAGGTCCCTACCCTCACTATGCACTAAGTTCAAATTGTTTCCATGGAAACCAGAAAAAATAAAAAAATCAGAATAACCAAAATAGCAAAAGGCACCACTCCACCACTAGGTCTAACCACATACCAAGTTTCGTAAAGAAATACTAAATAGATTTTGAAATAGAGGCCGGAAAAGGTCCCTCCCCCAATTTGCACTAAGTTCAAATTGTTTCCATGGAAACCAGACAAAATAAAACAATTCAGAATAACCAAAATAGCAAAAGGCACCACTCCACCACTAGGTCCAACCACATACCAAGTATCGTGAAAAAATTTTGAACGGGTTTTGAGACATAATTTTCGGGGGACATAATGAGGGTGATGTACATCGTTTATTTACAATAGATAGGCAGCACAGGCCCTCGGGTCATTGCTTTTCACACTTTTAAAAAAAAAGAAAAAAAAAGAAAGAAAAAAAGTTTGAGATGACCCCCCGATTTTTACGCCCTCAGAATGTATTAGTCTAATACATTCTGAGGGCGTAAAAATCGGGGGGTCATCTCAAACTTTTTTTCTTTCTTTTTTTTTCCTTTTTTTTTAAAAGTGTGAAAAGCAATGACCCGAGGGCCTGTGATAGGCAGTGGTGTAACTGTATGATAATGATAATGAAGATAGCTAGACTAATACATTCTGAGGGCGTAAAAATCGGGGGGTCATCTCAAACTTTTTTTCTTTCTTTTTTTTTTCTTTTTTTTTAAAAGTGTGAAAAGCAATGACCCGAGGGCCTGTGATAGGCAGTGGTGTAACTGTATGATAATGATAATGAAGATAGCTAGACTAATACATTCTGAGGGCGTAAAAATCGGGGGGTCATCTCAAACTTTTTTTCTTTCTTTTTTTTTCTTTTTTTTTAAAAGTGTGAAAAGCAATGACCCGAGGGCCTGTGAGCTAGAGATGCATGTACACTGGCCCGGGATGTCCAAGGCGCTATTCCTTGAGTATCACATTGACACTTTCATTGACACTTTCACGCATCCATGGTACGCTGTTGTACGCCTAATATCGCAGGACCGGTGCGTACCAGAGCGTGCTAAATTTTCGGAAATGTCCAATTTCATGCCTGGCACTCTAGTGCGTACCAGAGCGTACGATTCCTGTGAACTATGCGCAAACTATGCGCAAACTATGCGCAAACTGTGCGCAATCTGTGCGCAAACTATGAACACCCATGACCACCATAGCGGACCATTGCGGACCATTGCGGACCCTTGCTGAAGCATGTTTGGGCATATTTCTCGCGATGATACACACATTTATCGCGAAGGTAAGCATGTCAAGTATAGTTTGCGCAAATGTCCCACAATGTTATACACAGTTACCGCGAAGGTACGCACATGGGTGTACCACAGCGCACCATGATTGCGTGAAAGTGTCAATGAGGCTAGGTGCTGAACTTCCGCCTGGAGAGGCATTAATGAGTACCGTGGCAGAGTCAAAATGCGTGGGGAATATGCTTCTCACCTGGACTGCAGGAGGAGCGGAACGGGGAGGGAGAACAGATGCACGTGTATTCAGTAGTGGACAGGTCAGAGCAGGTTTCACCGAGACATGGATTGCTGCTGCATGCTGGGAGATAATGAGCAAATAAAACAATAAAAGTAAATTTGATTTGGATAAAGGTTGTAACAAGTGTATGTGTATATTTTAACAAAATTATTCAACTTAATTAAATGCGAATTCAACAAACGTAACATTACAAATTTAAGATTAAACTTGTATTTTGTAGACGTTTCTCTCAAATAAATATAGCTTAGCCTACTCACGACACGGGTCTGTGTTGCAGGGAAGTTGCACAACTTCAACATCGTCCCCGCTACAAGAACGTCCACCATTGGCTGGGGAGGGGTTCGTGCACGTGCGTCTGCGCGTGTATGTGGCTCGTCCGCCTCCACACACTCGGTCACACGATGAGAGAGGTGTGGTGTCCGTCACCCACATGCTCCAACCACCCTCAACTGGGTGGACAAGAGTTTTGTTAGAAGATAACGTTGTGCATGTTTATTATCGTTAGTTCAGATACCATGCTCTGCAATTGCAGCTATGCAATATAGCACGACACGTCGTCGTAAAGCTCTATTACTTCCCATATACTCCCCACCCCCCGGATGATGTGATTCATTTACATATGGTTACAATATAATTCGCTTAACGCAGACAAATAAGGCCGTGAATCCAAAGGGATACCATTATAACGAGGCTGATTAAGCATACACTATAATAGTATATACAGCAATTAATGTGGTGTTAGAAAGTACGTTCAATCGGACAAATCATAGAATAAAGCACACACCGACGAGAGAGAGCTGACAGTTTTCACCCCCGTAGTTGGAGAGGCAGCTGCAGAAGTAGGCGTTGTTCTCGCTGTTACACATGCCGCCGTTCTGACATGGGTTCGGGTTGCAGGTCTCTGTTGAGGGAAGACGGGGGAAGAGGAATGTACAATGTGTGTTATTTGGCTATGTTCATATTGTATCTAGAGATACCTCAGCGTCTGCACCTCGCCAACTGTTGAAGTATTTTATGCTTTATGTAGGGTGGAAGAAGGAGATGCGTAGTAGTTAGTAGTAGTAGTAGTAGTAGGAGTAGTAGTAGTAGCAGAAGTAGAAGTAGTTAGTAGTAGTAGTAGTAGTAGTAGTAGTAATAGCAGAAGTAGAAGTAGTTAGTAGTAGTAGTAGTAGTAGCAGAAGTAGTAGTAGTTAGTAGTAGTAGTAGTAGGGAGTGGTGGTAGTAGTAGTAGTAGAAGTAGTAGTAGTTAGTGCTAGTAGTAGTTAGTAGTAGTAGTAGAAGTAGAAGTAGAAGTAGTAGTAGTAGTAGTAGTAGAAGTAGGAGTAGTAGAAGTAGTAGTAGTAGGAGTAGTAGTAGTAGTAATAGTTAGTGCCAGTAGTAGTTAGTGGTGGTAGTAGTAGTAGTAGTTAGTGGTAGTAGTAGTAGTAGTAGTAGTTAGTGGTAGTAGTAGTAGTTAGTAGTAGTAGTAGTTAGTGGTAGTAGTAGTAGTAGTAGCAATATATTAGTAGAAGTATCGGTAGTTTTCCTTGTTGTACAAGAAGTATTCATAGTATTAGTAATTGCAGTGATGGAAATGTTCGTGGACGTGTTTGAAGAAGTTACATATTTACATTATACTGTGAGTCGGTAGCTACAATTATTTCGACTGTTTATTGCTATGCACTGCATGTCGTGTGTATGCATTCATTTCAATCAGCGTCGCTGCTGAGTGATTTAACTAGTGAACTCGAAGTACTGTATTAAAATTGATTAAAATATTTGTCCTCTTTGAAAATTTGTTTAGTACACATATAATAGTTCTGTCTTTGATATATATATATAAATATGTTCCGGGTTAACCATCTTTTATAATTTTGGTTTAAAGGATTTTGATAAGTATATACTTATTAACATTGACATAAGAAGAGGGTAACTGGATAAGTTGTTACTAAACGTTTACCTGTGAATAACAAATGTTTAATCCAAGGACATTTATGTAAGAAGTTGTTGAAGGTTAACGGAAATGGTTGCATTGATGACATCACTAATATAACGAATGATGAAACAATGGATTGCTTTTGACGAACTTTGAACATGATTGTGTTGAAATATTCAATATATGAGGAATGCTTATGAAGAGACCAACTACATAATCATTATCGACGAAAAGTGTAGCCAAAGTTGACAAGCTGATCTGTCTAAGATTTAAAACGACGATGTGACAAAACAGGGTAAACACTGACGACTGGTATTTCTAGACACAAGGTGATCATGACGTCAAATATATTGAACAGCAAAGGAAACGCGAGTGTTAATGATTAAAGTGTCTGTTTGCATATCAGCCCATGGTTTGTCATATCATTAGTAAATGTCAGAGAACATATTGAGCTGGACAGATGGTTACCATTGCAAAGTTTCTTTTGCTGTTCAGTAAATGAAGTCACCTCTGCCTGGGTAGAAGCTAAACATGTGTGTCACTTCATTGAAACCGTGGTTGTGTACGTGGTTAGCAGATTCTGATGATTTAGAATTGATAGTTAAATGGAAGGCCTAGACTTTGATTGGTCAACTTGAGCAGTTGTTGGATACTTGTTTCTGTAACTTAGTTCGCCTTTCCCAGACACGTAACATCAAGATATGAGGTGAGATAGGGTCTAACGCCGCTTTCAAGAACATCTCCCTTATAACACGGCTGCTATTATTGTTGCAAGGAGAAAGCCCGCAACGCCATGGTGGCTATGAATTGAGGTGAAACCTGCGAGCATGGACTGGACCTAGCGAACAATGGGTGGTGCTGCACTAAAATGCAGTGTACCATTGCACCCAAACCTTACTGTATGTAGAACGGGATTTGTAACATCAAGATCGACAATGAATAAACAGTTGTTTGCGGGAGGTTGTGGCAGTATATACGGCCAGTCATTAAAAGCTGTGAGTTATCAACTTCAGCAGAGGTTTCATACATGTCTGGGACTTGAATCACAGCATTCGCACCTCATGATCATAACCTTTTCAAAGAGTTATTGCTAATTATCCATCAATAAACTTCAGGAAAGCAATGAAAGACAGAAAATTTATTTTTTGCTTGAATCTTTATTACATGAATGCCGTGAAGAATAGCCAACTTCAGATGCACAACACAGGGTTATATAGCTCTCGTCTTTTTCATTCAGTTTCATTCCTGATTAAACATATGGTCGGAGAAAACGATGACGTCATTTCGGTTCACCCCACTGCTGTAAAGAGTGACAGCGTCTGGGTAAATATGATCAGTAAGAAAACAACATTCTGACATGTTTGATGAGAATATTTTACCACAACATCCCGAGTTTTTGCAATGATGATAAAAATAAACGGCCAATATTTCATGATGACGCTGCAACCACATATATTTGGGTCTTTAGTGTATGCTATTGTCAAAGCGATTATTTAAGGATAAGGGTCAAGGTCAAGGTCAAGAGAAGATGATCAAAGGGAGATAATCTTACGTTGTGAGTTTTGACACTGAATCCCGCTGTATCCGGCCAGGCACTCGCACACGTGGAACAGGCGGCCATATCCCACACACCTCCCTCCGTTCTTGCAGGGGGAGGGGGTACACGCGTCGACATAGGTCGCTGAAATACACTCATCAACATTGTCATTCATATTGCAAAGACGTCATCAGGTCATCATCACCATCGTCCTCATAATCAATCCTTACGATGGAGGTACACACGATTACCACAATATCGACAGCCAGTACGAAAGTACCTTTTTGGTTTATCAAAATGTTGAAATTAATCAACTGTTAACACACATTTTCTTTCTGGCGCCTATTGGGATTTATGATTAAACGCATTCTCTTCAATCTCCAGATTATCTTACCAACTTTCTCTTTGTAAACAGCCAATAAAGTGACTTTAAATTGAGCAATACTGGCTGTGCCCAGGTTGGAGGACCGATGAGCGATCATCAAATTTCAACTGATGAAAAATACATATAAAATACATGATACATACAATGCGTAAACACCTTTCAGCGATACAAGGCGGAAGCTGGTCACATAATCAGGGGCTTGTTGCACCAATGCGCATACAACTACCAAGAGTAGAGCGGGATGTATGACATGGTAATAAGTGATCCAACCATGGCGATTTTACTTGCAATGTATGCATGTTGTAACAATAGCCTGGATAAGAATGGTCTGGTTTAATCTATCAACAAAGCTCGAATGAGAATGATACATCGACCCATTTCACTCATTCACTCATTATGCTAAAATCCACTCGTTATGAGACGTAGATGTATATATCTGAGATCAAAGATACATGCATTTCCTACATAAAGCTAGAAAGTAAGATGTATTCGACGAACCCTGCTACCCTGTATGGAGATATGACTCTATCAAGACCTAGGCTGGAGACATCATGCATGGACAGTTCACACCCCTGGATCCAGGACAAGCACTCACCTGACTCACACCGGTCCCCAGTGTACCCCGCCAGACAGTCGCATGTGTCGGAGTTGCCGCCGTTAGTCCTGCAGGTACCGCCGTTAAGACAGGAGGACGATATGCATGCTGAGTTCGAACCTGCAACATTACAAGCTTGGCGATATGATCTATTGATTGCAATGTCACATATTGAATTTTTTGTTATTTTAGTCACAGAAACTGTCAAAAGATTAGAGAAATCTCCAGAGTCTTTTTGGGATTTGACTTTTGTCGGGACAGTATTAAACACTATACAACTGCATGGTAGAAATATATGGGTTTGTCTTGAGAATGCGACCTTATTATTTGCTCTCGTTTGTTGTAAGTTTCAACTTACAATCAAAATTCACCACTGACCACTCAAGTTATAAAATACTTATTAATGATTATAATGATATATCGAGCTGAACTCCATGCAACGAAGGGCATGCTCAGAGCGCACACATTTTATTACCCTGGTCCAAGGACCAACATCATTCCTTTTTTCATTCTCATCTCACTAGGAGTATGCAACCGAGTTGCCAATTAAGGCGCTTTAAGGTTTTCTCTCATATAACCTTCACTTCAATACCAGGTACCCAATTGTACTGCTGGGTGAACAGAGGCACACTCCGAATAAGTCACATTCCCAAAGCAAAGTCTTCACAACTCATGTCTCATGTATTCAGAACTACTGACTGTTGATTAATATTACCATTTTCATACTAATCGCTTCAGTGTAGTGACAATATAAAGGTATTTAGTAGTTATTGCTGACCAGGGCCTCCTTTTACAAAGCAACCTTAACTAAGGTTAACCTTAACTCACATACTTTAACATTGCAGTTAGGTAACCGTAGCGACCTACGATCACCTTAGTGCTTTGTGAAAGGAGGCCCAGAACGTCATTTTGGAAACTTATCTATGGCAGACAGAAATACAGATTTGGGTTGGTAGAACCTCATAAAACTGATATACATGTACATGGGATGTGTTAATTTTTGTTTCTGCATAAGTGTAAGACTGTTGTCCGTTTTTTGTTGAAAGAAACTTATGTCATGATATATTCGGTATTTCGGGATGAAGAAGCAATTTAGTGAGATTTCAGCTTAACATATACAGCTGCATAGCGAGAGTTTGTTCACCTACATGTATATCTTAGTGCAAATATCATGTGAATTGACGTTCAATGTAGCGTCAATAAAATTACATCACATACAATGAAAATGCATCCTCATATATCTCAACTTCCAAACGCAAGGCATAACTCTCTCCAGTCTGCATAACTGGCTGATGTAAGCCTTGCGGTATTTATCTTGCTTTGTTGTGCCAAGATAGTGAATTGCTGCACCAGAAATGCATAGTTGGCCTGGATTGCTAAGCACAGATTTCTGAAGGAAATACTGCAAGGCCTAAATCAGCCAGTGAAGGAGACTGGCAAGAGTTATGCCTTGCATTGGGAAGTTGCAAATATCTATGAGTTAAAACAGTTATTTTCAAACGTCTCCTGTCATCGTCACGTGAGTGGTGCATGTTAATGAAATTTGGTATAATGAAAAAGATAGAAGGGGGCAAATTTTGAAAATTCAAATTTAAAATTTGTCAAATATAAATCTTTATATCGACGCAATGATAACACTTTCATTACAAATACATTGAATGAGTATAAGAGGAAATATATGATGTATGTTTGACCCAGTTTACCACTTACTTCATATATCACAGAAGAAACTAAAAACTGTAGTTTTGAAAGGATTGACCCTGGTCACTTTATAGAGCTATTTACTATGAGGTATCAAATCTGATTTTGCTATGGAACACTCAACTATACATGTCTTCTAATAATGCAAAGATGTAAAGTAATCGGTCAAGTTTTGAAACGATGCCTTAAAGACATGCGCAGTCAAATTACATGACATTTGCACTGAAATACACAGCTAGATGAACAAACTTTCTGTAGGGAGCTGCATATGATTTGTGGCATATATACATGCCAAGTAAAATCTAATGAAAAATACTATATGTTTCTATATCTGTATCTGAAGACAACAAGCCAAATGCTCATGAGGTGGCGTAACCGAAGTGGCAAAATCTACGATCAAAGAAAGCGATCTGAAAGCAACAGTGCGCATGCGTACTACTAACCCTCACAGTTCTTCCCAGCGACGCCTATAGGACACATACAGAAGTAGGACTCGCCAAAGTGTTCACAGATCCCGTTGTTCTGGCACGGATTGGACGCACAAGGATCTTGGGTGGGTGCTGAAATATTGAAATGTGAGATGAGGTGATTAGGGTGTAATCCCAATTTCAGGAGTATAGCCATTGTGGCTATTCATTACCATCCTGGAAACAAGGAATTTTGATTTCGCTGTTTTCAATTTGAAACAGTGAAGCGAAGGAAACAAAGTACTTGATTGCGTGAACCATTGGTTGTGGAAAAGCGACATGTTCAATTCTCAAACACTTGTATCATGTTAAAACAACGTTTTTTGTCTAAGTTTTACCACCTATAATTAGAGGTCAAACACCTATTGAGTGTACTCAAATACCTGTTCCAAATGTAAGTTCTAAGGTAAGGTAGGACTGACATGTTTCCAATTATGTCTTTATATCATCATCAAAATTAAGAGGATTCCCATGTTTTCCCCACTTCACTTCAAATACAAGCTGTAAACTGCCCTTTCTGTAGTAATATTTATGAATGGTTATGTATCCTTGGAATCTATACCTTTGAAAGTGGTAAATATTTCAATTATATAACCATTCATAACCCAAAAAGGATGCCCATGATACAGTTTTGTATTAAAGGTTCAGTTTTTGTTTTAAGGATGTCCGCTCCTTCCGGTTGAACTTCAAAAAATGAAATATGATTAAGTAAAGATTTTTTCTCATCTTTATTTACTTCATGATATTCTACATCATCTACATACTTTTAAAAAACATATGAAATAAAGAAAATGTGACTTTAGAACCTCTAAAAAGTGTTTAAACAGCATAAATGGCCTAAATTTGACTAAAAAAGGGGGTTTTCAGGTACATTTTGTGTCAAAGCTAAAAAAAAACCACACTACCATATATATTTTTTCATTGATTTCGGTAGGGTAAAATGAACTTTGTAACATATCAAAAAAGGAAAAAAAGTTTAATTCTAGAAATGTAGTATTTTAAAGTTTTTAGCAGATTTTTTCTCATTTTCCCATAGATTCCCATGTTAAAATTGTACTTCTTACAGGCGTCATATCTCGAAAAAAACCACACTACCCCCTTTTTTTTTAATGCTGATTTTCCAATCATATACTTTGATCTTCTAAAAAATATAAGTTAGAAAAAAAGTTTAATACTATAAATTTGAGGAGCGAACATCCTTAAGGGGAAATTCCTCCTCGTTGTTTATTCATTTCGTGTCGCATTTGCAACGCCCGTGTAACTGTAAATTAACAGGAAAAAGAAAGTACTCATCTCAGTTGTTTATGATTAATTGAATATTTTTTTAAAAAACCGATGCATTTGACTAGGGCACGAAATAATAATACTTATCTGCAGTAGTTTGAGTGGATTAATGGGTGACTGTGGTTAAGTTTTAGTTAAAATATCTTTGTTTAATGAAGACAGGAGTAAGAAATGAAATTTACACCAACATGACCCCTACCATGTTTAATTGTTGTAAATGTGTGCAGAATCAGGCACATTATTAATTTTCACATATATATGTCTTATATGTTGATGAAGAGTTATGCATCATCAAAAATATTTTTTGAAGAAATTAAAACAATTCTTTTTATTTTCAATTTAAAAACATGTTAAGAAAAGACTAAACACCTGTACTTTCAGTTTTACATCGAACACTTGAGATATTTGCAATTGAAAATCATAATATGATAAAATCAACAGATGTGAGTACTTTTTTTGCCTGTCAGTTTATTAGCCTTTAGTTTAGCGTGTTATCAATGGCCTTAATACTGGTCGGGCATTTTGGTTTGAAGCTGCTAGTTATGTGTCTATCGAAGGTCGTATTGTAGGGCCCTTGCGTCCCGTATCCCTTCAATATATGAATATTGTGTTACCGGTAGGGCAGTTCGGTTTGAAGCTGCACCCCTTTGTAGCTGCGTATCTATCAAAGGTCGCATTGCCAGCACAGGTGTATCTGGTCCAGGCGTCGCTCACACAGCGGTAGAAGTGTTTGCAGTACAGGTCATCAGCGTGC
Source organism: Gibbula magus (assembly GCA_936450465.1). Lineage (NCBI taxonomy): Eukaryota > Metazoa > Mollusca > Gastropoda > Trochida > Trochidae > Gibbula > Gibbula magus. Next base: position 12,713,196 of record OW388295.1, read on the forward strand.
AGGAGCCAGTGCCTTCCTTCTCTCTCTTCATATGCTTCACAGTCCATTGCTCGGCTACCTGCAAGGTTTGCAAAACATGATGTGAATATCTTTTTTTGTTGCTTTGAATTTGAAATTGGTATGATATAGACAATTTATCATAGTACGAATATGGTATACATGTATTTTGCGAAATTGGCATGTTGCGAAATTGGTAAAATGAGAAATTGGCAAATTGCGAATTTGTCATAGCACGAATTTAGTATATTGCAAAATTGTGTATATTGCGAAATTAATATAAGCCTATTGCAGATTTTCATATTTGTAGAGTTACAGGTCTCGTGAAAATACAACGGATTTTTTACCTGTTATATAGTCAAAATGACTTATGACTTATATGGTAAAAACTCATACTAGAAGAGAATTATAGATTTTATGTTTAAGGAATACACTTCCATCTAGTTTTCTTTTGACGAACCTACCACACTCTGCCCTGTAGACGAGGTCGCATTGGCGGAGGTCGGTGTTGTAGACGGGAGCGTCATCCGGGCATTTCGTCTCCACCCATTGGTTCCTTACACACCGGAAGTAGAGCTGGCAGTTCCGGGATGAAGCCCGGGCCTCTTCGCCATTGGCGCAATATCCTGAAGTGTGTTGAATATTGAATATGCTAGTTAAAATGTATGTTATGTGCAACTTTGAACTTTTATGATGGTTTAACGAAATGAAATTAACAGTCTATTCCAAAGGTATTACGGCAATTAGTTGTTGATTGACGGTTGGAAAGTATCTGGTTCCGTTTCTAAACATAGATGTTATCGAATGTAAACTTAGATGTTTATCGTAAACGTTTATTTATATCAAAAAGTTTAATATTTTATTAATACAATTCACTAAATTCAGCGAAACCCTTTGATACAGATTTGGTCTAGTTCGTTCCTGGTAGCAATTTTAACTGTTTTTAAAAACGTAACACTTCAATTTGAATATCAATGGAGCGTGATCGAAGATGACTTCTCTTACCTGACGGTTCACCTGCGTCTGAAAGTAAAACATGAACAGACTTGAAACACGCTTTGCATTTTCATCTTGGGAATTGGGTGAACAAATGTATATACTCTGTACATATACATTATCATTACGTCATTCATAGTATCTCGTCAATGTTGGTATTTTTCAAGGTATTTCTGTAATTTATCGGGATTTGAAAGCTGGAAAGTTTTTATATTAATTGTAGGCAGGTGCTCTTGTCAACCCCTGGATGGGTGACTCGCTACATTAATAGGCTAATTAAAAGTTTGAAGGGTTAATTACCTACTCGAAACGGAGACATTGCGTTGAGAGACTTGTGGTGGAATGTTGATAAGGATACAAAGTTATCTATCCATCATCCTACCCCGCAAGGCATAACTCAAGCAAGTCTCTAACACTGGTTAAAATAAACCTTGCTGCAGTTTGTAACCTTTGGCTTATCAGCTTATTGTATTTAATGTGACAGTCAAATCTTTATCTCCTTACGAAACTACATCCTGGGACCAAAACCAACATTGCGACCTTTATGTGGCAGTCAGGCGATTGCAATACTTTATTTCCTCTGGCGCGGCCATTTTTATTTAATATGGGTATGAACGGCTGGGGCAAGGGGTTGTAACTTGAACTTACTTATAATTGCCGGTTTCATTCTCTATATGTATCGGTAGTTTGACATTTAGTCTCTGAGTTGTGTTCTTTTTCTTATACTGAACTCTGTAGACTTGCCTCATTGCAGACTTGCCTTGGCTTTTAAAATCTAAGGCGTCTGGATGACAGACTAATGTATCGGTTGTATGCGACTATAAATGCAGTTTGCAGTTCAGACCTCTATGGCCACGGGTTACATGTCATCGTTTAGAGAAGCAGTAGACAGTCATGGATATATACCTACACAATGAACTATTAGTGTCTCTCTTTAACTACATGATAAACCGTTAACATCGCTACTGGACGTCAACGGTATGTTTGAGTCGTCTTCTGGAATGATTCTGTAAGGGTACAGTGACGTGCAAAGTAGCTACTCAGTTGACACGTTGAAAAACGTTCATACATGAAGTTGCTGTTAGATAAAGACACGTACCAAAGACAAATGTCTCGCAGCGCGTCCCCTCATAGTTTGGCGGACATCGACACCTGTAGGAGTTTGTAGCTGTGTTCTCACACGTGCCCTCGTTATTACACGTGTTGGTCGTGCAGACACCTGATACTGAAACACGGAAATCATTTTGAAGAAATGTAAGTGGTAACAAAACCCTATATTGTAACAAACAATGTGTTAGCATTCATAATAAACTCTCACCGTAGGCATACATTTATATCTATAGCATCTGACCGTTCGCGGCCTGTGACCAGCTGATGTACTCTAACTGATAACCAAAGCCAGGCGATATTTTCACTGATAAAATTTCAACAAGTTCGACAAAGAGGAGTTTGAAATAAATCATCTAAATCACAAAAACACTTACTTCCCGATTAAATGGTAGTATGATATATTGTATAGAATTTGTACATTGTAATATCACCAGGTTCCGTTGCACACATCTCTAAGATGCCCTTCGCGATTTTAACCTCAGTGTAACAAGATTATTAGTGCTAAAGTTGTTTTGGGCGACGACGCCGACGTAGGCACTCACCTGTATTCTGGCAGGAGAAAGACCCAATGGGAGAGCAGCCCCCGCGTATCGGGTTGAACTCCTCGTTGGTCGGGCACCTGTAGTCTATCCACTCGCCCTGCACGCACCGCTTGTACACCTGGCACTGGCCGTTGTCGGCTGCACGGTTGTCTCCGTCTCTACACCTCCCTGTACCTGCATTACAACACGACTTCGTATTAAAGGGTGGTTGTAAGAGCTATCCAAACTACATGATATGTGCACTAAAATCGCTTGTTCATCAATTCACGATGTGTAACTTATAGTTGAACAAATTGGAAATTAAGTAATCTTTTTTGTGTCCTTATAATTAACACGAAAGACCAAACCCTGATTTCAGTAAATAATGAAATTAATTGTCAAAAACAGGATACAACCCACGAATAATATGTCACGAAAAACAGGGCAAGGTCGATTATCATGTTTATACAAAACTATATTATCCTACCAAAGAAATCCATCCTTTGGACATAAGAGTCGAATTTATCGACGTTGATTGTTTCGGAATAACAAACTACAGACTCATTTATTTATAATCTATTATTTCATATTTTCTCTGATGTACTTATAACGTGCTTACCATCTGACTGACAAACGAAGTTTTGAATACAATCCCGTCTGTTGGCATCAAACTGGGTTCCAGTCGGACAGTTGAAATCTTCCCACTGTCCACGAACACACTGGTCGTACGTCCTGCATTGTCCGTTGTTCTTTGCTCGTTTTTGATCGTGGATGCAAAATTCTGAATGAAACAAAATGTTTCAATATGAGCGAGTGCCGTTATCGTGTATGGATAATATTTGTAGTGAGAATTGATTTTTGTTGTTGAGATTTCAGTGAGATATTGATATGAACATGATAAAACGATTTCTGTAAAATTTCAAGAATGATAAAGACATGTTTCTCTGCGTGTCATTCTGCTGAGCATAGAAATTCCTAACCAGTAAACCCCACACTTTCTTGCAGAGTTCCATGTTACTTACCCCCTTGCTGACAAACGAAGTTTTGAATACAATCCCGTCTGTTGGCATCAAATTGGGTTCCAGTCGGACAGTTGAAATCTTCCCACTGTCCACGAACACACTGGTCGTACGTCCTGCATTGTCCGTTGTTCTTCGCTCGTTTTTGATCGTTGATGCAAAATTCTGAATGAAACAGCATGTTTCCATATGAGCGAGTGTAATTAACGGGTATGGATAATATTTGTAGTGAGAATTGATTTTTTTCTTGAGATTTCAGTGAGATATTGATATGAACATGATAAAACGATTTCTGTAAAATTTCAAGAATGATAAAGACATGTTTCTCTGCGTGTCATTCTGCTGAGCATAGACATTCCTGACCAGTAAACCCCACACTTTCTTGCAGAGTTCCATGTTACTTACCCCCTTGCTGACAAACGAAGTTTTGAATACAATCCCGTCTGTTGGCATCAAACTGGGTTCCAGTCGGACAGTTGAAATCTTCCCATTGTCCACGAACACACTGGTCGTACGTCCTGCATTGTCCGTTGTTCTTCGCTCGTTTTTGATCGTTGATGCAAAATTCTGAATGAAACAGCATGTTTCCATATGAGCGAGTGTAATTAACGGGTATGGATAATATTTGTAGTGAGAATTGATTTTTTCATATGAGTCTCAAATCCCTCAAAATACAATTGACAAAATGTCTGTGATTAGCAACCTATTGCTCAAAATGGCAAGTTATGCCAAACTCAACATGTTTAACATTAAAATTAATTTGTAACGGAATGTGTTTATTATTTTAATGTTTCATTTCAAATACCGGGACTTAAAAGTTATTGAACAACGTTTATGTGTAGGATAAAACACGATACAGAGGAGGTCATGTTTGGGATTGTAAAACCCGAGGTAAGAAAGCTGAGCGGGAAGTAAGACCGAAAGCGAAGCTTGAGGTCTCACTTCCCCGAAGCTTTCTTAACGAGGGTTTTCAATCCCAAGCATAACAGAGGTAGAGTGTTTTATCTAACTTAGATACCGTAAAACATAAATGTGAGCGCTTAACTGTCAAATGTCAAACTTTACATTTTATATTGTTTGATTCCCAAATTCTGCGTTATAAAGAGTATGTCCCCGTATTAGCGTTATATAGAGGCAGAGACAGTGTGACTGTAAATAGAGGAAATCCACACAGTTCTTTCGGCTTCCTCGGTAGCGTGGAGGTAGAGCGTCCGGTTTAAAGAGCAATGGGTATCAAGTTCGATTCCCGCCATCTACACTCTGAAAAAGTTGTCTTTGTATACTTTTCGATAATAATTGTTATGAATTGAGTTGTGAACAAAATCTTAGTCTCATTTAAGGTCTTACTATCAAAAGTAAAAACTAATTTCACAATAAAAACTTCATACGTGGTTATTATCAGAAGAAATATCGACTGAAATAATAATGAGGGGTTATAACGAGAAAACAAGATACCTAAGAAACAATAGACAAAATCCCTGATAGGTTTCTAAGTTATGCTACAATATGTGTAGTCAGTTTGATACTACGTTTATTCGATGCATTAAACTCATTTTTATGAGAGACAAAACGTGAGTTTAACACGTTATGGATGTAATCAAATAATGGCAGTCTTTGATGTTAATTTACTCTTTTGGTAACAATAATTCAACAGCAAAGTGACTGTACTCAATTTATCGACACCTACTCAATGTCACAAGACCAGAATAATAAAGACATGTTAATTTATCGACATGCCAGTTCGCTGAGCAGAACGCCAACACTACATGGTAATATACGCTTTGTTTCGCAAATTAGGTGAAAATGTCGATATTAGTAGATTCTACATAGTACAGGTGGTTTTCAATTCATTTGAAACTATACCAAATTATGATATACCTACTTATATATTAGAACTTACTTATCACAGAGAGATGGATATGTAAATGAGGAACCAATCTGTGGTATATCATGATGGTTTTTGTCTAAGACTCCTCCATCCTGCAGAAAGATGGCTTCTTGAAACAGCACTGACTGATGAACAATTTTAACACACTTTTTCATATCAATTTCTTATTAAGCTATTATTTCAAGTCTTTAAAACCATGCTTTTGAATTTTAACAATTGCAACTGGTAAGACAAAAATCAATATAATTTAAATGACAAAAAGTTATGAATACTTGAAGTATTTCAATTAACTTTTGTAATAACTTTATATACTCTCTTACCATCAAACCATGTATCTTGTACATACAGGTTTAAATTTCCAATTACGTAGAATAGTTAACAATTTCCAAAAGTTTGCTGGAGTTTCCTGAATTTTCCAAAGCTTTATCCTGTTCAGGAAATTTCAGGAAACTCTTTGGGTTCCCATAGACATTTATGACCAGTAAATCCTATTATTATATGATTGCAGGTGAAATACCATGATCTATCAATCTAAAAATAAAAATCTAAAATAAACCGTGTTATCAGTCATTATTGAAAATAACAATGGAACGTGTTATCAGTCACTAGTGACTGACGTCATAAAACAATGCTCCGACGTCATGACACGTTCATGACGTCACATTGTTGCTGAGGCGACAGGCTCATTCTGGAGTCGACTTAACGTAAATGCAAGTCTATTTCTGTGAATATGCAAAGATTTGGTCATATAATAAATAGAAAATTTCGCTTTTCTTGACAAATACCATGTGTATCTCATCTCGTGAGGTAGAACAGTTATATATTTTCACTCCTGGCTGCGTCACTCGTTAAAATATAACCTTTCTACCTCACTCGATGAGATAAACATGGTATTAATCAAGAAAAGCCATGGCCAAACTTTCTTGTAGGGCGCCATGTTACTTACCGCCTTGCTGACAAACGAAGTTTTGAATACAATCCCGTCTGTTGGCATCAAACTGGGTTCCAGTCGGACAGTTGAAATCTTCCCACTGTCCACGAACACATTGGTCGTACGTCCTGCACTGTCCGTTGTTCTTCGCTCGTTTTTGATCGTGGATGCAAGATTCTGAATGATAAAACCAACTATGACATTCTGGGATAAATTGGTTCAATCAAAGTCTAAATAAGCTAATTCACATTTTACATAATTTCCCGGTTCTTCGTAATATTAACTTTTATTATATGACGAGCAGTGAAATACTGGGATTTATCAGTGAAATAAACTGTCTATCAAGTTACAGTGAAAATAACTTATATTTTCAATGCGAACGATGACTGATATAATTTGACGTCATAAAACAATCGTCTCGCGCGGCGATTTAGCTTATGACGTCACAGTGTTACTGTGGTGACGGGCTGTTCCTTGCGACCGCTTGGCGTGAAAATGACACTTTTCGGACGTAATTACATGGATAATATCATATAATAAATAGAATATCCGTCAATTCTTGACAAATACCATGTTTATCTCATCTCGTGAGGTAGAAAAGTTATATATTTTCACTCGTGGCTGCGCCACTCGTGAAAATATAACCTTTCTACCTCACTCGATGAGATAAACATGGTATTAGTCAAGAAAAGACAGATATCCTCTATGTATTGGCGATACGACACGATACGATACGATACGATACGATACATGTGGCGAAACATACTGTTCGATTGCTATGGCTAGTGTCATCTGAGGGGAAGTCCAACCATATGCACATGTCATTTATTATATGACGAGCAGTGAAATACTGGGATTTATCAGTGAAATAAACTGTCTATCAAGCTACAGTGAAAATAACTTATATTTTCACTGCGAACGGTAACTGATATAATTTGACGTCATAAAACAATGATCTCACGCGGCGAATTGGCTTGTGACGTCACAGTGTTGCTGTGGTGACGGGCTGTTCCTAGCGACCGCTCGGCGTGAAAACGACCTTCTTCGGACGTAATTACATGGATAATATCATATAATAAATAGAATATCCGTCAATTCTTGACAATTACAATGTTTATCTCATCTCGTGAGGTAGAAAAGTTATATATTTCACTCGTGGCTGCGCCACTCGTGATAATATAACCTTTCTACCTCACTCGATGAGATAAACATGGTATTAGTCAAAGACAGATATCCTCTATTTATTACCGTAGAATCACCAGAATTATACAGAATAACACTTCAATTCCCTGTTATGGTTTAATAAAAATAAAAGTATATCAAACCATATATTACTTACCGTCAGATTGACAAACGAAGTTCTGAAAACAATCTCGTCTGTTGGCATCAAACTGGGTTCCAGCCGGACAGTTGAAATCTTCCCACTGTCCTCGAACACACTGGTCGTACGTCCTGCATTGTCCGTCATTCTTCGCTCGTTTTTGACCGTTGGTGCAAGATTCTGAATGAAACAAAATGTTTCAATAGGATTCAATATCTGAAGTGAGAATTGACATTTTGTTTGAAATTTCAGTGAGATTGATAATCATATGAATATGATAAAACAATATTAATTTGGGTAAATTTTCAAGAATCAAGAATACTGTTTCTGGACATGTCAACACTACATGGGTAATTTAGATGTCCTTTTCAGATTATGTGAAAACGTCGTTTAAATAGATGAGACTGAGTAAGGATTTAAATACCAAAGTATTACATACATTCAATGAGATTGATATAATACAAACAATTGTCACTAAGGTAGTATGATCCCTGCTGCAAATTAATACTCAAAATAATGTCACGGCCAGCAAAATCAACTGTGACCTAGAAAAGACTTTAATTTGTGTAAGATATGAAAAGAATCCTATGAACGTAAAAGTTCCGCTGTGGCCTTCGGAATAATTTTAAAAAATGTATACCCCGTGTGTGAGTTTTTTTTCAGTAACATCGTCCCGATAATAAAGAATACAACGTGTCAGGAAAACAATTGGACATTTTAAGTAGAACAATCATGTAGCAGTGTTGAAACGAAAGTTCACACGGTTCACTGTCCATGGATAGTGGCTTTTTACAGTAGTTTGGTATATTGGTGTCAAGATCAGTTATAATGGAAAATGAAAGTCAATATGTATAGCTGTATTGTGATTAGGCCTTTGAAGGGCATTTAGAAGTGGTATACATAAGAACAGGAGGATTTTCTGGATAACCACTTCTTTAATGTGAAAATGCACGACGTTTCGGAGTACATACTCACTCCTACATCAGGTGGAATGTAAGAAAATAACAAAATATGATACAATTATAGAGCAAACAAAACAATGGTGAGGAAACTCAATCAGGGAGATTAACATGCATGAGACTGGTATACAATGGGGATTTGAATTACAAACATGAGGGGGGTAAGTACTTGAGTAGTGGACAAACAATGATCTGTAGGTGACAACAAAAGTCACCCATTAAAGAAGTATTATCCTTTAACCTAAAAAAAATCACGAAACTGTCAAGTTCAATAATATTGCTATAATAAACAAATACGGTCAGTAATTTCGGTGTTTAATGTGTTTAATTTACATATATGGAACTCAAATATTCACAAATCTATTCACATATGCTATGGTTGTAGGCTTTTATTTCAATTTGTTCATAATATGACTGAAAATTTGATGTCTGACTAGCTTCCTATCATGGATGATACTTGGTTTGTTGGTATATGAATGTCCACTTGGCATAAATAAATTTATATACTCCGAAACTTCGTGTATTTTCACATTTAAGAAGTTGTTATCCAAAAGTTATTCCTGTTCTTATGTATGCCACTTCTAAGTGCCCTTCAATGATTAGATTTTGAAGTATAGTTTCTGTAAAGGTTAATGTCCGAGTAACTCTAAATTCCTTAAAAATAACGGAGCCCATTATTCTTAAGGAATGGAGAGTTACGAGGTCATTAACCTACTTAAATTATACTCAAAGTAATGCTCTTCTATAAAATTTATTTTGAATACTTAAATAAATCAAATTTTTCCTTAAAAATATGATGTGATGTGTAACTGTTCATTACTGAAAAATAATGGAGTGAAAGAACAATAGGATGACGTCACAAACGTAATTTAACTCCTGGGACAGTACTTATTTTGGGTAAAATTCAGTACCATCACACTCGTCCTCATAATTTCATAAATAAATGGCTTTTTATTTCATTAATTTGAATCAGTCAATAAATGAGCAATTGTTATGTCTGGGGTGATAAAACCATTAAATTTACCCTAACATTTCTAGAACACCGCATTTCATTTGACAAACTAGGGTGTTGCTTAATTAATTTCAAAGTGTATAAATGATAATAAAAAAAGTCAGTTAAAGTCAAAATCGAGTATTTTTTTCTGTTCTCCCTTTCTTTCTTTATAAACTCATTTGTCGCATTTGTCGTCATACAACATATCTTACATGTAAAAGTTTAGAATATCAATTAAGGAGGTTCCTTACCATTGTAACTGCGCACCCTTTGTCTAAGTTGTCAGACACAGATGATGCACAGCCTTGTAGCTTCTGTGTCCATTTTCAGTAACAGTGTCATGTATTTACATAAGAAATTCATATGACTGTTTTGTTACCTATTGGGATACGATAATCACAACATTGTATCATATATGTGCCAAATAGTATATGTTTTATGACAACAAGATATAGTTTGCATTATTGAAAAATCGAAAAGCTCATTTATGTTGTATTCGGTCAAGCGTCGGAGGTACCTCCCTTTGAAATGTAAAGTTAGCCTGGATACATATGTTTTTGGGGGTTAATGTTATTTAGGAGATAAACCTACTGTGTAATTCGGAGCTCGCGCCCTGCCGTTGTACGCACTGTCAACATCCGACAAAAAGAGTCCCATGGTAAAACGGTCATGGTAGAATGGAGATAAACCTACTGTGTTTTAAAATCAGAGACATGATATACTGGATTGATAACGAGTAAATTTTAAATTGAAACCGAACGTTTTCCCAACATTCGCGTTCACAAAATCAAGATTCGTATTTCCTGAAATTCGCATTTTTGAAATAACCCTCATAAACATATCACGCGACGTTCAAAATGGCTACCGTTTGCCAGCAGCTGTGAATGGCGAGTTTGAGGACTTTATTAAAATGAATTGTTCCAGATGGGAAGGGTAACTGTCTCATTTGGGTAAGGAATACACATTCTAGTTATACACGTAGGTGTGCAGATGATATGACATGTGTATAATTTCTTATTTTGCATCAAAACGTTACGCTCGGTTTTCAGACCCGGCTGACTATTGCGTCATTGCGTCTGCTCACTTTCTCAACTGCATAAGTGTCGCTATGTGGAGATATTGTTACTGATGATGTTTGTCTTGCTAATCTATCATACAGGAAATATTGATTTGATTAGTATCAGTTATTTTGATGTCCACAAGTAGAGCACATTTTAGAATCGGCCGTTTGTTCGGATAGATTGTGACGTCACTAAGTAGATGCGTCAATACGCGGTGAAGCGGCTCTAAAATCAAAGGAGGTTCAATCCAGAATTGATCACGCTAGATTTTTCTGGAGAACCAATCAGAATCGAGTATCCAGCAATGTCATGGTAGAATGATGGATAACATTTTCTATCTAATAATAATGATTTTGTCATGCAATCGTTGAGATAAAATTGACATATATGATATTTTGAAAGAAAACAACCAGTCGTGGTACAATATCAATTTTAGTCACAACACTTCAAAATAAAATTATTTTCTTGGTAACATCTATTGTTTTTAACAGAAATGGATTAAGCACATATTTTACATGTAAAACATAAGCAATTTCTTGAGATTTTTCTTCTTAATTTTGATCATCGCCCATATGTTGGACCAGAGACTCGAAAAGCTAGTCAGAGTCTTACCTGTCGTATCATCGGTCTGACAATCGACATTGTATGGGTAGTCACAGACGTTGTGGTTGGGGTTGAATACTGTGCCCGGCCCACAGGCCTTGCGTACCCAGGTGAGTGCGCCGCACTGGTAGAATTTGTTGCAGTCCGTCTCGTCCCGTTGGTACCCGTCTACTCCAGGGTTGCACCGCTCTCCTGCCCGGATAGCCAAACTCTCTCCCGCTACACCTGTTGAGCAGAGAGAGAGGGGGTGTTTGTATGTACTTACTGCAGTTGTTGAGTAGAGAAATACATTATTTACTTACTGCCGTTTTTGGGGAGAGAGGGGGATATATGTGTTTACTTACTGCAGTTAAAATGCATCATATACTTACTGTTACTATTCGGGGAATAATACATATTGTGTATTAATCTGCTGCAGCTGTTGGGGAGCTGTACATGTTGTACACGTATGGATATTATTAAGGATATATTAAATATAACGTCTTACAGGTGTTTTATCTTCCTCTTTTACATTTTTATACATTTCAAAACTCTGAGATGAAATACAATATATGTAAACCACGCACATGCGACCGGTTGATAATTTAGCAAAAGGATAGCATCTTAAGATACAGTTTCGTTTGATTCGTGTAACCATTCGGATACACCTACCTGCCACCATAGTAATATTTTCCTACACATACTCTATCCAGTTTGTTTTTCTCACGTGTAATGGTTAAGCAAAATTTAAATATTTTCTAAGAGTTTTAAAAAGTTTTACACATAAAACTATTTAAGAAATAGAAGACGAGTACGACCTTCATGTTATTTGTATATGCTCCCTGCTATGTTTTATTCTACGATAAAGCACGCCAACGAGTCTTCTATTTCATAGATGAGATGCCCTTAAATATTCACTCGCTTTTGTATAAAAAACAACACCATTGAGATGTTATGTTATTTGCATCAACTATACTTAATAATAATGCCCCCGTCGCAGAACACATTCACTATAACAATATGACGTCATGAACAATATGTCGAAAAAATTGTCGAAACAATAAACAATTTTTAGATGATGAATGTAATGACACATATTATTAGTTAATAATTGCGAATATAAATTCATTCTATTTAGAGAAATAACAAACCTTTCTCACTTATTTAGCAAATGTTATGGATATTATAAGAATAAATTAAATAATTCAATCAGGAATATAAATTGTCCAAATTACTCAAATCTTGTTTACTTTTATTGAACATGTTTAGATAATTTATATAGATAAGGTAAATATACATAGGTAATTTGTTGAATTATCAATTACTCACCCGCTAGCAGAATAACTAACACATTGACGGCCGCCATGATGGAAATAACCCTAGAGACGAATACGAGAAAATCTAGAGGTCAATCTTGTCTTATTAATCTCATATATAAACATATATGTCAATCAATGATTTTTTTCAACATGAAACGATATTATTTGAAACACTTTCATTGGTTTTTCATGACCGGATCTCTGATTGGTTTAAATTCTGTCACGTTTATCGGTCAGCAAAACTCCCAGGAAGGAGCTTCGGCTCTTCAAAGCGATTTACTTAGAGAAATACAATAGCTGTATAGAACAATTGAGAAATGAATAAACGTATCAGACAATGGAATATGTGAGTCCTGGAAGAGTGACAATATTATGATAACGGTGTGTGATGATTCCACCCGATATCACAAACTGAGAATAAAACAGCATGGGTATAGGACTGACCCCTGCGTGACGCCTACTGTAGGATTAGGATGGATCTGCAGTGTGACCGTGCGCGTCTCATATAATAAGATATTTTCTCTCCGCTTATCTTCGCTAACGATGTCCCCAATTGTCCCTTTTCGTTGAATGGTTTATGTGCTGTACTTTTACACTTCTCTGTTGTTTGTTTTATATATTTGTCTAAACTGAAGAATTTGTGCATCCCTTATACGTTTTGTTACAAGACGGAACGATCGTGTGTTACCGCCAAACGCAGTTTTCTATCCATATCAATGCTACTGGTACATATTATACTGTGTTTTAATAAGATATGCGTATATAAAACACCTTTTGTGTACTTATTCCACAATAAAGACATGTAATAAGTTATTCCATAAGAAGTAACCTTTATTTCAATCGTTAATAAATATCCATTTTATAATACTTAGTTAGATGTATATAGCTGCAGTATGCATTTATTCTACACTTGCTTAACATGCATCCATGCATTCATTTTTATAATTTTACTGATTGGTTAATCAATGATAATACATCCACGAATCAGTACATTGGCTCATGTACCAGATTGGCCTCTTTATATTGCTTTGTATATATATTTGATGGGCTCAGTTGTGCCTCCAAAGGCAAATCATATTTTGATAAATAATATTAGTATTGTCAACGTGGTTTCCCAGTGTGAAGGCGACTATTTGTAATGAAATGTGATTCATTAAGCTGACAGGCCAATGCATGAATATCCTATTTAAATGTCATAGTGTACTTTCAAAGTAGACTAGCATGTGTTACGGATAATACACTGACGAACAAAATAAATGCCAGCAAAGTTTTAACAGAGTAAAACTACAATACTGATGTCGGAGAAAGCCTCTAGTGCATGTCTTTGGTGGGGACATGCAAAGAAGTACTCACAGTTTCTTACATCAGAGTTTGATTCATTTATGTTTATGTCTGTCTGTCTGTCTGTCTGTCTGTCACAGTTTCACACTTTGGACCAGCATTTTGAAATTTTAAATACAAAATTTATTAAAGAAATTTTATTTATAAAAGATGTTGAAATGGGCTCCATTTATTAAAGAAATTTTATTTATAAAAGATGTTGAAATGGGCTCCATTTATTAAAGAAATTTCATTTATAAAAGATGTTGAAATGGGCTCCATTTATTAAAGAAATTTCATTTATAAAAGATGTTGAAATGGGCTCCATTTATTAAAGAAATTTCATGTATAAAAGATGTTGAAATGGGCTCCATTTATTAAAGAAATTTCATTTATAAAAGATGTTGAAATGGGCTCCATTTATGAAAGAAATTTCATGTATAAAAGATGTTGAAATGGGCTCCATTTATTAAAGAAATTTCATTTATAAAAGATGTTGAAATGGGCTCCATTTATTAAAGAAATTTCATTTATAAAAGATGTTGAAATGGGCTCCTTTTATTAAAGAAATTTCATTTATAAAAGATGTTGAAATAAGTTTAATTTATTAAAGAAATTTCATTTATAAAAGATGTTGAAATGGGCTCCATTTATTAAAGAAATTTCATTTATAAAAGATGTTGAAATGGGCTCCATTTATTAAAGAAATTTCATTTATAAAAGATGTTGAAATGGGCTCCATTTATTAAAGAAATTTCATTTATAAAAGATGTTGAAATGGGCTCCATTTATTAAAGAAATTTCATTTATAAAAGATGTTGAAATGGGCTCCATTTATTAAAGAAATTTCATTTATAAAAAATGTTGAAATGGGCTCCATTTATTAAAGAAATTTCATTTATAAAAGATGTTGAAATGGGCTCCATTTATTAAAGAAATTTCATTTATAAAATATGTTGAAATGGGCTCCATTTATTGAAGAAATTTCATGTATAAAAGATGTTGAAATGGGCTCCTTCCTTTCCGGAGCAGAACTCAAACCCGTAAGGCATAGCTCTGCTAAACTTGGTTCGTGTAACACTCATCATGTGTAGATGTGTCTTTTGGTATTTTCAATTCTTCACATTTTTATTTTCCCCCGTTTCCATGAACACGCAATATAGGCTTTCGTTTCCGGAGGATATATAAAAAACCGTAAGGCATAGCTCAATAACACACAAGTGGAAACAAATATAAATTCATATTCATGTTAGTTGGCTTCTAAAGACATGACTCTGTTTCAGTCGTATTTATCAGCGGTGGACCTAAATATCTTGTATTTTGTATGATGAAGTTGCTTTTGTTCGTTAGTTTATTTGATAGAGTATTTTTTGATTGGAGATGTTGTATTCAACTAGCATTATACACCCAGGAGCAAAAGAAACGATACAACATGCAGGATACTTTAATCAACGAGGGATAACCACGACTGAAATATAGTGTCTTTTTAAAGTCAACTACATATGTAATCTTAATTTTTATTTTTTTAAACATCATCTTTTCATGTTTATAAAAAAAGGACTGTCAAAATATCGTCGTTTTGTAATCTCCTTAAGGATTCCAGATAGGAGAGTAAAATATGACTGTCTAGCTTGTTTTATGGCATCCTGAAGCAACGACGCGTCATCAATTTTAAAAAAGGTACATGTATTATGTCAACAACATCTTACAGTAACATACTTTCTATATTTTATAAATTTGTAATTAAATAACAAACAGTATGTCCCCAAAAAATTGAAATAGCAATAATTATATCACCAAATGTGTGTTTGCAGAGATATAAAATATTAAGTATCATACTCTCATGAATGAAAGTGTGTATATCTATTTAGATCTCGATACGTGATTTACATGTATCACCATCACATGCAGACATTCGAAATCGACTTAATTTGTGTTTTCATTTCTTTTGCCCCTCGGTATTGTATGTGTCAAATGTTGCGCTTGCTCATTGTGCAGCAGTTTGTAATAGGTGTAATGACGTTCGGGTGTATATTCATTGGGAAATGAGTAATCTTTTTGATTAGTTTTGTTCATATTTCTTTGTAATGTTGTTCATACAATGTGCTTATTGAATAACATTTGTTGTTTTAAGCGTTTTGTAGTTTGATATTTGATAAATACTAAATGTTTACAATGTTAAAATCGAGTTTACTTCTTTTTCATCTTGAATTTTAAAATATTTAACGAATCAAGTTTATAAACCTTATAGAATTCACAGGGGCTTGTATTTCTGAAAACAAACAGTTCCTAGGTTCAATACCACGATACGATATACCTATACTTATAAATGAAGAAAGGGATGCAACGCCAATTTTACCCCCTGTCCAATCAAGTCCAAATTTCAAAATGTTAACACACTGTGTACACCTAAAACACATTGTAGAATGAAAGCAAAGTGATTACTCGTTCGATTAAAACAAATATCAACGCAATCGGTCCATTATTTCTAAAGTTATGACACTTCAAACAAGATTTTTTCCTCGTCAACTCCAGTGGGCCAAAATGGTGTCTCAGCAATACATCGACAAAAATCGAGGAAAAAGTCGATATTTCATTCCTAGCAACAGCAATCAATCTAGAAAAGAGTTTTCTATTATCACTTTACATCCCTGATACATTTGTCATACTTGAATAGTTCGGGTATATTACCGTAACACCTTTATTGCAACTTTATAGTAACTACAGGCAAATGTAGGTCATTTCCTCCAAGGAAGGAGAATCCGGATCAGTTCGTACCAAAACCGCTTCCACTCAAAACGGGGAGAACAGACCCATACAAACCGACCCTGGGACGAACCGGTTTCGGTACGAACTGATCCGGATCCTCCTCCAAGATGGCATAGGTCGTTCGAAAAATTGCCTGTAGGCTGTAACTGTGTTGCAACTTGCCAATGTTTCAAGGTTGAACCGAAACGTAGTTCAAGACCACTTTAACCTTGCATTGATAACTGGTTCAATCTGTAACGTATCATTGCTGGCAACGTAGTATACCTAATTTTAAGGCCAACCTTTCTAAACAGTGTATAACAGTCAGATAACAATAACTGTTTCCTCATTGCTTGTCAAGTAGACAGGATATACTTGGTACTGACTAGGGCGACTATTGACTCACAAGGACTATTTCTATAGCGATATTCCACCAATAAACAATAAAGAACAATTTCTAGATTAAACAGTGTTTTACTTTCCGTCCTTTCTTCGTTCAAAGTGACAGAATCTAGTGCAAAAGCAACATGAATGATAACTCTTACATCTTCCTGTTGTTAGCTATTCTTGTTCTGTTTGGCGTGTTCCAGCATTTTTCGTATCTAAAAGCAGCATTTGTGTGCAAATTTAAATTCACGTAAACAACTGGATTGAAACAACTATTGAAACTATCGATAGTTGTTATGCTATCGATGCTATTGATCGTTTACTATTACTATTATTATTAAGTTATAATTTACTATCAATAAAGTGCTATTGACACAGTAACTATTGCGATATAGATAGTGCGGTCTATTGTTCCTCCTCAACTGGCAGATGGAAGCGGTCCAATCGGACAGAACAGGAATTGGAACTGCGGCAAGTGACACCTGGAACTTGTCATTCAACAGGAAACTTGTCTCAGTTTACAAACCGTTGCTTGGTTACTGTGTTTACTTTCACTTTGTCGAAACTAGATCTTCTAACACGGTTATAAGGTAATCTCAGATTGAAATCTCGTTGCCATATCACATTGATGCCAGCAGCTTCCCTCGTAAAACATAACCCGTGCCAGTCAAAATCACTTGCGAATTTAAGCTTTGTTGTATTTTGTTAACTTTTCTGTGACTTGGAGTGCGCTGCATCTAAACTTCAAAGCGCGCTGCTACGCTAACAGAAAAGTTAGCAAGATGCAGCAAAGCTGCTGCTCTAACGAGTGATCGAGACAACACCAAGCAATTGTCTACCTCTTCACCGAGATGTACATGTAAAAACAGACAGTGAACTCATCCAAAGGACAACGTAAATCAAAGATAACATATGGCAGGTAGTTTTATTCACTGAACTCCAGCTCAAACACAGTTGTTGACGTCGAGGCAGCACCTGCTGTAGCGAACGACGTACGTCTCACCAACGTTACACGCGAGATTACTCAGCGTGCCCCGCTCACACACCACCAGGCTGGACGAGTCTGTGAGGTTCGGGTAGGCGATCAGCCCATTGGGGGGACACGGATAGGCGCAGGTTGCTGGGAAAATAACATAAATATGTTGATTCAGTATGGTAAATACTCAAATGGAAAAGCATCCTCGATAATCCTTCATGTGTAGGTATACGTTTAGATGAACATCTACCATAATAATAATATATATACGTTACGATAAATCACTGCTATAATTCAGGGTAAACGTTACGATGAATCTCTGCTATAATTCAGCGTATACGTTACGATACATTTTCTACTATAATTCAGGGTATACGTTACGATGAATCTCTGCTTTAATTCAGGGTATACGTTACGATAAATCTCTGCTATAATTCAGCGTATACGTTACGATACATTTCTACTATAATTCAGGGTATACGTTACGATGAATCTCTGCTTTAATTCAGGGTATACGTTACGATAAATCTCTACTAGCATCCAGTGTATAAATATGCTACGATTTAGGATCAAGACGACATCAAATATAAGGAGATTGTTGGGAGGTTGGGATCACAAATTGAAAGGGAGGGGCATCAGATTGAATTGGAGGGCATCAGATTGAAAGGGAGGGCATCAGATTGAAAGAGAGGGGCATTAGATTAAAAGGGGACATCATATTGAAGGGGGGCATCATATTGAAAGGGAGGGGCATAATATTGAAAGGGAGGGGCATCATATTGAAAGGGGGGCATCATATTGAAAGGGGGCATCAGATTGAAAGGGGGGGGGCATCAGATTGAAAGAGAGGCATCAGATTGAAAGGGGGAGGGGGGGGGGGGCATCAGATTGAAAGGGGGGCATCAGATAGAATGGGGCGGCTGGGTGGGTGTTCTTGATCCGCCATGGAACCCTGGTAGTTTTACTTACGACAATCCTGTGTGTTGCAGGATATCAGAAGGGTTTCACTAGTGATACCGCTGCAAGGTTGACCTCCGTTTGAGGGTGGCGGGTTGTTGCACTCTCGGGTGCGTGTGGCATTCATCTCACCCACCCCGCACGTCCTGCTGCACGCGCCGTCAGACACCAGGGCAGACCAGTCGCTCCACACTCCGTCCACTATCACTGTATGACATGATATTGGGAGGACAATCAATACAAACCAACGAAATGACGAGCCCCTGGTCAAACTAAAAATGTAAATTGTAATAGAGTCGATTTTTCACAGAGGTTTGAGTCGCTTGGCGTTAGACAAATAATTTAGTTTAATTAATTAATCTGAGAGAGGCATTTTAGAAGTTCGTATGATCACGACATATATGTTCTCTGCATTTACAACTTCTTGACTGCAAGGAGATGCGATGTTTAAGTGTAGATAATACAACAAGATACTAAAAATAGAATCAATAGAATGTGTTATGTCGTGCAATTTTGTTGGTATCATTTTTCTCTACACAAGAATTCAAATTATTTATATGGACATTGACTAACACTAGCTAAACGTACACTGTATGTTTGTTCGAGAAAGGGTGAAGGCAACAGTCACGTGTTCAGGAGCGACAGGTCAGGCGACAAACCAGAAGTTCTTTCAAGGCAGTACATGTATAAGGGCAGTGCGAGAGATGAACAAGAGAAGCAGTTGTCAACACACGGCGAGTGTTCACTGAAAGGTAAACATGAGACTCCCTACCGGGGGCACCTGTCCATCAGACCAGACTGAACACGCCTTTTGGAATAGAAAACACGAACCTGTCTCACAGTTGACTCCAGTTCTATCAGTCGGGCACGTGCATGTATACTCGCTGGTGGAGACGTCAGTGCACGTGTAGCCACTACACGAAGTTGTCGTACATGCTGCAAGTAAACACGGTCGTCGTCACGTTAGGTCAGTGAGTTATGGAAACAAATAGACGATGGTAACACATGGTCTTGTTCAAAACACACACACACACACACACACACACACACACACACACACACACACACACACACACATATATATATATATATATATATATAAATAAGATGAGTTGCTTCTCACGTGAAGTAAGGTTATATATAGAAAATAGTAAACATCAGATGGTTTTGACTGGATCAATCTTCTTTAATACAATACGATGAGCTCATTTCGACCAGTATATCGGTCTTTTCAAGTATGGTTAACATTCGGAAAATTTCATATTTATGTATGAACAAAAACAATAGCATGTTGTAATGATCAACATCTTAACACGTCAGTATATTGACATCCAAATCAGTCATTGTCTTTCAATCATGTTCGTGAATTGCCTCGAGGTCTTCAATTGGGTGTCACTCCAGGACAATGAGGTCTCTGAGGGTTAACGAGTTCATTGTGTGTCCTTGATTACATGTAAAACAATGGAGTCGTAATCAATCAATTTCTCGTGTGAATTAACTGTTCAGTTCACGAGAAATTGATTGATTACGACTCCATTGTTTTACATGTAATCAAGGACACACAATGAACTCGTTAACCCTCAGAGACCTCATTGTCCTGGAGTGACACCCAATTGAAGACCTCGAGGCAATTCACGAACATGATTGAAAGACAATGACTGATTTGGATGTCAATATACTGACGTGTTAAGATGTTGATCATTACAACATGCTATTGTTTTTGTTCATACATAAATATGAAATTTTCCGAATGTTAACCATAC
Organism: Gibbula magus; assembly: GCA_936450465.1. Lineage (NCBI taxonomy): Eukaryota > Metazoa > Mollusca > Gastropoda > Trochida > Trochidae > Gibbula > Gibbula magus. The sequence continues at coordinate 12,734,045 of OW388295.1, forward strand.
TTGAAAAGACCGATATACTGGTCGAAATGAGCTCATCGTATTGTATTAAAGAAGATTGATCCAGTCAAAACCATCTGATGTTTACTATTTTCTATATATATATATATATATATATATATATATATAAGAGCATTTGAAAAGTAATGACTATATCAACTCGAAGTTTTAAACGTCAATGTAGCGTATTGATTAATGATCTTCAGTTAAAGACTACCTAAGAGGTTGGATTATCTCAGAGATAACGTCTGACCATATGAGGCCAAAGAGCAAAGTCTAACTTTATCTGTCCAATTAGATGCAGAACGAAGTATTACGTTTAAAGGCGCTGTAGCACGTTTTTCTTACTGAAATGAGGTGCTCTCACAAAAATATAAATAAGTGTTACCAATGGCTAACTAAAACTCCTGGATCAATAAAGAGTGTTTTAAAACGAATGTACATGGTTCGGTTAAGTCAATCTCAATCTTTATTCCAGTACTGAAGAGGCCACAGGCCTATAGTACATTTCATATATATGACATTCTTGACACCATTGCTTGGTGAAGAAACACTGCTACACTCTGAATTTCATTTACATTTAAACAATTCGGTCATGCGAGTCGATTTCCTATCAAGCGGCCATTTTAATGTGTTCACAGTAAAATAGCCGCTCGAAGGCAGTTCAAGTGATCTGACTGATTTAGCGATACCTTAACACTCAGAAAAGAGTTTTAAATATTGTACAATGATAGAATGGTCAACCAACTTGCTCTCTGAACTCTTAAATTCTCATGAGACCTACAAATCTACCTCATTCACTGAATAGTTTCACACCACTGTCGCACCATTTTCATCGAATGCGGATAACCGTTTTCTATGGATACAGCTTATCGGGTAGTGTAATGAGATGTTTTACCCATTATCGTACCAATATATTGTATAAATTTAATAATAAATAAATAAAACCGTGCTAAAGCGCCTTTAATGGCTAGGTTCGAATCTCAACACTGGGGACTCTACCGAACCGAGGATCAGTTTACTACTCACGACAGGCAGCTGTACTGCAGGGTATGAGGTTCGTGAAGAATTCTGTGCTGGGCCCCGTGCACTCCCCTGGGGAGGAGCAGGTCCGGGACCTGGTGTAGTTCCTCACCCCACCCCCACACGGCTTGCTACAGTCCCCTACAGACTCCAGGGGCCCCCACTCGCCCCACGCTGTTGGTAAAAAATCAATGCAGGTGAAATAACTCAAAAACTCATTCGAATGGATAGACTTCCCCAGGCTTACATCACAACAAAGACTTACTACATAACTTCCATATATATAACGGTACTGATCATATATGGACTCGTAACTTTCAAACGATGTTTGAAATGGTAATGTTATGAATCCAGTTTCCAAGTCTTGATACATTTTCCCATTTCGGTCAAACTTACCCAAGAAACCAAGATTTTCCATATTGATCAACATTTCTTGTGTTGATCCAGCTCTTGAATCGTTTATCGTTATCGTTTATTGAATGATTGACCCAACTGCTTCTATTTGCCCAGTGTTTCTAAATGACTATTTGTTCTTGTAATGACTCAGCTTCTCATATTGACCAAATTCTTCACAAATTTTCTTTTTGACCAATATCTGTATTGATCAAGCATGCACATATATTGCAAAGTTTCCTAGTAGTGTCTTATTTCCTTCTATTTTCATTCTGTGCATATGCACCGTTGGACAATGAAACGATACCAAATGTTGAAGAAAACTACAATGACATTACAAGTAGACTATCATTATTAAGTCTTAATGCACCTACTTGCAGAACCGCAGTCACTTCCGGTATAGCCTGATGGACAACTGCAATATCTTAAGGAGGGGCCGATGTTGAAGCAGGTGCCCCCGTTCAGACATGGGTTGATGGCACATGGCGGCGCTCTGGTGGTTGTAGTGGTGGTTGTAGTAGTCGGTGTTGTAGTTGGAGTTGTAGTCGGTGTTGTTGTCGGTGTTGTAGTTGGAGTTGTAGTTGGAGTTGGTGTAGTAGTAGATGCTTAAACAAACACAATGTGATAGTATGAAATAACATTAAGTTAGTCTTTGATCTTTGAGCGGCATACATTCGTGGTTGACTTAGGGTATTTCTGGACCTCTGCTTACCTCCACAGGGGCGTGTGTTGCTAAGAAATAGCGTTTGAAAGACAAATGCTATAGACCCTGCCCTCCTTTTATATAGTAATAGTGTAGGAATATATAGGTATGTGTCTTTCAAACGCTATTTCTAAGCGATACACGCCCCTGTGCTTACACCTTCATACTTCCCGTTCGCCTGATTCAGGGGTGAGCATACACTGAGATACGCCCTGTTCATGAACAACATAAAACGTTTATCAATGTCGTAAAAGGAAACAATTAGAGAGTAAAGGAATGGTATTATTGTCGTACCATGTCCCTGGCAATTGTTTGTACATATAAGCGTACTGCGTAGACCAAGATATCCTGCTAAAAGAGGAACAGGAAAAGTTTCTAAAGGATATACTCTCCTCTTCTGTAACACCTCAACATGTCTTATTCTTCCACCTACCAGCAACACATGTCGATCAGTTAAATTTAGATTGTCGAAGCTCTCTTTAGGCTGAGATAGTTGTAAGTAGCATACAGTAATAATAACCTATGAACCTCAGCTATAAGAAAGCTTAAACAATTGGTTTAAATATCACCATTCGTTGCTTGACGGGTGTTAAATTTTAATTTAAATTTTTCAACGAAACCTTCTTCCCCTCACCATCATACCCAATATCCTAGACATAAAGCCCCTTTCCCCTTTTATTGCTGTCTCCCCTAAACTTGACCCTCGTGAGTACGGAGAAGTCTCACCAGTTGCACAGAAGAAGTCGGTCGCACAGGCTGTACCGTTGTAGCGGTAGGACGGTGGACACGCATACAGAAGCCACGTGTTACTCCGACACAGGTAGAATTCCCGACACTCCGAGTCCTCACCGAACCCTGTTGAGTTCTCCGCACACACCACCGGTCTCGCACCTGCAACACGTGCATGTACAGTCTCAGTATCATTATATACAGGTGTTGTTACCAAATGTATTACTTCTCTCATAATATTTTGATTTTGTTTAAAAAGGAAAGGTGCAGGTTAAACTGGTATAAATGCAGGAGCGTGTCGACGACATTTATAAAACTGTTTAACTCGAACTTTCAAACCGTTAATAAGCCAGTGAACAAACACATTATGAAATCTTTTTCTTACAAATTCAAACTTTGCAAACTCAGGCATTTATACAATTTGAGTTGTAATGTTTTGATCTGTAAAAATATTGGAAAAATAGATGCAACACATGTGAAATGCATTTGTAAACAAATGTTTAACATTGTCTTAGATCAGATCGCTTATAGCTCCATCCATACCTCATCATAAACGTAGATATTGAATTATGGTTCGACGTGATGTATTGACATTTAACTAAACATATAAAAGTCTCTTTTAAAGGTTTAAAAAATATGAATATTAAGAAAACAGCGTGTACATGAAATAGCAGTGTCATAAATAAGCAACGATACAGCGATAAAGTAGTCCTTGAGGTTATTTTGTATAAACGAGTATGACGGTTATCCTATTCAACTGTCAATTTCGTGTTTATGAGAATGTATATACCGCTCACATGACCTTTTAAAACCAAATCAGCAGAGAACATATGGTTTAAATTCTGAAAGTCAGAATTTATTTGAAGATATTTTAAGCAACCTTTGATTGGCCAACTTTATAAATATACATTACAGAGATACTGTAAGAATTGGAAGTGAAGAGACGTCAATGAGGAACCTATAGTTAGTAATGAGGCTCACCACAGCCCTTTCCAAACACTGCGATATGATAACCCATGAACATGAGAGGATTAAGTTATATTCTATTTAAAAAACTTTACATATTCATCAATATATACATGTATGAACATAAATTCAGACTTTGAAATTTAAGCGATATACTCTCTGCTGATTGGATTAAACAAGGCCATGTGACCGGTATACATTATCATAAATACAAGATTGACAGCTCAAAAGGATAACCTTCATACTCTGACGTTTACAACAAATAACCTGCTGTACTACTTTATCACTGTATCATTGCGCAAGTATTACACTGCTATCACATGCTCCTGTCTTGATTACACTTTGTAAAAAGCTTACAACGTGAATTCTAATTGTAGTTTAATTGAAAGTTTGATTCAAACAGCATGTTAGAAGCAAAAATTACATACTTTAATCATATTTCCTGTGAACTACGTTTTGCGCGTGGTGACACATAAGTGATGCGGTATTGTTGTGGGCGGAGCTTAGCGCCTGATCTAAGACAATACTAAACATTTGTTTTATCATGCACTGTACACTTTTTGCAGAGATTTCTTATATTCAGAAGTTTATTTACTTGAATTTATAAGAAATAGTTTTAATAATGTGTTTGTTCACTGGCTTATAACCGGTTTGAAAGTTCAAGTTAAACTGTAGTATAAATGCCGTCGTCAAGCTCCGGCATTTATACCAGCTTAACTTGCACCTTTCAAACCGTTTATAAGCCAGTGAACAAACACATTATGAAATCTATTTCTTAAAATATCTGCCTATAATTGCAGTTTACACATAAACTCACGCGCAAAAAACATTCCCCGAATTTTTGAAAGAGTATAAAACGAAATACTGTTGTCAGAGAAAGAGATTTCTTAAGAAGTACTCACAATTTTACATCAAAGTATGATACTTTTATTTTAATGTTTGTCCAAATACACCTTGGTGCTGAAATCGCTTAAATCGCGAAATCTAAATAAAATTTACATTTGAGTGTCTACGCTGCGAACGAAACAAAGATTATGATTGATGAACGTCAATCTTGTTTCCCCAAATTGTGAGTCTGTGCCTTGAAAATCTCACCGCACTGAACGTTGTAGATGTAGTCACAGTTGCGGCTGTCGGTGTTGAAGAGGGGTACAGGACTCGGGCACTGGTACGTGGTGACCTCACCGCCCGGACACCCTGTGAATCGCCCGCAGTCACCCTCCACAGGGTCGTAGGCGCTGTTCGCTGTGCACTCCCCTGAAATGTATAAGTACCCAGGCACCAGTCTGATTAAAATAGACGGTTTTCCGTGGAATAAAAATTGCAAAATAGTGCATCTACCGGGATACGAACTCATATCAGTCGTAGGTTCCACGCCAAACCGTCTGATTACAGCCCGTAGACTCGCGTGTTCGAGCGCAGTTCAGGTAGCCAATCAAAAGATGCCCAACAAATGCTTTCGGTGCGAGAAGCTAGGGGCAGATAACTCAAAACAGCTATCCTTTTGTCTGTTCCGAATGCTTTCAAACAGCGACCGCTTAAATACTATGATGTGATTGGTCAGCTATTTGACTGGGCTTTGGCTGCGCTAAACTGGTTCGGAACACACGCCTATACGGGATGTTTTCAGGCCTTGTGGCGAGGAATCTACAGAACCTGTTCGTATCTCGGTAGATATATTATTTTGCAAATTTTATTCCTCGGAACAAGGTCGATTTTAATCAGACTGACCCAGGCACGGGTATCCTCTTGACTACTCTTCCGGTATGTTTAAGGTATCAAATAGCGTTAACATCCATGTCATGTCATTGCAAGTATATGTTCAAGGTTATTCGTTTCACACCCTCCTAAAGATGTAGTTCAAGAAATGTTTCACCCACGAAATCATATGTAGACTAAGTAGTAGGGAAGTACGAGTAAAATTATTCAATATAATTTATTAAGTTTTTATTCAGGGACTGTTTCTTTGGGTTCGTCAACATTGAGACATTCCCATAGATAACGTACGTTAGATTCTTGCATGAGTTTGTATGAACGTGTTAATCAGTAGAACTATGTTAATAGATTCCTGTTTATTTGTGGTTGTTTAAGGTAACTGCAACGTCTTCCTGACTGTAAGGTAACTCATACATTGGTTTATAATTAGTAGCGTTAGGATCAAGATATTCGCCACAAGTTGTTAGGTTTGCTTTACCAGTCGTATACTGTCTCAGACTTGAAATAACGTTGATGCATTAAACCGCATCGTATAACTTTGATGGTGACATTATTACATTAACGTTCATACAATGAACCATATTGTAAACGTTCATACAATAAACCACATTGTAAACATTTATACAATAAACCACATTGTAAACGTTCATACAATAAACCATATTGTAAACGTTCATACAATAAACCATATTGTAAACGTTCATACGATAAACCACATTGTAAACGTTCATACAATAAACCACATTGTAAACGTTCATACAATAAACCATATTGTAAACGTTCATACAATAAACCACACTGTAAACTTTCATACAATAAACCATATTGTAAACGTTCATACAATAAACCACATTGTATACGTTCATACAATAAACCACATTGTAAACGTTCATACAATAAACCATATTGTAAACGTTCATACAATAAACCACACTGTAAACGTTCATACAATAAACCATATTGTAAACGTTCATACAATAAACCACATTGTAAACGTTCATACAATAAACCATATTGTAAACGTTCATACAATAAACCATATTGTAAACGTTCATACAATAAACCACATTGTAAACGTTCATACAATAAAACATATTGTAAACATTTATACAATAAAACATATTGTAAACATTTATACAATAAAACATATTGTAAACGTTCATACAATAAACCACATTGTAAACATTTAAACAATAAAACATATTGTAAACGTTCATACAATAAACCATATTGTAAACGTTCATACAATAAACCACATTGTAAACGTTCATACGATAAACCATATTGTAAACATTTATACAATAAAACATATTGTAAACGTTCATACAATAAAACATATTGAAAACGTTCATACAATAAACCATATTGTAAACGTTCATACAATAAACCACATTGTAAACGTTCATACAATGAACCATATTGTAAACGTTCATAGAATAAACCACATTGTAAACGTTCATACAATGAACCATATTGTAAACGGTCATACGATAAACCATATTGTAAACGTTCATACAATGAACCACATTGTAAACGTTCATACAATAAACCACATTGTAAACGTTCATACAATAAACCACATTGTAAACGTTCATACGATAAACCATATTGTAAACGTTCATACAATAAACCACATTGTAAACGTTCATACGATAAACCATATTGTAAACGTTCATACAATAAAACATATTGTAAACGTTCATACAATAAACCATATTGTAAACGTTCATACAATAAACCATATTGTAAACGTTCATACAATAAACCACATTGTAAACATTTATACAATAAACCATATTGTAAACGTTCATACAATAAAACATATTGTAAACGTTCATACAATAAACCACATTGTAAACGTTCATACGATAAACCATATTGTAAACGTTCATACCATAAAATATATTGTAAACGTTCATACAATAAACCATATTGTAAACGTTCATACAATAAACCATACTGTAAACGTTCATACAATAAACCACATTGTAAACGTTCATACAATAAAACATATTGTAAACATTCATACGATAAACCATATTGTAAACGTTCATACAATAAACCACATTTTAAACGTTCATACAATAAACCACATTGTAAACATTCATACGATAAACCATATTGTAAACGTTCATACAATAAACCACATTGTAAACGTTCATACGATAAACCATATTGTAAACGTTCATACAATAAACCACATTGTAAACGTTCATACGATAAACCATATTGTAAACGTTCATACAATAAAACATATTGTAAACGTTCATACAATAAAACATATTGTAAACGTTCATACAATAAACCATATTGTAAATGTTTATACAATGAACCATATTGTAAACTTTCATATAATAAACCACATTGTAAACATTTATACAATAAACCACATTGTAAACGTTCATACAATAAACCACATTGTAAACGTTCATACAATAAAACATATTGTAAACGTTCATACAATAAAACATATTGTAAACGTTCATACAATGAACCATATTGTAAACGTTCATACAATAAACCACATTGTAAACGTTCATACAATAAACCACATTGTAAACGTTCATACAATAAACCATATTGTAAACGTTCATACAATAAAACATATTGTAAACGTTCATACAATAAACCACATTGTAAACGTTCATACAATAAACCATATTGTAAACGTTCATACAATGAACCATATTGTAAACGGTCATACGATAAACCATATTGTAAACGTTCATACAATGAACCACATTGTAAACGTTCATACAATAAACCACATTGTAAACGTTCATACAATAAACCACATTGTAAACGTTCATACGATAAACCATATTGTAAACGTTCATACAATAAACCACATTGTAAACGTTCATACGATAAACCATATTGTAAACGTTCATACAATAAAACATATTGTAAACGTTCATACAATAAAACATATTGTAAACGTTCATACAATAAACCATATTGTAAACGTTCATACAATAAACCATATTGTAAACGTTCATACAATAAACCACATTGTAAACATTTATACAATAAACCATATTGTAAACGTTCATACAATAAAACATATTGTAAACGTTCATACGATAAACCATATTGTAAACGTTCATACCATAAAATATATTGTAAACGTTCATACACTAAACCATATTGTAAACGTTCATACAATAAACCATACTGTAAACGTTCATACAATAAACCACATTGTAAACGTTCATACAATAAAACATATTGTAAACATTCATACGATAAACCATATTGTAAACGTTCATACAATAAACCACATTTTAAACGTTCATACAATAAACCACATTGTAAACATTCATACGATAAACCATATTGTAAACGTTCATACAATAAACCACATTGTAAACGTTCATACGATAAACCATATTGTAAACGTTCATACAATAAACCACATTGTAAACGTTCATACGATAAACCATATTGTAAACGTTCATACAATAAAACATATTGTAAACGTTCATACAATAAAACATATTGTAAACGTTCATACAATAAACCATATTGTAAATGTTTATACAATGAACCATATTGTAAACTTTCATATAATAAACCACATTGTAAACATTTATACAATAAACCACATTGTAAACGTTCATACAATAAACCACATTGTAAACGTTCATACAATAAAACATATTGTAAACGTTCATACAATAAAACATATTGTAAACGTTCATACAATGAACCATATTGTAAACGTTCATACAATAAACCACATTGTAAACGTTCATACAATAAACCACATTGTAAACGTTCATACAATAAACCATATTGTAAACGTTCATACAATAAAACATATTGTAAACGTTCATACAATAAACCACATTGTAAACGTTCATACAATAAACCATATTGTAAACGTTCATACAATGAACCATATTGTAAACGTTCATACAATAAACCACAAAGTAAACGTTCATACAATAAACCACATTGTAAACGTTCATACAATAAACCACATTGTAAACGTTCATACAATAAACCACATTGTAAACATTCATACGATAAACCATATTGTAAACGTTCATACAATAAACCACATTGTAAACGTTCATACGATAAACCATATTGTAAACGTTCATACAATAAACCACATTGTAAACGTTCATACGATAAACCACATTGTAAACGTTCATACAATAAAACATATTGTAAACGTTCATACAATGAACCATATTGTAAACGTTCATACAATAAACCACATTGTAAACGTTCATACAATAAACCACATTGTAAACGTTCATACAATAAACCATATTGTAAACGTTCATACAATAAACCATATTGTAAACGTTCATACAATAAACCACATTGTAAACGTTCATACAATAAACCATATTGTAAACGTTCATACAATGAACCATATTGTAAACGTTCATACAATAAACCACATTGTAAACGTTCATACGATAAACCACATTGTAAACGTTCATACAATAAAACATATTGTAAACGTTCATACAATAAAACACATTGTAAACGTTCATACAATAAACCATATTGTAAACGTTCATACAATGAACCATATTGTAAACGTTCATTAAATAAACCACATTGTAAACGTTCATACAATAAACCACATTGTAAACGTTCATACAATAAACCATATTGTAAACGTTCATACAATAAACCACATTGTAAACGTTCATACAATGAACCATATTGTAAACGTTCATACAATAAACCACATTGTAAACATTCATACAATAAACCATATTGTAAACGTTCATACAATGAACCATATTGTAAACGTTCATACAATGAACCATATTGTAAACGTTCATACAATAAAACATATTGTAAACGTTCATACAATAAAACATATTGTAAACGTTCATACAATAAAACATATTGTAAACGTTCATACAATAAACCACATTGTATAACCTTTAACGTGACATTATTACATTACTACTTCATACAATAAACCATATTGTATAACCTTAAAAGCGACATTATTACATTACTCCTTCATAGAATAACCGACATGTTTTCATACAATAATCTGCATTATTTAACTTTGACTGGGAATTTATTACATTAGCCTTCATACAATAACCCGCATTTAAACGTTGACGGTGACATTAGCACTAAGTGTACCAGGTAACTTGTATTAAATACATACCATCGTTAGGTGTGGCTGAAACAAGAACATTAGACATGGTTTATACACTGGACAAGTTTCCTTGTGAAGCACATACACTATGCTATGTGACGATTATGTTAGATACAGAATAGCATGCTGCTCTCTACTCGACTAGGAGTTTACAAGATAGCGCAGCAGTGTACTTCAACCTTTGTTAATCGATCATCTATGTAAATCAATTGTTTGCACATATACATGTTTCATTATTATTTTGTCAGCACTGTACATAGGGGCGGGCTTCACTATATGTTATAACATTCAGTGGAGGGTGACATCGTAGTTTATCAGACCCTTGTTAGTGTTTATCCAACGAGCGAGTTGGATAAACACTAACAAGGGTATGATAAATTACGATGTCACCCGAACAAACTGAATGTTATAACGTATTTATCCTACCGCATGTCTCAAAATATCATTAAAAAAACAAAGAAAAAGTTTGACAGCTGATCCATCGACAAATTATGACCTTTAACTTGTATCACGTGACATGGAATGATTGAGGTGGATACATGCTTTATTCATGTTGCGGGAAATAAAACATTTATCACCCTCGGAAAGATTTATCAACCCGTGACGGTGTTTGTAGATATCTGTTAATGGCCACGTGGACCAATCAGGGATCGACATTCTCACATGAGGTAGGATAATAAGTATGATAACGCGTCCCTACCTTTGAATAAATTACTTATTTAAGTCAATATGTTTATGGTTTTTATGAAAACTCAAATTTATCGTTTATGGGATCTTTGTAACCTCAGTGTTAATTGGTTCTGTGTAGAGTCGGTGTTTATAATTTCTGTGTAAATCCAGTGTGTATGATATCTGTGTAAACTAAACTACGCATTGATGAATACATACCGGTGGTAGTTGTGCCTGAAATACAATTAAAACTTGTTTATATACCCATCTTAACGGTTGACAACTGGTACGAAATAAAATGGCCCTTAAGCAGACAGGCATTCAATGATACATCATATGCGGTTGAAAATAAGATTATCCAAAACAAGTATACAATTCACAATTTACAAATGACTCAGACATCTGTACACACATCTTTAGGAACCAACTGGTCACCAAATCTACTAGCCTATATATATATTACACATCGACTGCAAAGCCTATGCAAAAGATTTCAGTTTTCAAAGGCTTATTTTAACAGAAAAGACAACGATCTTTAATGCACTCTGTACATACGAATTAAGCTTTCTTGAGCTTTTCCATCTTGAGAAAAAGATGAGAGTAAATTTGCAGTTCGTGTGACCAATTAAGTTGTATATTAAACTTGGCTCTAGAGAAAATGAACAAGCGTAAGCCTACACGGACGGATGCCATGACATGCAATTCTCCCATTGGTTCTTTCTGGTCTGGTGTGCTGAGGATGTTGTATGTTATTGTATTCACTAATATAACATCCATTCCCATATTGCTTTTTGCTTTGACAACTGTGACGTTCATATTTTGAATGATAAATGTACTATTACTCTGGCGTTTCATATAGAGATTATTACCCGAGAAAGTGTTTCATATGTTTCCTTTTAAGAAACGAATGTGATGTTTTTGATTTTAGAGCGAGGTTAATAATTCATTTGCACGAGTTTCATAAAAATCATATGACACACTTTAGCGTGTAATAATTTGTTTTTACCAATACGAATTCATTTGATTTACGTAAAAGTAATCAGGAAACGGCTCACTTCACTTTCGAGGGAAATAGATATATATGACATCACGAAAATGGTTTTATGACGTCACAGGCGAGGAAATCGTGGTGAAATAATGGTTGCTTGGCAAAAATATGTGCACATTTCAGATAGTTCATAAATATCAGTCATTTTTCGAACGGAGCATTCACGGTTGCTCTGCTTTATTATCATGGCCATCTTATGACGTCGTCTGATGGTTACGATGACGTCATACAATTGAAAGCTTTTTTTTCACTGAGTAGAATAACATGTTATTTCACTCAGTGAAAATACGGATTATATTTTAACTGATAAAAGCTGTATTTCACCCATGCCTTTATAATTAAGACAGCTATTGCTCTTACCCGTGGAACAGTCGACGTTGGCGGGCCAGTCACAGTAGTTGCCGGAGGGGTTGAACACTGTCCCGACCCCACACGCTCTCTCCACCCACGTGCTCTGGTCACATCTGTAGTACTTGTTGCAATCAGACTCGTGCGTTTTAAAAGCTCCTGATGTGCACGTGTCGGTCGCTGTGGAAATAATTGGTATCGTGTAGTACAAGTATATATTGCAATACATGCATCAGTTGCTGCAGAAACAATGAGATTTAATGTGGTACAGTTGCCAGTTGCCAGGACAATTAAGGAGACTATATATATATTCACTCGTGAAAATATAACCTTTCTACCTCACTCGATGAGATAAACATGGTATTAGTCAAGAAAAGACAGTCACAAACAGCTACAGTAATGAATGACCCAAAGGACGAAAATAGTCGAGAGCGATTCGAACCCGGTAGTTTCAGAATCAGCAGTTTGGGGTGCATGTAGGCACTGGCGGGGCGAGGGTTCGAATCGCCATTGAGTATGTACTATGTTTATGTTTTCAAACAACATTATTTTTTTCAACACATGTAAATGATATCAACAGTTAGATGCATCTGTAATCTACAACATGACATATAAGATATCATGACAATCCAACGTAATTTCACAGACACATCTCGATCAGTTCACGCCATTGACTGTGATGTCATTAGACGGATTTTCGTGTATTGTAGTCTGCGTAATTTATGTTGTAGAACATCATAATAAGTGTTTTATGAGCTTGCAAACTTGTCAATTAAACAGTCGCAATGACAATCAAACGTGCTCTCGACTATTTTCGTCCTTTGGGTCATTCATTACTGTAGCTGTTTGTGACTGTCTTTTCTTGACTAATACCATGTTTATCTCATCGAGTGAGGTAGAAAGGTTATATTTTCACGAGTGAATATATATATAGTCTCCTTAATTGTCCTGGCAACTGGCAACTGTACCACATTAAATCTCATTGTTTCTGCAGCAACTGATGCATGTATTGCAATATATACTTGTACTAATGACATCACAGTCAATGGCGTGAACTGATCGAGATGTGTCTGTGAAATTACGTTGGATTGTCATGATATCTTATATGTCATGTTGTAGATTACAGATGCATCTAACTGTTGATATCATTTACATGTGTTGAAAAAAATAATGTTGTTTGAAAACATAAACATAGTACATACTCAATGGCGATTCGAACCCGGTAGTTTCAGAATCAGCAGTTTGGGGTGCATGTAGGCACTGGCGGGGCGAGGGACTGATGTCGAGACTTATCACACTTAGCCTAGTGCAACCTAACAGTGGAATTTTGCAGGAATACATTTTTAAAGTAAATTCCTTAATACTCACTTGTTGACCCACTGGACTGACAATTAACGTTGGCGGGCCAGTCACAGTAGTTGCCGGAGGGGTTGAACACTGTCCCGACCCCACACGCTCTCTCCACCCACGTGCTCTGGTTACATCTGTAGTACTTGTTGCAATCAGACTCGTGCGTCTGGAATGCACCCGATGTGCACGGGCCGGTTTGCGAGTTAACTAGTGCTACGAAACCTGAAATACATGATATGACCATGATCACAAGGAAAATGGTTTAGAGTGCCAACGTCACTATTTATACTATAATTTGCCATAACAATGTATAAGTGAATATAGGGAGGACATGGGCTCTGATTCACCTTTAAGTACCTTTACCATCGGGAGCTGTTACAGGCCGGCTCCTATTTGAGGCCCGGTCCCTATTATAGGAAATACGGTAATTGTAATGTGTTGAATTTCAACCAGCAAAACTGTGTTCAACTCATGTCTTGCAGAAATGTAAACGTAGTTAAAGGTTAAGCCATTTAAGCCATTTCTCTCCTTTATAGGTTTCATCAGAACGATGGACCTCAAATTAGAACGGGCTCGAAGTTTCTTCTGGTAATACTCGGAACAGAACCATAACCCTTAATCAACAATAATGTTCGAATCTGACAAAGAAATAGTCCTGATATGTGTATTAACTTGGATAGTAACGCCAAGAGATCACCAATATACTATTTATATATATATATTTTTTTTACATTTGTTCATTATAAAACTGAATATATTCAGAACACAAAGTCATGTTCTACCGTCGATCCTGAAGCAAGTGACTAAATATGAAAGTGTTATAAGACAAAAGAAACACTCACCCGCCGCGACGATGAAGACAATTCTCATCATGCTCTTCACGTAGATGTGAAACTCTTTCTGATTGTATAAAATACTTACAAAATAATAAACTACACATATATTACATTATAACATTGTCAATCACGTCAAACCCGCCGTCAATAAACCCTCCCAATTCATGTCCAGTTTCATTGGTTGAGGAACCTTCTTGGAGCAAACTGATTGGACGATTCCTCTGTAAGACCATTGGTCACCTCAGTACTCCGACTGCCCCGCATTGTGCTTAACGAACTGGTCCGTTTATACTCTTAAGACATTAAACGTGCCGACAAAGCAGACATAGACAAACCGTGGTTCAGCAGGGATCACGTTTCCAATAACCTCTTTTCTCTATTTCTCCAAACCTTTTTGGGGAAATCTATGATTATTTGTAGTCTTTGTTCGAGACATGGTCATTCGATTGATACGATATGGGTGCGGCTCTCCGTTCAGAAGACTTGAACTGTACGGGTTCGAAGGATCATGTGCTTGCAATGCATTTAAATACAAGTGCTCATCTAGAGTATCACCGAGCTTTCTTTCCGATTCAGGTCTCTTTAAAGGTTTACTGTTTTGTGCAAAAAATAAAAGTAAAATGTGATGTTTCTACTTTTATGGCGCTAAAGGGAAGGAATTGTGCTTTCAATGCCGATGCTAAGCGTAATGGGCGGCGATATACTATACACATTCCCTGATTATACATATTAACTGTAATATATATATATATATATATATATAAATTTATGTGATATAAGTTATGTCATTTCTTGTGAAAATTGTGATCTCACATACATTGGACAAACTAATAACCTTCAAAAAAGAGTTACAGTGCACAAACAGCAAATAAGAGATGAAAATTTAAGACACTTAAAAGTTAGCAAACATATATCTCAGTGTAGTAAAGGCACATTCAAAATATTTCCCTTTTACGAAATATACAATAACGGAGGTGACATTACTACACAATTAGTAACAAAAGAACAGTATTTCATTTCAAAATTTTCCCCTTCATTAAAAAGCAGTTGACACCATAATCCCTAATCCCATCACGGCCAATTAAGACCAATCAGATTATAGTGGGGATAACTCTCAAAGACGCTTGTTGATTGCTTTGACGTTATTAGCAACCTGTGTTGCCAAGACAGACCATTTGTACATAGACTATAAGACTACTGCTGTGCTTCAAACAATTATTCCCTGATGAAGCTTCGAAACAAGAAGCAGAAATATGCATATCGGAATATAAAGTATTGATTATGAAAGTTGATATACGTCTTCAGTGTATTATTTAAATTTACTTATACACTTCTCCACGTTTGATACCACATACCTATTTCAATATATATATATATATATATATATATATATATATATATATATATATATATATATATATATATATATATATATATATATATATATATGTTCAGGGAATATGTATATATTATAACAAAGGTCACAGAACGCATCCCTGAGGAGCCCCAGTGGTGATAGTAACAGTTGAAGACTGACAATCATTGACACGAACAGACTGTTTCCTTTTAGAAAATTACTTATCTATTTTATGTAAGAGGGATTGACACTCAAGTTTAAGTTTAAGAACACGACAATGTATTCAAACTCTCACGTGAACTTTCTCGCAAGCTCGCCTCGTTCACGGGAGTTTGAATCCCGCTTTGATATCGTTCATTTTCCAGTGCAAACACACAAACTGACATTCAATATTTAAGTGTGTTCGTGTATGTGTGGTATGTATGTGTGTGGTATGTGTGGTGTGGTGTGTGTGTTTGGTCTGTGTGTGTGACTTGTTGTATACTCCCTGTGGGGTTGAGAAGCAATACTGATCATTGTCTGATCTGTTGATCTGCTTAGGCTTTGAATACATTTTTTTTTACACTTTTCTTAATTGCATGGCGTGTACAATCTAGATATTATTTTCCACTAATCCGTTTTCCTCATGTCTGCATATAATCTGGAACACATTCAGATTCAATTGCCGCAGATATGTTACTATATATGTCTTAACAGATTCAAAATAAAAATGATAATTAATGTCAGGTGTTTTTGTTTACTTGCTTATTACATACATGTATACAAGACTTGCCCAAATGCAAATTAACCAAAATCAAAAGGGCAAACGTAATGAAGATAAACTGTCAACATAAACTTTGCAGTCGTATCTAACGAAAGTCAGCCATTAACCACATCACATTTTCAACAATTTTCTAAATCCTCAGAATTGACGTTCATCCATGACGCGCAGTAGACTGAACTATAGGTAAAGCCAACCGGAAGTAGAATTCTGGGGTGAACAGTTCTCATCAAACATATCACATTTTCAAGACTATTCAATATCATCAGACTTGACATCCATCCTCGGACAAGGTGCATTTGTTTCACAGTTGAGAGAGACGCCATTGAAGCTGTAGGAGATGGGACAGTTATAGAGGAGCCACGTGTCATGTCGACACACGTAGAACTGGGTACATCCGGGGTCGTGTGCCGGTCTCCGGGAGTGCTCCTTGCACACGGACCACGTGGGGGCTTCCGTCGTAGCTGAAGCAAAAACAAATTTCTATTGTATCAATACTGGATTTTCCGCCGGGGTTTTCTGCGGGATACGGATGGCTTGTCACATGATCAAATCACGTGACATGGGACACGCTTTGAGACAAAATGGCGATTATCTATGTATCGTAATGGCAACAAGCTTGGCAAATTCGTGTTAAAATATGTGCTTGCAGGGAAACTAAAAGACATTCAAGACTAGTACAAAAACAATAAAGGTTAAGAGTGTTTTTCAAGAGATTTTCAAAACGGAACACACTTCCAGAAACATATAATAGCGGGATTCGTGCCTGTACTCGCGCCGTTGTCTTCGGCCGACGCAATGACATTACATCGTACATTTAGATATACGTCTGAATTATCGTATGCATTTACAAAATCAATATCTTTTTTTTGGAGGATATTTGGTAGGCCTAACCATTCAATTTTTATATAATAAATAATAATATTTCCATATTTGGATAGCTTGAACAAGAAAACAATGCTGAATCTGCATGATCCACTGTTTTGTCGGGTAGGTACATCGCCGACTGAGTGAGCGAATGATGGGACATTATACATGCAGATAATGCAGATTTAAACCTCTCATCGGAGGTTAATATATTCTCAAAGACTAACAAAATATAGTGATGAAAGTTATTTATATATTATGTATCACTTTATATGTTAAAATAAAACTGTTTGTCTCTCCATGTCGTTAGGTGGGATTTTCACTTTGATTTTAATATTTCAACTATCATGCTAATATAAGCTGGCTTTTTTATTATTATTAGTATTCACACTTGTCTTTTAACAGGTAGAAGTAATTATTGGGATTTACCAAATGATGAAAAATGTGTTTGGATAGTTGATTGTATAGAATGTTTCATTCAAAACTAATCTTTGTAATAATCTCAGCGAATTACATTTTTGCATTATAAGAGCCTCGATACTTTAAAACGTTGGTTTACACTTTTCTTTTCGTGACTTTCACTAACTTCACAGATTTGTGGACTGGGTCAGCATCTGATATAAAAGAACAATACCAGTAACTGAACAATCAGGCTTTCTGGGAATATAGTTATTAGTTAATTATTGAGATGACATAAAGACGGATAAAGGCTTCGTTATAAGGGGCCTGCTGGCATTTAGAGGTGTTACTCAACATCCCCCCTCCAATAATTATTGGCTTGTTTTGCACCAGAGCTGCGTTATTCATTTGAGTTGGGTTTTTTTAATACAATCTTGATTAATCTGTCAAGTCAATACTACAAATGACATTTCAATCCACAAATATATATCTACATTCATTGATTTAAATCCTGCAGACAGAATGGATGGTACTACTGTGGTGAAATTCAAGGAAGTATTGCATTAATACCTTTCCTCATAAACAAATTCTCTACTGCAGTAGTTGCAAAGTTGCTAAACGGGATTCGAACCCCAGATCTATTGATTATAAAACGAATACACCAAACACTCCCTCCCCACACATTCATTGATAAATAAAGATATAAAACAGCAAAGAACAAATTCAGTGTTTAGAAATGCATTTATTTCATCAAGTCTGATTAAGTAAATATATGAACACTGAATGAACACTGAATGTGCTATCAAACAGGGAGAGGTATGAGAAAATGTATTGTAACAAAGTCATGTTTCCAGAGCAAGAAACTCTTCAAAAGTAAAACAAAAATAGACATATTGTCATAAGTTCAAAATTGTTCAGTAAAACAAATTCACGGTATTTTTCAGTAACAAATTAACACTTTTGTCTATTTATATTATGTACATGAATAAAGTAGAATATGTTTAAAAAATAAATATAATTCTCCTGCTGTAAAGTGAACATACTCATATTGAAATGTAGTTACATATTAAAATCTCTTGTCACATTTGAATATCTAACTGTTTTTCTTTCTTATTTCTTACAATGTTACAATAACATTTTAAACCCTAAAACACTTAAATATCAGTGCGGTTGTACTGTCACATCAGTCATTTTAATTCATGTTTTTGTAAAAGGCACATGTGCTTGTGCTTTCTCATGTTGATTCAATATTCAAGCTCAGCAATAAGTAGTAGATCTAATTGATCAGAAATTTGTGCACAAAACTTCACACACAAAAATTTAACACCTATATTACATGACATGAACATATTCAAACTCAGTTCAGATATATTTATAATTAATTATTAACTATATCAATTATCAGTAAGTACTAGAAATTAATGAAATATAACACTGTTATAGGCGGCATAAAAGTTTATTTTAAAAGAAATAAAAAATGAAGTAACCATAACAATAATCACAAAGGCAGTGGGTAGTGCGTTGACTGACTGAAGATAAGAATGCAGCAATAATTTCACCAGACGATTTTTTAAAGCAAGAATCGTAAGTCATAAGAAGTGCAGCTGCCGGGATGGGGTCTGGAAGTTCAATGATTGGCCTTTTTCCACCGATGACATGAAGTGAAAAGGCGTAAGTGTCAGTTGTTATCCTGTGCCACAGGCTGTGGCGGCGAAAAGTCATCGGCGCGGGAGCAGTCACGAATCCAGCGATCACATTTATCTGGTTGCTTATTTGGATTTGGAAATCTCACAAAATACACACCATTAATGCATTATTAATGTATTTATCGCGAATCACTGTTACATTCCACCCAAGCAAACCTTTTAACACCTATTTTTTAACCTCCTTCTTATTTAAATGCATTGATAATCGCCATTTTGTCTCAAAGCTTGTCCCACTGTCACGTGATTTGATCATGTGACAAGCCATCCCTATCCCGCAGCAAAGCGCGTCGGAAAATGGTCTATTGCAAATGACGATTATAATAGTTCGTTTATACAGCGTATGAGATGCACTGATCGTTACCCCTCTAGAGAATTGTATCCTGGTTGTTAGGGATCTCTAAAGCGATAACTTATTTGTTTTTATGATTTTACCACTTGAAAATATTCGTTATAGATAACCACATTAGAATAATGATTTTCCGCCATCATTCATTATTCCGCTGGTCATTGTTCAACGTGAGAACTTCATAATTCAAGGGCATTTAGACATTTCTCAACGGATGATTATCAGCTCAAGTAAAAAATAAGAGATTGTGGGTTATAATTGATGACAGGGCTTCAATATAGATTCCAGTGACACTGACTTAAGTCAAAATGTTCTCCCATTCTCCAGTCCTGATGGTGGACAACTTACGATGTGGACAGTTGACGTTGTAGGGCCAGTCACAGATGTTGTAGAGCCAGTTGAAGACCGTGCCCTCCCCGCACTCAAACTTGACCCACCTACCAAAGTCGCACCGGTAAAACATAGAGCATTCCGTCTCGTGGGGTCGGTACACGGCGGAAAACATCTTGCAGTCTTGTTGATAGGGCAGTGCCAGCACCATTGTTATACCTTTTTGCAGACAAACATAACGCATGGGTACCGGGCAACTCGTAAGAATGATCAAGAGACATTGTGTTGCGCCACGTAGAAGCAGAATGTATGATCCACACGCAGATTCACATACAGGTTTAATATCCTTTGGCCAGCGACGTACATGATCACCGAAAGAGTTTCACATAATCAAATTAAATGATAGATAATCATTGAATTACGCAACAGAATATTTGTATTCAAACGAATGTGATATCTGAAAGTATAATAGAAACCGAACTAAATATACTGGTTTTGCGCAATACCTCTATTATCTTCAAAATGTTCTGTATTATATGACAATATTACATCATTTACTGAATAGACTATTTGATTTGACAATGCAGCTTTGTCAATACAAAAAAACTTGACTAATACGAAATACAACTTAAACATTTTAACGGAAGGAAATCATCGTTTCTGACCATGATAACGACGGAAATTAATCATTCACTTATGTATAAATAAGATGTGAAGTAATTAATTAGGAATGTGTGAAGTGAGTCACAGGTTATCACTTCGGTTTTATTGGGCCACCTCTTGCCTCCAATACAACCTCAAAACTGAAAATGGCCAATTCAAATACAACATTTCTCAAAACTGTAACTGGGTCAGTACAATTAACATCAAAACTGTAACTGGGTCAATATAACAAACCACAAAACTGTAACTGGGTCAATATAACAAACATCAAAACTGTAACTAGGTCAATAAATAAACCTCAAAACTGTAACTAGGTCAATACAATAAACCTCAAAACTTTGAATGGACCAATACAGCAAACCTAAAATCTCTAACAGGGACAATGCAACATACCTCAAAAGTGTAACTAGGTCAATACAACAAAGATTAAAACTTTAAATGGACCATTACAACAAATCTCATGACTGTAACTGGGTCAATAAAACAAACATCGAAACTTTAAATAGGTCATTACAACAGACATTACAGCTGTAACTTAGTCGATACAATAAACATCCAAAACTGTAAATGGCATGGGCCAATAAAACACATCTCGAAATTCGAACCGGGCCAATATACATTACTTACATACTATTTAATGGATCAATACAACATACTTCAAAATTTTCACTGGGCCAATTCAATAGACCTCAAAACTGTAAAGACGTCAACACAGCAGATCCAAAAACTGTAATTGCCAATACAACATGGATATGGCTCCACAAAGTTATGGTTAGATTTCATTTGTATGTTTATAATATGGTTGAATGACAATTCTCCACATGATCTAACAACCGACTATGAATAAACATATTCGTGTTCTAACGTATTTTAAACATAAATCACCTACCTGCTATGAAAATGAAGGTACGAGTCAAAAACATGATGTTTGTGATATATTTTGCGCTCTTCTGCCAGAATGTTTCAATGTGACCAACTCGTACATTGATGATTTATTTGCACTAAAATAAAAAAAGAATATTATGAATACAAGGATGATTCACTGCACTTGAGTGTTTTCCTTTCTGTAGCAACCCAAAGCGAAATGATAACAAAAGGTATTTGTCACCTCGGTTGTGAATAATCACGTATACCCGGCCTTGCTGGAAATGATAAGTTGCTGTAGATTAAGGAAATCATTGTTATCCTAATAACAATAGAGACAATTTTTAAAATCGAAAATTATTATTTCGTGGTGAAATCGCTGTTCATGATTCATTAATGTTTTCACAGTCGTTTGGTAAATGGATTTTCACCAGATAATCCAAACTTCATATATTGGTTAACAAAATGGAATCTCAATTTGAATTCAATAACCTAGTTATTTTCGACATTTGGATCATGTAATTTCTGAAGCTTAAAGAATATTCTTGGGGCTAAAATGTTTCCGGTGAAACCAACCATTATGAACTACAGCTAACCAGTAGTAGTCGATGCCACCAGATAGTGCTGAAAATGTTCAGATATTTTTCTTCAAAGAAGAGTTTGTTTTATTCTTGAGTTTCCTACTGAAACTGTGTGTGACTATGGAAAACGCATTACGTACGCTTACATGAATGATAATGGATTAATTAAGCGATAAAAAAAACACCCAGCTTTGAAAACAGCATGTTGAACTCTTGTGCATTACCACAAAACGCATCTGAAATTATGGCAATTAAATGTTCATGGGAGAAGTCAATGGGTTATTATAAGAATAATTTTCGTTTGGCTTTTAGAATTTGAAATGACTCTACGGTCCAATTATATTTGTTCATCATTTCAACGTTAACATCCACTCAAAGAAGCTGTTTAACGTCTACATGCTTGGAGACCTGGCAATAAAATATTTCTCTACATTCTAAGCTTCTCTTATGTTGAGTTGAAAGATTTAAGTTTCATACTTGAAACTGATGAAATATAGTATATTTTGCCTTACGGTATCATCAAGAAAGTATTATACCAGATGATTTTGCCCAAATATGTTATACATAGTCATAATTATTTCTCACATGCACTGTGAGTTATAAACTCCCAAAACAGCCAGCAGATTGCCAAATACGTTTTACTTGCATGTTTCCCCCACCAACTTGCTAAATATCCCATATCTAAATAACTGTGAAGAAAAATTCATTCTCTGTATCATCTGATAAGACAAGTATATACATGTACGTGTGTAGGAGGATGAATCCCAAGAGTTCCCAAGTGCAAATCGTGTAGAAACATCAAACGAAACCATTTTCTGGACTGATCTTCTATAACCTCAGTCAAGCTTCAAGATTAACTAAAATAAACGAATATAGGATTTCATCTGTCAATACAGAATTCACTCGGCTTGCTTCTTGCGAGAGAAAGACTTTTGGGAATTGTTTACAAAGAATATTATTGTTCGATAACCCGATAGCTCGTGCTTGTTACAATGTAAAGTATTGGACACCCGACAAAGTATTAGAGTGTCATCAGGTGTGGACAATAGACGCTGGAGGTAAACTCGGGTGGACAAACAAGGCGTGATCTACTGGAATTTGTCGGCGTGAAGTTAACAAACATTCATAACACAGCTTGGCGTATAGCAAGGTGCGCTTCTCCGCCCATCATTATTCTGAATAGGAACGTTTTTCTTGAAATGTGTGTGCTCAAAAAGGAACAAACGTGGGTTTGTCGATCCTATGACATCAATTTTCATGTTTTCCTTTAATGTTCACGAAAATGATATGTTGTTTTTAAAGGTAAAAATTATTTTGCCGTGTGAACGTACCTGGTTGAATATGTTAAAACCATGGCTTCACAGAGAACATTGAACATTGAAATTGTTCAGATCTTCATTTTTAAACTCTAGTCTTAACAGCCATAATTTATTTAATTTAGTTTTATCAATAATTTCCTGAAAAGTTTCATTATGCATATATATGCATTCATATTAGTTACTCATATATGTAAATGATAATAACATTATTTTGTACACAAGTAATAACATACCTTCATGTGAACTTTTATAACGTTAAGATCTCTAGATAATATTTTTTTATAGGAAATAATAGACAACACTAATTCATTATTGTTTGCACAATTTAATAATACCTTGTTTAGGTATACACGATCTTCGTGATGATTGGAATGTGTTTGGATATCTGGACTTCAAACTCCTTCAACCACATATGTACTACTAGTCAATAATGACAATTCGAAGATAGATACATTATTTCATGAAATTATTAGATAAAATAAGAAGCTATCTAGCTTTGCGCACAGAAAATATAAATAGTCCCTTTCTTATTTCGTATTATCCTATTTATTAGTACAGTGTGAATAGATAACTACAACCTTAGAGAGAGAGGGAACGTTTTAACATATAACTTTACTGTAATTGTTTCCTAAAGATTGCTTGTATACGTATTCTCTTTAACGGTGTTTCTTATTTATTCTTAACTCAAATGCATGTAAACACAATATATACTGTTCCTATTACTTCTTTAAAATGAAAATATGAATTTATATGTCTTCTCTAATTTGCATTCTAGAAGTTTAGATGACGAATAAGTAGGAATTATTGCTATGGGTATGCAACTTCTTTATTTGGCCTGTGCCACGTGTCGTTAAAATCATCAATCATAACATCTACTTCCCAACGCAAGGCCTAACCCTTGTCAGTTTCCATTACTGGCTGTTTTAAGCCTTGCAGTATTTAACTCGCTATTATGCTAAGATAGTGGGTCGCTGCACCTGAAATGAATAGTTGACCCTGCTTTCCTGGCACGAATAGACTGCAAGGCTGAAAGGCTTAAAGGCGTTGTAGCACTTTTTTGCATATTTAGTTTTCTCAAATTTGCTATTTATCATTAAAGTTTATACAATATATTGTTATGTTAGAGGGTAAAACATATCATTAAACGACCCGATAAAAATCAGGTGCGACGTATAAAGCGATAGTGGTGTGGAACTCTTCAATGTGAGTGATAGATTTGTAGATCTCATGAAAATTAAGAATTCATACACCAAGATGGTTGACCATTTCACCATTGTACCATATTTAAAACTCTACTCTACGTGTTTAGGTATCGCTACACCCAATACCGAAAGAAACTTTGCATCTCAGTTGATTTTATCATATGTATGTTTTTCAATTACAAATATTTCAAGTTTTGGACATCGTACACTAAAACTGAAAAGTAATGGCGTACTGTCATCAGTCAAATATTTTTTTCAGAAGTTTTAATTTTTTTTACAAAAAATGAAATTTAAAAAAAAATTAAACTTTTAATTTTGACAAGACACACATGTTAAGCGACTAACGCACTACTGAAACAGTTTCTGATGTTAAAAGTCCGTTGATATTACCCATTAGCAAAGACCACCGAGTACGAGACCACCACCGAATCACAGAAGAATTGATCCCCTCGCATGTTGATGCGTCCAAACTTTTTATTTAAATAAACTTTTGAAATGAATATTTTCATACATCGAATGTAAAATTGAATAATTATTACAATACTTAAAAACCCAAATCCAATCGTTGCCTATTATGTAATTTATCAAGACAAGAAGATGGGTGCAAAGTTTCTTTTGGTATTGGGTTTACATCAGTCAGATCACTTGAACCACCTTCCAGCGGCCATTTTAATGTGAAGACATTAAAATGGTCGCTAGATGGGAAATGGACTAGTCTTGCATGGCTTAACCGAACCATAAATATTCGTTTTAAAACTATTTTGGATTGATTCAGGAGCATTATTTAGCCATTGGTAACACGTATTTATATAGTAGTTTAGAGTAGTTTATTTCAGTAGGAAAATTGTGCTATAGTGCCTTTAAAGGGAATAAAAATCAGATCATGTGTACTATATGCTGATTAACATGTCTGTTAACAAGTCACAGACACCGAATTTCAGACAATTGACGTACTTGGTAATAAAAAAAACTACTGCATGTAGACAGTGAAGTGAAGCGTAACTCGTTAACAGACACTCTAATCAGCTTAGTGAGATAAAGATGAGACTCATTTTTATCCTCGACGACGTGACCCTTTAAGCCTTTTGCCTGTCTTTTTCGCGGTCACACAGCATCAGATGGGCTCGCATAAGTGATATGCGTAAAGAGATTAACTCTCATGTATCCATCTTGAATATATTCTCTCTTCATTCATTATGTTTCCCATAAAAACAGGAAGATTTTCTGGGTAACATCTTCTTTAATGTGAACATATTGTGTGTTTTCACATTAAAGAAGTTGTTATCCAGAAAATCTTCCTGTTCTTATGTATGCCACGTCTAAATGAATGCCCTTCAAAGACATGTTTCTCATAGTTTCTAAGCGTATGATACCCCAAGTTTCTGCAACACGGTAACATAAGGAGTTGAAGTTGTTATTTATACGTAAATAGATAAGAGCGTTTGAAGTTGAAGTAGTTGCAGTAGCAGTGCATACATACGAGATATATATATGTACATGAGTTATGGTTATCTATGATACAGTTGATATGTGAAATCAGCATATACTTGTATACGTATTTATTGAAATATTTAGTAAATACATGTAATTACTGGTCACACCTAGAAAACACATGTGCACTCTGTTTCTAGGAAATACGTGTATTTATTGAAATATAGGGCAACTTATTACACATATTTAAAAGAGATAAGTCAAATGCAATTTTGATGAAATAATTCATTTTAATGATTAGCTTGTGGAAAACATAGTTTCTCTTTGATATTCTCGCTTGTTGCAGCAGGTAAAGCTGATGGGACACCTGAAGCTACACAATAACTTGGACTTGAAACATTTACATCATTAGACTCAGTCTGAGATTTCGTTCAGCCTGAACAATCATCAACATTTAGTGACACCTTGACATTCTGCAGTTTCTCCTGCAGCTGATGATCTGAGTGTTCTCCAACTGGTCTTTGCCTGACATACATCATTTACAGCCAACAAATGCACACAAAATACACAGTTCATTATTTCTTCTTCCTCCAATTTTTCAATCCCACGCGTTGTTGCAACCGTCACTGGAGAAGGTGAAGCAGTTGAATTATATGCGCTTCTCTTGTACTCTTTTTGATATGATATGTATGTACATGAATAATGGTTAATATATATACATTTCATCATTTCTGCTTCCTGCATATGTTGTTGCTTAGGCTTAGTTAAAGTAGTATTTTGTGCGATTCCTCTTATAGTTTTTGATATATATATGAAATACGGTTGTACGGTCCTTATTTCTTCTTCCTCGTAGTTTTGGAGCACATGTTGTTGCTCGCCAGGTAGCGGTCACAGGAGAAGTTGAAGTAGTTGAAGTATCGGTACGTCCCCACCGGCTCCACGTCAAGACACGAACCGATGTAGAGCTTCCGGTTCTTGCACATGTAGAAGTGAGTACACGTGCCCAGCTTGGGGAACAGGAACTGTCTATCATCCTTCGGGCACGGCAATATGCATTCTGCAAGTTTAAATAGTTTGCTTTAAAATGCACATAATTTAAAATCATTAAATAATTTAGTGATATATTTAAATCGACACACATGCGTGTTGTTTTCAAAATACATGCAATTCTCTTTTTTAAAAATATTATCATAAAAAATAAACTGATTAAATTTAACCAAGATGCTATCAATTCACATGCACTTCCAGTTTTTAATTAAGGCTTTTATAAAAGTTGATGGATTTTGCTTAATAGGACGCATTGAATAATGGTTCTTTTAATTAAAGAAACACTACGACTCAACTATTTCCGTTATTTACGCCACTGTCTCAACAGAGTATATTCAATCCCAAACTCTGCCGTTGTCTGTGCATGTTTTCTGCTTTAGATAACAATTTAAAACAATATGTCTGTTATTTTGATGAAGAGAAGGTTTTTCATCTACGAAAAGTTCTCGTCGTCCCACACGTAATGAATTTAAATAAAGAAATGTCTTGAATGGAGCTATTCTATCATAGATTGGATTGGTAGATCTGTGAATAGTACGATAATACCAACCCTCCTGAACTTGTGCCAGTCTGTTAATGTTAGTCGTGGGTTCTGTAAAATATTCAATCTTCATTTACACAACCTATATGTGAAATGTATAAACAAGGTTAAGAAATAAACAAATGAAAGAGATTACACAAAGAACATGTCAATATTATCGTTATCGATTACAAAACAAAAACGTCCTTCTCTCTCTCTCTCTCTCTCTCTCTCTCTCTCTCTCTCTCTCTCTCTCTCTCTCTCTCTCTCTCTCTCTCTCTCTCTCTCTCTCTCTCTCTCTCTCTCTCTCTCTCTCTCTCTCTCTCTCTCTCAGGCTCCCTTTATGTTATAGTGTCTTTAAAACGGCAGTAGAGACAATGATCGCACCGTTACACGAGGGATAGAGCGAGGGCCAGGTACACGACTGGGTATTAGGGTTGAAAACGCCCGCTGCCGGACACTTGTAGTCCTTCCATCGACGCGGGTATCCAGCACATTTGAGGAATGTGGAGCAGTCGCCCTGTTTAGGAACCAGTCCAGTCACCCTGTAGGAGCAGCGGTAACCATGTTGTACCAAGGCCGAGGCGCAGAGCTCGAAAAGACACGCTAGCACTGGAATTGTTTAAGTGACAGTCGGACATTAGTAATGTGTGTAGAAACGGAAGTCAGTAGGATAGTCCATTGTTCTTATTTATCATATCATTGCTCACCAAACAACGTCCCAAGCAGTAGGAAATACACAAACATACGCAAACATACACAATAACTAGAAATACACCTCATTTAGAAAGTGTATAAATGTAACGTCGTTTACAATAACTTATTATTCGACATACATCAATTGTATACACTACAACGTACATGTACTTATGGAAATCCTCTTCGTTGATTTTCAATATTCAATTAGTGCATCACACACATTTTTTTTATGAAATAGATCAGTTTCTATAAGTTAAATTATATCACCAATGCCAGTTGTAATTTTTCAGTTTGGATTCAGTGATATGCTTTCCTCCATTTTGCAAGACCAATAAGTTTTCATGGAATCAGATTATATCATGACCTTTCATCATACTTCTGCATAATCCATATAAATGAAAATATAAGTAAAAGACAAACTTAGTTATATCCGTCCAGGACTCTCTATATTTCATCATGCATGAATAAAGTTTAACTAATTGATACTATCTTGCATGAACAGGATTTCACTAATTGATGGAATAAATTAATTACCTGCAATAAATGACAAGTTTAGATTCATCATTGAAACATCCAACACCTTTCTCTGCCGCATCTTGCATGCCAAAGATTTAACTAATTGATGGAATAAATTAATTACCTGCAGTAAATGACAAGCTTAGCTTCATTCTCGTAAAGGTATATATCCAGCGCTCCAAAACATCTTGCATTAACAAGGGTTTAACATGAGTATGACACAGTTACACAATAATTCATCAAGTGGTTGACTGGTGATGAAAGAGGCGTCAGTGGAGATGTCTAAGGGAATTATCCGAACTTTTCATAACAAAGTTACATGTACACATATCACGGACACACACGTATGCACACAAAAACACACACGCAAATACATATATCTAACAGTCACGTACGTGCGTTTGTATAACAAAAACGCTGTGGAGGTATGATCACATTAAATTTATCTCTGTTTTGACTTATTGTACATAATATAAACAACGTTAACCACAAGAAAAAAGTTCAATTTAATGCGTATGTTATAAAATGATTCCAGGGGACGTGAATAATAAATTTAGTATTAAAACTGTGGATGAATACTGAACATGGTTGACGAACATGAGAAGCATACTTTCCTGGCCCCTCCCTCTTGTATATGAAACAGACGAAGCATTCTCAACCATGACGAAATTCTGTAGATAAGTAAAACGTCCCCATTCAAGTACAATCGGAATAACTAAACATGTATTGACGGTTTGATTTATGATGCTGTAATCATGTAGTTTTAATTTATCATTACAATGTTGATGTAAATGTGAGTATTGAGTATTAAGTAATTCATTATCAGTTTATGTTATTATGCTTGAATCATGAACTGATTTTAAGATTCACCTAATTAAAGGCGCTGTAGCATGCTTTTTGCATGTCATCTTTTCTCAAATTTGCCATTTTATTTTTCAAGTTTATACAATATATTGTTACGTTAGAGGGTAAAACATCTAATAAGCCGCATCAACAGAAACAGGTTATCCGTATTGGAAGAAATGGTGCGATGTATAAAGCGAGGTGGTGTGGAACTCTTCAGTGTGAGAGGTGGTGTGGAACTCTTCAGTGTGAGAGGTATATGTTTATGTCTCGTGGTCATTTTAGAGTTCAGGCAGCCAGATGATTGACCATTCCAACATGGAGCCATAATTACAACTCTACTCTGAGTGTACAGGTACCGCTACATTAGTCAAATCAAGTTAACTACCTTCGAGCGGTCATTTTAATGTGACCACCGTAAAATTCCCGCTCGAGGGAAATAGACTCGCATGGCTTAACCGAGACATGTACACTTGTTTTGGAAGTATTTTTATTGGATGAGGAGTGTTATCCAGCCATTGGCAACACTTATTTGACTTTTCGCCAGATCACCTTTTTTCTGTAAAAAAAATTTGCTATAGCGCCTTGAAATGGCGAACCCTTGACTGTTGCGCATATACCTGATTTGTAGCCAAAAGTATATGCCCACAACATTGTTTGTATCATAACCCTGTGCATCACTACAAGTATTATGTACATGCTTAAAGCATGATTATTACATGTATACCTCGGAGTTGAGTCATCTTCACTGTCTTGATGACGTGCTTGCTGTTATAAAATCGTGGTAATTTCTGCATGTAGTTGATCTGTTAGGACATGTACACCAAGCTTGAGAGATGGATATTCCTTTTTAATTCAGATGTTAGCCATGTTTAACGTCAACACCTGTTGTCCTGCTGACAGAGACGGACCGCTACAACTGCAGTTCATCATAAAGCGACAGTTACTTGTAATCTTATTGCAAATGTCAGAGTAGTGTTATTCTTTGACACGCATCGGGGAAGGAATATATTGGTTCTTATCCAGAAATATCTATTTCTATAGATGTATACCCGAACCGGCCTGGTTTTACTTGAATGATTTTTTAATCTTGAAAACATGTATTTTCTAAATCATATCTGATGATTTGATATACTAAACATTGTATTTTAGTTCATTGAATACACATGGTTGATATCTGAAAGTGTATTTAAGATAAGTGAGAGATATACCCATACTTTTCCGAGTGTATCGAATGATACCCTACACTTTTCCCGGTGGGGCCCTTACGAGGCGTAGCCGAGAAAGGCTCCACGGGGAAAAGTGTAGGGTATCATTTGATAAAAAAAAGGAAAAGCATGGGTATATCTGTCTTATACCCCACTTACGGTCGAGTGTAAACGGATACTATTTCATAATATTTCTAAACAAATACATCTGTAAACAAGCTTGTGTTTGAAACGCATAACCCATATACGGCCTCATCTGTGACAACTCCAGGGTACGCTCAGCCCGTGCTGAGTTGTATGGTTACCCATGTTTGGGGCTCGAAATCTAATTGATATGACCCAGTGACGGTTTTGTCACCGCAGACGCACGTGCATCTCGCTGAAATGTACAGCTAACGCAATTAACAGCATGGCTTATGTCAACATAGCCAAAGTTTAGAGAAAACTTCATTTGGTCATGAAAAAAGCTAAACAGTTTCAACTGGCCTCCTTGTCTAATTTATAGTTCGTTCGGCCAGAAAGGTTCGATCCAGGTTTCAAATGAAACATTTGTAAGTGTCTTATATGTTCATATATAATCTGACAGTTTCAAAGTATCATCACTTAGATTTGGAAATTTAGAAAATTGACTCCATTGATTTCCCAGTTGCTAAAAAGTGTAGGTATATTAGAAAAGTGTAGGTATATCAGAAAAAGTGTAGGTATATCAGAAAAGTGTTGGTATATCAGAAAAAGTGTAGGTATATCAGAAAAAGTATAGATATAATACACCTACACTTGTAACAAAAGAAACCATAGCAACGAGGGCGGAAGTGGGGTATACAGAATATTTACAGATTAAACTCATCGACCTTCCATTTAATATCATATTTATAAAACGAGTTAATGATTTGGTATCAAACGAGCTTATGATACCAAATCATTTTACGAGTTTAAAAAAAGCTATCATATAAAATGACGTTTAGTACTCTTATTAATGGCCAACATTAGTTAACATCAGCCGACAGTGTGCTGAACTAAACAGTCGGGTACCACTGTGATCATGGTTCTAACATTGTGATGTCACAAAACATTATTGTCATATGTGTAACGGATATTACATAGTTAGTTAAATGTTGGCGTATAATCATCACACTGCACTCCACGAACGATAATAACATAAGCATAATTGAACAACATGTCAATCTTTCGTTCTTAGTAAAGGTCTCACAACCTGTCCAAAATTCATATCTCATACCATATTTCATCAGTACCCGATCGTATTACCCATATAGTTGGAAATAACCGAATTAATATTCTCGATACGAGCACATGTGTACATAACACGTTTGCCTAGCAACCATTGTTTCACCGCGACTTCCCGTCTGTGACGCCATAAAACGATTGTTCGTGTCGTCACTGTAACTTGCCGTCGCAAGAGAAGTGTGCCGTTTCCTGGCTATTTTTACACGATTCAAATGGGAACAGATTGAAGTGATTGATGCATATCATTTGACCAAAACAAGTGTGATTGCGAAACGACTTCGAATGTTTGTATTACTCTAAGCCAATGAAAGTCATATGACACACGATAATTTCTTTTGTACCCTATTTATTCAATTTGAATGGGGTAAAAATAGTCAGAAAACAGTCCACCCTCCTGACTAGCGAGTTCCCGCCACAATGACGTCACCGTTAATCTTTATGACGTCACAAATGAAAAAAACGTGCATGGAAAATTGATGCTTGGCAAAGTCATCAACCGTACGACAGGATGAAATTAAAAAGATCTCCACCAACGGAATTTCAATTTCTTACACACTTTATTTTCTCCAGACCACATGAACAATTACCGAAATAATTCATTGAACAGAATAAAGTCATTTTCTATCTACTTGTTGATACATTGTATGTATATTATAATATAAAGAGTTTACCACAGAGATACACTTCATGAACATATTGCTATTGGTAAGCTGATTTTCACAGAGAATTTGTAACACAAGGAATGACATTATTAATCACTAACATTATACATACAAGTTCAACAATGATAGCCCCTCTTTACAAACCATATTCTTCAAACGGCGGTCATGAAGAACACGGCAATGGTTTTGATCCATAGTTTTGTACATGAGTTCACTACACACTTCACACAAACAAACTTAATACTGTCCACTAGATATTTAAATTAACATTGTAACATGTTTAACGTTGCAATAGAACAGTTACATATTTCGAATAGCACATAACATGTTTGTTATAACACTTCAACATGTTTGGAACACACAACAATAATTTGATATTTCAATGACATGTTTAAATTATATTTAAATTAACATTGTAACATGTTTAACGTTGTAATATAACAATTATATATTTCTAATAGGACAATAACATGCTTGTAATAATACTTCAACATTTTTGGAACAACACAACAATAATTTGATATTTCAATGACATGTTAGAATAAGGGTCTACCGTATATACTTTTAAAATTAATAAAATATGGAAATTAAGTTAATAGCAGTTGTTGTCGACATATCATACAATTATAGACTGGTGATGAGGTCAATACCTGTTTTTATGGACCCGAGAAAACAATATTGACCAAGGACGAAGTCCGCGGTCAATATTGTTTTCTCGGGTCCATAAAAACAGGTATCCGGTCAATATTGTTTTCTCGGGTCCATAAAAACAGGTATTGACCGAATCACCAGTCCATTATTGTTTTAGTTTGTATTTGACACACGAACGAAAAGAAAACAATGAAATCGGTCAAAAATGTCATTTGGTTTGAAATGCTGGAACTACGGTCAGATGACGTCATGGTTACAATCGGCAAATTGCGAAAAGAGATATTCGGTGTTGCCTATCTTTATTCCCTTTATATTCTTATTATTTCGTAACATTATACTTAGCTCTTCGGCACATATTATGAAAATGTAGGGGGATAATGGGTCACCTTGCCTGCATCCTCTTGTAAGGTAAAAAAAACTCAGACGAAAAACCGTTTACTGTTACACTAGATTGAATGTGTGTATAATATAATTCAATCCATCGTCGGATAGATGGATCAAATCAGCATCAGTGGATCAAGCCTCAATGTCTGGGTCGTGTTTAGACAACTCACAAACCTGCCTGTCAACAATGAACATGAAGCAGTAGGTATTCAGGTTTACATCCCATGTATATGATACACACTACTTTTCCAATCATGTTTATTTCGTATTTCAGTCCGCATGACCCATGGTACAATTGTATTGGAAGAAAGAATATGTTACCACATGACCAATATTGTGTTGGGAAGATCGTATGCTGAAAAGTTGTGTATAGATAATATGCGAAGTTTATTATATAATGAGCAATGAACTACTGGGATTTATCAGTGAAATAAACTGAAACTGAAATAAGCTACAGTGAATATATCTTATATTTCACTTTGACTAGCATCGATATAATATACTGTCATTGGCAACTAGCCACAACTACTTTCCGTTAATTAAAGAAATGAAAATTTCTTTGTCATATTAAAGTACTTATATAGTATCTAGTATTGTAGAGGTTTTCATTTCGTGACATCCATAAGTAATGTTGAAATATCAATTTTACCTAAGTTATAAACATGTTATTTAACAAACTCGATAAAGTATCATGTATATTTTGACAATCATGTGTGTTAAATATTGCTGCAGTTTCAATCTGGCAATATGGTTAGACAGACCAAACATATACATGTAAAATGAAATCATGAAATACATATTTTTTAAAACAAATGGTTAGATAGACTAGACAGGAAATATTCATTCCGAAGAGGATATATGAGACATACAGAAAACATAGTACTTCATAATTATTGTCACAATGTAAACAGATGTTTATCCAGCTTCGACTACACGTGAAACATGGAGATCATGAGAACATTTAGAACGTGTAGACATCAATCTTTATTATAGAATATAATGGAATAAATTATCAAACATATTACCACATTTTCTACCATTTACTGTATATATCATTTCTACAGCATTTCACCAGGGGGACTTCCCCTTCTTGCAGACATTGTTGTTCTCCAGCTGTCGGTCACAGGAGAACATGAAGAAGTTGAAGTACCTGTACGTGCCCGCAGGCGGAATGTCCCTGCAGGATCCACGATAGAGCACCCTGTCCCTGCAGTAGTAGAAGCGGCTGCAGTCTCCCCACTGCGGGTACAGAAAGCGTCGTCCATCGATAGGACAGGGGTAGATGCATTCTGGGAATTAATACAAATAAAAGCTTAATTTGCCAATACTATTGAATTAAATGTTTCTTTGCCTATGTTTTCTCTCTGAAAGTAGTATTAGTTATGTTATAATTATGATTATTAAATTACTATTGAATTATTGATAAATCTACGGATTTATTCTGTAATTTATTCTTTTACTTATTTATTTCTCAATATTACTTGTCATTTCAAAGAATTATTATAAAGCAATGAAACGAATTATTTTAGAAGCTGTAAAGTATAACTAACAGCTTTAAAACTCTAAACGTGAATTTCTGCAAAGACACCAAGTATTAATTATAAAGGAAAGCATGTGAATTGAATTATTTATTTTTGAAATGACTGTGCGGCGCAACAATGTCAGAGTCAAGACATAACTTTTTGGGTGATGTGAGATTGTAAAATCATTAGGAAATATTGTGAATGAGTCGCTGATTTTGTTATCAAAATGCTTTACGAAGCATTGCCATTCTTAAAGATGCTTTGCTTTGAAAGTTATGAATATCACAAACCGTCTGATACTTCCACTAGGTTTGAGGTGTCAGTTGATGGCACTGTAAAGAAAGAATCGGATAATTATTTTATCTAACTTGCATTCTACAAAATTTAATGTATGTTCGACAATAAATCAACTATATACAAAGTGAGTCCATACCAAAACGTACTCATGTGCACCCAGTCCCCCAATGATCGGGGGTTTGTTTATTTAGATATATTTATTATGTATCCCTTCTTCTATTTACACTACAATCACTAATTCCTAAAATAATATTTCGTTTTTGTGCTAAATTTAAAGCATTCTAAACGCTCCTACTCGGAACGGCCACCTATGTAGTTGCAGCATCATCATCAATATCGACAGGTACTTTCTTTGACAATATCTGCAACTGATATATCACATTACATATGTGTCATTGTACAAATTCGTATTCAATAATATACGAAGTATGTAGAAAGCTATGATGGCCGAGAGGGGACATCGCTCTTTCGCCCTCTGGTATCAACACGACAAAGCGATAAAGCGATATAGTCACACGACAAAGCGATAAGGCTGCACGACAAAGCGATAGAGCAACACGACAAAGCGATAACGCCGCACGACAAAGCGATAACGCCGCACGACAAAGCGATAACGCCGCACGACAAAGCGATAGTGTCGCACGACAAAGCGATAGTGTCGCACGACAAAGCGATAACGCCGCACGACAAAGCGATATAACAACGCGCTAAAGCGATAATAACAGCACGATAAAGCGAAAGAGCGATAAAGCGAAAGAGCGATAAAGCGAAAGAGCGATAAAGCGATAATAACAGCGCGATAAAGCGAAAGAGCGATAAAGCGAAAGAGCGATAAAGCGATAATAACAGCGCGATAAAGCGAAAGAGCGAAAGAGCGAAAGAGCGATAAAGCGATAAAGCGAAAGAGCGATAACGCGAAAGAGCGATAAAGCGAAAGAGCGATAAAGCGATAAAGCGAAAGAGCGATAAAGCGAAAGAGCGATAAAGCGAAAGAGCGATAAAGCGAAAGAACGATAAAGCGAAAGAGCGATAGAGCGAAAGAGCGATAGAGCGAAAGAGCGATAAAGCGAAAGAACGATAAAGCGAAAGAGCGATAGAGCGAAAGAGCGATAGAGCGAAAGAGCGAAAGAGCGAAAGAGCGATATTGACATGTCGACCGTAATCTTTTACATAACAATAGAATACTGGTTTCATTCAATTTCTTTTCATTTCACTTGATATTTGATTCACATAACATAAGAATGATTTTGATAAATGATTCCACTTTAAATCCCCAAAGGTCGCTATTATATAAATATAATTAATACAAGTTAATTTTTTTATTAAGAATTTGAATAAACATATAATGAGATTTCTCTATAAAACAACTTACGGTGAATAATTGAGAAATCCATGACAATTAAAACTATAATAGATTAATTCAAAAAAGTTGACATCGTGTGTGTAAACCTGTACATAGATACTTCCTTAGACATACTTATGTGACTGAATATGATAGATTTAATCGAGCAAAGTAAAGTTTATATAAATCGGCGCACTTTGATTACTTTTGATATATATTCATCAACATAATAAGGATGCAGGTTAGTAGGAAGTCTATGGTATCAACACTTGTATATTATTTAGCCATTCAATAAAAAGTTAAAGGAAAGAATAAAATCATAATAAAAAAAACTTGTTTTACTTGGTTTTAATGTACACATCAAATTGAAGCAGTGTGCGAAGAGTATACTATATAAAAATAGCACAGTAGAATATTTGTATGACACGGAAATAGTTCTAAAGGGAGAAAAGACGTTTTGGGAAAATTTACTAATAGTGAACTCAGCCCAATGTCATGAATCATTAGTATGACTATAATAGGATTAACGCCTTCAGTGTATGGAGCTTAGCTTACATTCGGATAAGTTAATGGGACTTACACAATCTTCCCTTTAAGACTTGAATGGTTTTGCTCATATTTATTAAATTTGAAAAGTAATTATTGTAGATTATTATAGATATGTACATCTTATTAGTTTATTAATAATATCACTGTGTAAACGTATTTTAGCAACAATTTACCACTGATGAAATTAATTAACATATTTTAGCTCTTCAAGCCTAAAGGTTTGGGTGTGAGGGCGAAAGAGGAAGGGAGCTTTACTTGATTTAGTTTAGTAGTAAATGTCTTTTTTCACTGTTTGTCTCATGATTTGAGAATATGCCTTCCCCATTTGCATTCGATAGGATTCACTTACTGTGAGAATGTGTTCAATCATCATTATATGTGTTCCATCTATTGAGTCTGGGAAATTAGTTAGTTTCCATTTGCCGTCATAGCCTATTATATATTTCGATATCATCTTGTTTTAACTTTTGAAACCGCAAACCATTATGCATGGCATGGTATGATTTGGTATAATTGTACCCTTCTCAGTGCACGGATAGCCAACAGACTTCCAATGGTGAATAATAAGATCTGATTGAGGGAATAATACAACAGGGGAATAACTAAAAGAATTAACATTAACCTTTCTGCATTTGAGTTTTTACACACTCTGCTAATCACTCACTCGCAAATTTGCTAAAACATACATGTTAAGATATGAGAGCAGCATGAGTAGACCCAGATTGTTAAAATGTGAAACTTTTAATTCTCTGTATCAAATCGTTTTGAAGAAGAAGTCTTTTAAAGATTTTAGGTTGGACCCCCTGTCACATCCATATTTGGTGAGGGGTCAGGACCAAATGAACAAATAAAATTTTATATGTAAAATCTGAAAATGTCATCTTCCTATGTCAACTGGTTCCGGAGAAGAAGTCGTTTAAAGGTTCTATTAATAATGCCTGCCACGCCAATATTTGATGGGTGGCGAAGTTCAAATGAACAAACTTTGACCCCCTGTGTGCAAGGTACCTCTCCGCAAAATTTCAGCTTTGGGTGTGCTGCGGTTCATGAGGAGGAGTCGAAAATGTGAAAAGTTTATGGTTTGACGACGGATGACGGACGGACGCTGCACAACGGGCCATGTCACTTACAAGAGAGATCTGCAAATATTATCGATAATTGACAACGTTGACCCGGCGTGTTTATACCCGTACACGTAGATCCTCCCATAGACATACTTGTGTCAGCTCTCTTTTACCATTGTTTCATTGAAAGCATATTAATTTTTGATTTCCAATGGCGGCATGGTTCTTTGGCTCTAGTAAATAATTATTTCGCTTAGAAGAAGTTCTTCTAACGCCAGTAAAATAGCAGTTTCGTTTACGACAAAATAGTTTTAAAATTATCCCTGAAGATTTCTGTTGATCCAGATGAATACGTCAAACTTTCTTCTTACTACCGCGTTTAATAACCAATAAATTCAAAATACACCTATTCCTCCAGTATTCGTCCTTTAAATGATGTTGAAGTTGATCAAGTGTGATTGTTCTCTGTATACAATGAATGTGACTTCTATTTTCTTTATTGTAAACGAGGTTGTCGTGAAATGAATTCATTCGTGGTAAACACTTATTATAATTATTATTAAATGAGTTATAAGTTTTATTGCGCAAAGTTCAATGCAGTTTAAATAAAATAACGGTCTATGCAAAAATCAGAATATCTGACTACTCTTAATCAATATATGTTAATCAGAATAAGCAATGTGAAAGTGCAAGTGCGGACACTATTGTATCAACATTGGTATAATATATTTACCCATTCACTATTTTAACAATGTATTATCATCAATATAATATATATTTGTCTTACATGTTTAACTTATGTGAATGAAATTGATTCAGTTTTTGGAGTACAAAATGTATATAAAAAAGTATATCATAGTGGCATATTTGTGTGACATTGTTTATCGAAATATGCCTTGAAAATGGTTCTTAATGAAAATAAACATGTATTTGCATATGTACTAATAGAGTGTGAGTCACCATAAATTATTAGTGTCATGATCATTATATGTTCGCCTTCAGTTTACGTAGTTTACAATAGGATAAGTAATTGGAGGTTAAGAAATCTTTTCTTAAGCACTTAAATGACTCCATTCTGCTTACATTTATGAAACTGTAAGATTACTTGTTCAAATAATATGTCACTACATGTATGTCGAGACACCCATTTTGTTTCAAGATACTTTATTTGGCTTAAATACGTGCACGTGCTGAATACGATATATGCTGATTTCAGTTCAATTAATTTCACTTAACTTGCAAATCAACCCATATCGCCCAATATATATGATTACTAGTTATACCCCCGCTACGAAGTAGTCGGGGGTATATAGCGCTCAGCGCGTCCGTCCGTCCTTGCGTCCGTCCGTCCGGAACACTTTTGGTTCCGCTCATAACTCAAATACTACTTGTTCAATTGTTATGAAACTTTATACATGTACACTTTATGGTCCCTAGTTGTGCCTTTTCTATGTTTCCCTCAGATTCCATGATTATTTTTTCAGATTTTCCACTTTTAAGCGTCTTTGTGTGCGCGTCTATGGTCACACTTTTGGTTCCGCTCATAACTCAAATACTACTTGTTTCCAAGAAGGTATTAACACCTCATATACATAGCTTCTTTCTTATAAATCTGGTAAATGATTTTGACATGTTCACATTCAAGGTCAAAGGTCAAGGTCATGAGTGCTTTAATTACTACAATAATCCTTGTAAACATGATAACTTCAAACGTTTTTTGTGCTGTCAGGCTCTTATTTGGTATATATCAACTATGGAGATAGACCAAGATTTTAAAAAGTTTTCGCTAAAATCTGTCAAAGGTCAAGGTCACAGCAAGGTCACAACTTAAGCATGCTATTGTGAATATGCCTTATGTTAACAATGAACACTTTGAGTCATTGCATGATTGTTATACACAATGAAAAGTTATCGTTGATGGTGTGACCTTGAAGGTCTAAGGTCAAGGTCAAGGTCATGAGATATTGGTTCAGGCCATGTTAATCCTTTGATCCAATTTTGAAATCAGAAATAGGTTTTAAGAACACACTTGTGAAAAGTGACCCAGTGATGATTCAACTTGTTAGAATAACTTGAATAATGAACAAAGTTTGGTAAAAAAAAAAACCATTTTATTTATGCTGAGGAGAAGGCGGAACAGGGAAAGGCGGGACCCAAAGTTTCGGAGCTGCTCTGCTTTTGCGGTGTCCCGCAAACGCTCTTCTAGTTGTTCAAATGTTACGAAACCACTTTGACTTTTACTTCTAAAACATGCTTAGAGGTGTAATACTTACTCTGCTTTAATAATATATGTTATGGTCTTTTCATACAAAAGTTTAAACATTGATACCCTTTTGCTATTTTCAAACATTTCTCTTTGACCAATGTTAATGTTAAAGCGGGGGTATCATGAGTGAGCTTTGCTCACTTATTCTCTTGTTTCAAATGAAAGTCGAGCAACATCTGAAACCGAAATTTCACGTCGCATTTACATGCACAGATGACTCAGTAAACATTCTCAACCAAACTTTGTCCTATTGTCTGTTGTAAATAAGTTTCCAAAATGACATTTGACTGAATGACGGGCGTCAATCGCGGTGCATTGTCACGTCTTTTAACTTTACATAATTACATTGTTACGTTAATGAACCTATAAGCATTAACATTGTAATTTTCAACAACAGTACATGTACTTCAGGATTCAAATTGCTCGACATGTATTACAGTTTTCTGATAAATTTCCGCATAAATAAAACAGCCATTTCTTTAAACTGTTTTACATATCAAGTAGCATCATTTGCTCCATCCATATGTAGACTATTATCGTTCTAAAACTCATTATATATACCATAGAAGGAAGTATTATCTATGCAGTTAATAAATAATGGTAACGAGGAATTTTGTAAAACAGAGAAGGAAAATGTGATTCACAACTGTTATCAACTGGTGGTGTGTAAAACTATTTTGCAATAAACATACGAATCTTAGTATCACTTTGGATAACGGCCGTCTTC
The DNA here is from genome assembly GCA_936450465.1 of Gibbula magus. Classification (NCBI taxonomy): domain Eukaryota; kingdom Metazoa; phylum Mollusca; class Gastropoda; order Trochida; family Trochidae; genus Gibbula; species Gibbula magus. The sequence goes on from OW388295.1 coordinate 12,776,331, forward strand.
TCTTTTGGTTTTCTCAGGTCAAGATGTTAAACCACTCAATCGTACTGCGCACAATGCACATCTTTATAAGGGTTGCAATCCGGCAGAGCCACATGTAAGAAAATAAGGTTACATACAACTTGGCGCTCCCGGTTTTTGTGATCGTATGAATGTGGCTCTCCCGGCAATGGTCGGGAGTGCTGGTCCATGTTACGGTATATAATAAACTATGATGTGTCTTGCAGTCTTTTTACTTTGTATTATCATATTGTAGGAAGGAACAGGACAGGGGAGTTTCATATTTCATTGATGTTTTCACCCCATAGCAACATATTTTATTTTATGTAATGTACACGTATGTGTGTCATGTTTTATATGTTATTTGGTCAGATGTAATTTTATCGAATACTGAACGTTGCTGAAAATCATCATTTTAATGCTAACCACTTCAGAATAGTGACAGATATACAGTTGAAAAGTCGTGACCTAAAGAAAAACCACTACAACACTTTATTTAAAACTAAACAAACAAGATTAACTCCATATTCACTTTATAATAAGCTCATTATCTATCAATGGGTGGCGCTAATTTGATAAACGGTATCATCCCGAAATCAATCGTGGGCTTCGCGGCAACCAGGAGTTTACACGACGTGTGGCCCTCGCGACATTTTGTAGTTTTCTAGTGTGGCTTTCGCGGCAACGAGGAGTGTACATGTCGTGTGGCCCTCGCGACATTCTGTAGTTGGCTTTCTCGGCAACGGGGAGTATACATGTCGTGTGGCCCTCGCGACATTCTGTAGTTTTCTAGTGTGGCTTTCGCGGCAACGAGGAGTGTACATGTCGTGTGGCCCTCGCGATATTCTGTAGTTTTCTAGTGTGGCTTTCGCGGCAACGAGGAGAGTACATGTCGCGTGGCCCTCGCGCCATTCTGTAGTTTATTAGTGTGGCTTTCGCGGCAACGAGGAATGTACATGTCGTGTGGCCCTCGCGACATTTGTAGTCTTCTAGTGTGGCTTTCTCGGCAACGAGGAGTTTACATGTCGTGTGGCCCTCGCGACATTCTGTAGTTTTCTAGTGTGGCTTTCGCGGCAACGAGGAGAGTACATGTCGTGTTGCCCTCGCGCCATTCTGTAGTTTATTAGTGTGGCTTTCGCGGCAACGAGGAATGTACATGTCGTGTGGCCCTCGCGACATTTGTAGTTTTCTAGTGTGGCTTTCTCGGCAACGAGGAGTTTACATGTCGTGTGGTCCTCGCGACATTTGTAGTTTTCCCGAGCAGACAACCTTTCGAATAGCCAAACTCAATTCATTAACTTTATGTTAATAATCATAGAAACCATGTCAAGAATGAAAACCAAGATTACACGTACAATGCTAAAATATTGACACTATATTCCGAGATTATATAGACGGTTGAAGTACACTCAACATTTGCATTATTATGAGCATTTATGTAGAGTTTACACCTTGAAAGTCAATGTGTAAGTTTCTTGTGCAAGCTTTACTATGTAGATGAATAGTAATCTCAACAAGGTGACGTACAAACTTGGATATCTACTGAACAGCAAAATAACGCCAGTCCACTAAACAATTTCGTAATTACTGATAACGCTGTAATGAGAAAATGTATAACATCACAGCATTCCAATTTTGATGACATCATAATAATAACGTGTTGAACACATGCAGACGTAACGATAAGTCAATACTTGTATAGAACTTCTGGATAACATTATATTGTGCCATAATCATTCTCTGGGAAAATAGCCACATTTCTGTTCAGATGATGAAGGGCAAAATGTGCTTTTAAATGCAATTAGAACATGTGCAAACACTCCCGTGAAGTTGTTTGATGCAAAACCCCTGTCTTTGCTGATGTTGATTTGACGTTATGGCGTCATTTATGAATTTCATTCAGAATGGTTCTATTGGTCTCATTTTGGTAAAACTTCAAGGTATTGTATTCCTTGTCGGTACCAAGGTGTTCCACGAGCACATTTATAGTAAGTGCAAACTGTACAGCATGCAGTTAGCCAATATCCCAGTTTCCGAAAAAAATTCACTTTTATTTTGCAAAGCATTTACTTCTTAAACATTGAGGCAAGAGTCACAATTTTGAGTCTTTTCAAAGAGCAAATCTCGGATTACAGCACGAATAATTGATTTTTTCCCAGGCTCATGCAGATCATGTTACTATGACAACATGTGACGTGCAATTTAGGGAACTGATACCATTTGACTTTGCAATGGTAACCAACTATACTCTACAGTATCAATAGCTCCACATGTTCTCTGACATTTACTAATGATATGAAAAACCATAGGTTTAAATGCAAACAGAAACTATAATCAATATATTATAGATACGTAGTATGAAATTTGAATATGTATTTCACATACTTAATTACTTTATAGTGTGTCATGTTCTTAATACAGGTCAATACTGGTATTTTTGGTGATATGGTGATTTAACCATCAAAACTAAGTTACTCACACGAATTAAAATAAAATGGTTTCCGGTATTTAGTTATTCATTACTTGATAACGATATGTGAATCCACTAAATGCTGAAATATATACGCTTTTGGTTGAATAATCTTATATCCAAAAAACTTATTTACAGATAAAATGTAAAAATAATATGGATAAAACATTTACAAATATGTTTTAAAGAGCCATTAAAAATTTATAGCAATATTTACTTTGCCTTCATGCATGCCGACAGACCAGATATTCTGATTTATTCTGAAGTACAAATAATTTCACTTTACTTGCATATTCATTCCCTAACGCCAAATGTATGCTAATCAAATAAAGTCGAGCAACAGCATTTTGTACGTGAAGAAGCCGAATTTATACGTTTCCTATATGTGCACAGTAGTTATATGACCAATTACATATTACCAACCCACATCTGACTGTCTATTAAAGGTAAGTTTCCAAACTTACATTTAACCAATTAACCCGCATCTTTGTCAAGTTTTCAATAATAAATCGTGACTTTCACCTTTATAATATCACTACTAAATGAACTAGCCTTAAATTGATAATGTTCATCAGCAATCAGTACTTTTCGATAAAATAACTTCATTTATTACGTTTGACATAATGTGACTCCAACAACATACTCAACGGGTTTTAAAAGGAACACTCAGTGTTGCATTGTAGTATTTTATCAAGAAGTATTGACTGTTATTGAAAATTAACCCTTAAGCGCCAATCACTAAATGATATTAATAAAGAGAATTATTTTGTTATAATGATTGACGTTCAATGTCCGCAATTATCATTGTGATGAACGTCACACCAAAAATATAATAAAATCCCTTTTCACGACAAGAATAATTGTTGAATTATGATGAAACGGGAAAATTACCCACGCGCGGATAAAACCCAAAGTTCATGGGTATTGAAACACGTTTGACAGAAAAGTTAAAGGTGCATCCATTGTGTTACATAAATTTTTATTTGGCTTTAATACGTTCCAACACACCATATGTGCTGTTTACAATACAAATAAATTCACTTAGCTTGCATATTTATCCCCAATCGCCAATCATATCATGATTACTATTTTACAATTAAAATCGAGTAACATCAGTGTGCATGTGTAGAAACCGTAAGTGAACGTCCTATTTACATGCACAGTAGTTATATGACCTATTGAACATTATAAACCCATATTTGTTATTTTGTCTGGTGTAAATAAGATTCCAATATTACGTTTGACTCATTGGCGCGCGCCACACGCGGTGCATTGTCCGGTTTTCGATCAGAAATCACTATTTTTACCTTCATATCGTCAATATACTTTGTCGAGTACCATTAAAATGGCTGTATTCGGTAACAGTTGGTACTTCTCGATAAAATAAGACCATTTATAACGTTTGTCATATTTGACCCCAAACAACACAATGGATGTACCTTTAACAAAAAATAGAAGCTGACTTGTTCCGTATTAATCAGTTTGCAAAATTATGTGTTTACAAGCACTACCGACAGGGTCAAAACGTCTCATTTTTATCAAGAACATATACTTTTCACTGAGTCAGAATACCCTTTTGTATTATTTATCCATTTCTCAATGTTTTAAGAAAGACTTTACCCATATATTACATTGAATTCCTGGTTATGAAAAATATATTCAATTGTTTAACTCTTTAGCGAAATAGATGTAAACAACTAGGATGTCCTCAACAGTCAGGAAAATGTATTTTACTACTATGCACTGTATAATGCCATGGGCCTCCTTTCTGATTAAAACTATCTCTTTATGTGAGCAGAATGAAGCCATTCAAGTGTGAAAGAGACGATTTTGTAACCTCAAATACGCATTCGAATGTCGCTGAGCTCCATGCACTGAAGGCGTACAACCTATTACCATCATACTAATGATTCATGGCGATGCGCGGAGTTCGCATTTTCAATAAATTTACCCAAAACGTGCTTTTTCATGAATCATACCCTTTAGAATTATTCCTGTCGCACATATTAATACACAATGTCACACAAATATTCTACTGTGATATAGCCTAATAGCGTCTTATACGTTATGATGTGCACAATGTAACCCAGTAAACAAATTTATATATTTTATTTTGATAATGATAGATTATTTTATCCTTTCCTTTGATTTGTTAGTGAATGTCTAAATAATATACCAGTGTTGTTACAATATATTTCCAAACTTGTTTCTTACATTATGTTGATGAATATATATCAGAAGTTATCAATTTCAATTCTTTAGTTCTGAAGTGTAGGTCATCGGCCCGTAACTACATATCGTATATATGACAAGACATGATGTGTACAGCAACAGTCATTCAATTAACATTTTTGGTACATGGCATGAAAAATAAAGCTTGCTAAATTACAAGTTTACAATTCGATATTGACATGAGGATTTTAAATTTAGTTTTATTTGGATTTGTACAAACAGTTTCCGGCAAATGATTCAGGCGGAACTCTTTAAATTTGGAACACACAAGAAGGAAATGGTTTTCATCCTCAATTATAGCCGTCGTCGCATTGTAAACATAATCTATCATTTCTATCTATATTATAAAACCGACCCGTTTCAATTCTTAAATGAAAAACACGTAAATTGCCCGAATACTCTAAACATTTTAACAACAACCGCATTCAAATATAATTTTTTAGACAGTGAAGCTTTAAAATAAGAGTAAGATATGGAGTTGGTGCCGTTTTGAAGTGAACTATACCAATTCAGTTCATGAATACATTTTAGACGACACAGAAATTTTGAGAAACACGAAGTAGGAAGATAAACAAATTGTTGGTCCCAAACAAAACCAAAGCCCAATTAGCCAATTAGCTAATTAGCCAGTTTGGAGACTGGCGCTAGTTAGGCCTTGCGTGGGAAGATGAAGCCCAAACTGTACAATAAATCTGGAAACTTCGAAGCCCAATTAACTTTATTATTTTCTATACCTTTTAACATCATATATAACATTTTTTGGGATGCCGAGTGTCAGACATATTTAATGATTTTAAGCTATATTTGACAGCTTTTTCAGTAAAAATATAGAGTAAGTAGAAGAAATCAGAGTGCGCCGATTTAAATTTATATAAACTTTGTTTTGCTCAATTAAATCAATAATAACCAGTCACATAAAGTATGTCTAAGAAAGTATTTATGTACAGGTTTACACACACCATGTCAGCGTTTTGAATTAATCTATTAGAGTTGCAGATGTCTGTTTTAATTAGCATGGATTTCTCAATTATTCACCGTAAGTTGTTTTATAGATGTTTATTCAAATTCTTAATACAAAATAAACTTGTATTAATTATATTTATATAATAGCGACCTTTGGGGATTTAAAGTGGAATCATTTATCAAAATCATTCTTATGTTATGTGAATCAAATATCAAGTGAAATGAAAAGAAATTGAATGAAACCAGTATTCTATTGTTATGTAAAAGATTAAGGTCGACATGTCAATATCGCTCTTTCGCTCTTTCGCTCTTTCGCTCTATCGCTCTTTCGCTCTATCGCTCTTTCGCTCTTTCGCTCTATCGCTCTTTCGCTCTATCGTTCTTTCGCTTTATCGTTCTTTCGCTTTATCGCTCTTTCGCTTTATCGCTTTATCGCTCTTTCGCTTTATCGCTCTTTCGCTTTATCGCTCTTTCGCTTTATCGCTCTTTCGCTTTATCGCTCTTTCGCTCTATCGCTTTATCGCTCTTTCGCTTTATCGCTTTATCGCTCTTTCGCTTTATCGCTCTTTCGCTCTATCGCTTTATCGCTTTATCGCTCTATCGCTTTATCGCTCTTTCGCTTTATCGCTCTTTCGCTCTTTCGCTTTATCGCGCTGTTATTATCGCTTTATCGCTCTTTCGCTTTATCGCTCTTTCGCTTTATCGCTTTATCGCTCTTTCGCTTTATCGCTCTTTCGCTTTATCGCTTTATCGCTCTTTCGCTTTATCGCTCTTTCGCTTTATCGCTCTTTCGCTCTTTCGCTCTTTCGCTTTATCGCGCTGTTATTATCGCTTTATCGCTCTTTCGCTTTATCGCTCTTTCGCTTTATCGCGCTGTTATTATCGCTTTATCGCTCTTTCGCTTTATCGCTCTTTCGCTTTATCGCTCTTTCGCTTTATCGCTCTTTCGCTCTTTCGCTCTTTCGCTTTATCGCGCTGTTATTATCGCTTTATCGCTCTTTCGCTTTATCGCTCTTTCGCTTTATCGCTCTTTCGCTTTATCGCTCTTTCGCTTTATCGTGCTGTTATTATCGCTTTAGCGCGTTGTTATATCGCTTTGTCGTGCGGCGTTATCGCTTTGTCGTGCGACACTATCGCTTTGTCGTGCGACACTATCGCTTTGTCGTGCGGCGTTATCGCTTTGTCGTGCGGCGTTATCGCTTTGTCGTGCGGCGTTATCGCTTTGTCGTGTTGCTCTATCGCTTTGTCGTGCAGCCTTATCGCTTTGTCGTGTGACTATATCGCTTTATCGCTTTGTCGTGTTGATACCAGAGGGCGAAAGAGCGATGTCCCCTCTCGGCCATCATAGAAAGCGAAACTATGCCAATATGTTTCGCCCACCAGATTCACTTGGAGCGAGTGCAGAATGTAGTTATTTGAATGTAATTATTCGTGTATTTATAATACAATAAATAATTCCTGAAATAATATTTCGTTTTTTGCCCTAAATCAAAAACATTCTAAGCTCCCTTCCTCGAAACGGCCACCCCTTCTATTTCCAGTATGTTTAGAAACATCTACAGCTATTCTTTATCAGTACTTTGAAAACATCTACAGCTGATATATTAGTATAACATATATGACCTGAACAGCCCCGTCTCTTATGGGGCCATGAGCAGAGTCCAGATTTCGGGTTGAAGACGCCCCCTGCCGGACACTTGTAGTCTCTCCATCGGCCCTTCACACACTTGAGGAAGGTGGAGCAGTCACGTGACTGGGGCATCAGAAGACTGGACGTGTAGTTACATCTCTGTCCGTGGGAGTAGCTAAAGGAAACGGGCACTTCGCTGGCGAATACTGAAATATGGATATATAATGAGTTTAATGTAGAACTTGTTGCTTTAAGAACAAACTTGTGAAAAGGGGAAACTCATAATACTATAAGCTTGAGTAAAGAAAAACGACTGAAGTGCAGCCAGGTTCATGTAGGACCATAGGGACGTGTATCGCTTAGAAATAACGTCAGATAGACATGACAGGCTAATATAGACATACTATAAGTCTTTCTAACGCTATTTCTAACCGACACCGACAGACAGATAGACAGATATTTCACTTTCTCACTTTTATAACAGATGTACGTGTATATTCAGATACAATAAAACACAATAAATGATAAACAAAACACTCATATATGCGCTATGGGAGACTAAAAAGAAAATAAAGAGTTTAAGATGCATAAAAATGGTGATATAAAACAAACGCTCGTCTTATTAAAATGATGCTACAGGTTTTGGCACATAGACGTCATACACGTTGGCGTTGTAATTTTTTCCTGATCTATTGTGTTTAAATTCAAAAATAAAAAGAGTCCTTCTTCAATAAATTACAACGAAGATTATCATAAACAAGACCTTTTAAAATGACATGCGATTCATCCTAAAATCCTAAAAATTAAGTCAATGTTAATGTGTGGTACTTACGACTATCTTAGCACTAAGAGAGCTTCGAAAATATGGACCCTGATTATTAAATAGACTAAATAGATAGGTATGATAGACATTACCAAGACATCATCAGCCAAAACTGATACATTAACATCTTCAACAAATATGAAATACTCTTGAAAGCGGCGTTAAACCCCAACTCACCCCACCTCAACAAATATAAAATGTGTATAGATTTCTATCTACTCAGTCCCTCTATCTTGCTAAAAAAAAAGATTGCCTCCCAAAACACAGTAAATATTCAGGTTCAACAAGAAACACCGTAGTAATGTGTTCATGCATGCGTAACAAGATGAGGCATTCTTGTCAAGGAGTACAATACACATGTACACGTTCACATATCGTACACTAAAAAAATATTTTAAAAAAACCCTTTACCTGTAAATAATGTAATAATTCTCCAAAACATCGTGCCGTTGACCCTGGCTCGACCAGAGTTTGTTAATTATTCCACCATGGCTGTCAACTCGCTGCATATTCAAGTATCACCACGTAGCTGGGTGTGTTCTTGTCTCAACCACTGCTTATATCCACTTCATCAAAACTGCGTCTCGGGCGTGCTCATGCGTGACGAAATTTACTTATAAAAGTCATTTTAAGCACTGCATGTTTAACAGATATGACTCTTTCCTGGTGTATATGTTACGTGGGTTTCATTTTATTCAGGGACTCCCCGCACTTTAATGCGATGATTAAAATATAGGAGCATATATATTTATCGCACCGATTAGTAAAGATTTTAAAATAATTTTATTTCTTTTTCAAATACATAGACATATAAAACATATTTCATTCATAGCACAACGGTCAACAATATAAGCAGTTACAAATATTGGTACATGTACAGGCTAACTGCAAAATAATTTCAACATAACAAGTTGACATAAAGTTCACAAGGTCTTCTGGACCGGGCATCATACTATCACCGAAGTTTCAGTGTGCTTTAGTCTTTTAAAAATGATGGCATACAGACAAGAATTTCTTGAATTTGGAATAATTGCACAGATACAGATGAGTTCATAAATCTCGTATACATGTTTTAAGTCTTGCTTTATTATATTTAGTTGCGGTAAAGATCCCTTTAATTTTGACATGTATATGTTATACAGGACTGTTGTTATTAATAAGGTTCATATGTTTCGTCTTTCAGGATATGGCCTGTTTGATTGATATTCTACAAGTTATCAAATACACGTTAAGCAATGGTTGAAAATAACCGAATTAATATTATTGACATGAGCACATGTGCACATATCACGTTTGCCTAGCAACCATTGTTTCACCGCGGCTTCCCGTATTTCGTCGCCTGTGACGTCATAAAACCATTTTCGTGATGTCATATATATCTATTTCCCTCGAAAGTGAAGTGAGCCGTTTCCTGATTACTTTTACGTAAATCAAATGAATTCGTATTGGTAAAAACAAATTATTACACGCTAAAGTGTGTCATATGATTTTTATGAAACTCGTGCAAATGAATTATTAACCTCGCTCGTGAAATTAAAAAAATCACATTCGTTTCTTAAAAGGAAACATATGGAACACTTTCTCGGGTAATGATCTCTATATGAAACGCCAGAGTAATAGTACATTTATCATTCAAAATATGAACGTCACAGTTGTCAAAGCAAAAAGCAATATGGGAGTGGATGTTATATTAGTGAATACAATAACATACAACATCCTCAGCACACCAGACCAGAAAGAACCAATGGGAGAATTGCATGTCATGGCATCCGTCCGTGTAGGCTTACGCTTGTTCATTTTCTCTAGAGCCAAGTTTAATATACAACTTAATTGGTCACACGAACTGCAAATATACTCTCATCTTTTTCTCAAGATGGAAAAGCTCAAGAAAGCTTAATTCGTATGTACAGAGTGCATTAAAGATCGTTGACTTTTCTGTTAAAATAAGCCTTTGAAAACTGAAATCTTTCTGTCTGTGACGTCATAAAACGATTGTTCGTGACGTCACTGTAGCTTGCCGTCGCAAAGGAAGTGGGCCATTTCCTGGCTGATTTTACGCGAATCAAATGGTATAGAATGGGTAATAAAAAAATTATTACACTCGAAAGTGTGCCATATGACGTTAACGAAACTCGTGCAAAGTTATGTATAACCCTCGCTCTCGCTCGGGCAATACAAAAATTCACAATCGTTTCGTAAAAGTCATATGACACACTTCCTCGGGTGATAATCTCTATGTATGTTGAATGTTGCTTCAAACTCATGTAATATGCTCTTTGAGAATAATGTCCTGGTGTTGAAAAGCGCTAGTTATTAAAGGCGCTGTAGCACGTTTTTTGCAAAATTAATTTTTTCAAATTTCCCATTTATAATGATAGTTTATGTCATTTAAATTAACTTTAGAGGGTAAAACATCTTATTACACAAACCAATTATCTGTAGTGGTAAAAACTATGTTGCGTATAAAGCAAAAATTGCATGGCGGCCATTTTATTGTGAACACAATTTATTATTTTGTTTTACAAAAACGATTCCCATGGCTTTACCGAAACATGTACACTAATTTTAAACTTTATTTTCCGAAGAGAGAATGATGTTTTACTATTGGTGAAATTATTTTTCAAATACATTTCATCAACTTTTTTTAGCGAAAAAACGTGCTACTGCCCCTTTAATGGACTATTATCAGCACAATCTTCTTGTGATGCAGCTAAGAACGATGAGGTCTATCATATCATCCCGGATGATTTATGACGTAGCCCCTATTTCTTTTTCAACACCTTGTGTAATATACATCCTGTGTATACAGAGAATCCCACAAAAGTGTCTTCTGATATATCACATTACCAACGTATTCTGCCAGGCTGTATTACTGATGGTCGAGCCACATACAAACTGTCTACCAGTCAGACTATTGTTTCATCTCCACCTGGTATAGATTTTATTGAAGTTGACTGGATACGTCAAAAATAAAGTCGAAGGTGTAGCCGAGCATATTGTTTATAGCCATTTTGCTCGAGATATTGCTTTACTCAGATGCAATATTCGTTGAGAATATAATTTACATGTAGTTATGTTGTACACGTTATGTGTTTATAACTGACATAACCGTCCAGCACAAGATCATTATTTACCTCGCACTCGTAAAATGGCTGCTGCCTGATCTATACACAAGTGCGTGTTTCGCTTAGAAACAGCATTAGAAAGACATATATGTCTGGCAGCCTGTTTCAGGCATAACAACACTATCCAAGAATATACACCTGTAACGCTATTTCTAAGCGATACACGTCCCTACACGCACCTTGCTGCAGTTCTCTCGCTTTTCTTTACTCAAGTTTACACGATTGTGTTTTTCCTCCTCAAAACGTTGTTGTCCACTTATTCTCAATTAAAGCATTTTGATTTCCCTCCCGTATTTAGCTCAGCGAATCATTCTTTTCTTCAACATTGATACGAGTATTTGGATTGAACAAATCCTTTAAACAAACTTCTAAACCGACATAATAAACTGTACTTGTCAATTACTGTCTCTCAATTTATTTCCATAGAATTATCGTAATATCATTTTATTTATGATGTGATAGATAAATAGTTCCCCCATACCCAAAACACTTGAGGGAAAATGTCTGCATGGATGCGGAATACATACACCAAGATAGATTGTTAGTTCGTCTTCTTCAGTTTACAGTTATAACCCTAAGATATTACCGGCAAAATATTCCGCATTACTGTTGATATATGTGTAGATAAGAACTAATAAATGATCTGATGTGATGTTAACATATCTGGTGGACGTTTTACGTATCTGATGTGATGTTAACGTATCTGATGTGATGTTGATGTGATATTAACGTATCTGATGCGATATTAACGTATCTGATGCGATATTAACGTATATGATGTGATGTTAATGGATCTGATGTGATATTAACGTATCTGACGTGATGTTAACGTATCTGACGTGATGTTAACGTATCTGATGTGATGTCAACGTATCTGATGTGATGTTAATGGATCTGATGTGATATTAACGTATCTGATGTGATGTTGACATATCTGATGTGATTTTAACGTTATTGATGGGATGTTAATGGATCTGATGTGATATTAACGTATCTGATGTGATGTTGACATATCTGATGTGATTTTAACGTAACTGATGGGATGTTAATGGATCTGATGTGATATTAACGTATCTGATGTGATGTTAACATATCTGATGTGATTTTAACGTAACTGATGGGATGTTAATGGATCTGATGTGATGTTAACATATCTGTTGTGATATCGATGTTAACGTCACTGATGTGAGGTTAAAGGTGCATCCATTGTGTTTCATAAAATTTTATTTGGCTTTAATACGTTCCAACACACCATATGTGATGTTTACAATACAAATAAATTCACTTATCTTGCATATTCATCCCAAATCGCCAAACATATATCATATTTACTATTTTCCAATTAAAATCGAGTAACATCATTATGCATGTGTAGAAACCGAAAGTGAACGTCCTATTTACATGCACAGTAGTTATATGACCTATTGAACAGTATTAACCCAATTTTGTTATTTTGTCTGGTGTAAATAAGATTCAAAAATTACGTTTGACTCTGTGGCGCGGAGCATTGTCCGGTTTTCGATCAGAAATCACTACTTTTACCTTCATATCGTCAATATACTAAGTCCAGTATCATTAAAATGGTAGTTTTCGGTAACAGTTGGTACTTCTCGATAAAGTAACACCATTTACAACCTTTGTCATATTGGACCCCCAACAACACAATGGGTGTACCTTTAACGTATCTGATGTGATGTCAACGTATCTGGTGTGATGTTGACATATATGATGTGATGTTATCATATCTGATGTGATTTTAACGTAACAGATGGGATGTTAATAGATCTGATGTGATGTTAACGTATCTGATGTAATGTTAACGTAACTGATGTGATGTAAACGTATCTGGTGTGATGTTGACATATGTGATGTGATGTTAATATGTCTGATGTGATTTTAACGTAACTGATAGGATGTTAACGTATCTGACGTGATGTTAACGTATCTGACGTGATGTTAACGTAGTTGATGTGATGTTAACGTATCTGATGTGATGTTAACGTATCTGATGTGATGTTAACGTATCTGATGTGATGTTAGCTTATCTGCTGTGATGGTAACGTATTTGATGTGATGTTAACGTATCTGATGTGATCTTAACGTAACTGATGTGATCTTAACGTATCTGATGTGAGGTTAACGTATTTGATGTGGTGTTTACGTATCTGATGTGATGTTAGCTTATCTGCTGTGATGGTAACGTATTTGATGTGATGTAAACGTCTCGGATGTGAGGTTAACGTATCTGATGTGATGTTAACGTATCTGATGTGAGGTTACAGTATCTGATGTGATGTTAACTTATCTGGTGTGATGTTAACGTATCTGATATCATGTTAACGTATCTAATGTGATGTTAACGTAACTAATGTGAGGTTAACGTATCTGATGTGATGTCAACGTATCTGATGTGATGTAAACGAACTGATGTGATGTTAACGTATCTGATGTGATATTTAAGGATCTGATGTGATGTTAACGTATCTGTTGTGATGTGACCGTATCGGATGTGGTGTTAACGTATCTGAAGTGATGTTAACGTATCTGATGTGATGTTAACGTATCTGATGTGAGGTTAACGTATCTGATGTGATATTAACTTATCTGGTGTGATGGTAACGTATTTGATGTGATGTTAACGTATCTGATGTGATCTTAACGTAACTGATGTGATCTTAACGTATCTGATGTGAGGTTATTGATCTGATGTGATGTTAACGTATCTGGTGTGATGTTAACGTAGTTGATGTGATGTTAACGTATTTGATGTGATGTTAACGTATCTGATGTGATGTTAACGTAACTGGTGTGATGTTAACGTATCTGATGTGATGTTAACGTATCTGACGTGATGTTAACGTATCGGATGTGATGTTAACGTATCGGATGTGGTGTTAACGTATCGGATGTGATGTAAACGTATCGGATGTGGTGTTAACGTATCTGACGTGATGTTAACGTAGTTGATGTGATGTTAACGTATCGGATGTGATGTTAACGTATCTGATGAGATGTTAACGTATCTGATGTGATGTTAACTTATCTGGTGTGATGGTAACGTATTTGATGTGATGTTAACGTATCTGATGTGATCTTAACGTAACTGATGTGATCTTAACGTATCTGATGTGAGGTTAACGTATTTGATGTGGTTTTAACGTATCTGATGTGATGTAAACGTCTCGGGTGTGATGTTAACGTATCTGATGTGATGTTAACGTATCTGATGTGATGTAAACGTCTCGGGTGTGATGTTAACGTATTTGATGTGATGTTAACGTATCTGATGTGATGTAAACGTCTCGGGTGTGATGTTAACGTATTTGATGTGATGTTAACGTATCTGATGTGATGTTAACGTATCTGACGTGATGTTAATGGATCTGATGTGATGTTAACGTATCTGATGTGATGTTAACGTATCTGATGTGATTTTAACGTAACTGATAGGATGTTAACGTATCTGACGTGATGTTAACGTATCTGACGTGATGTTAACGTAGTTGATGTGATGTTAACGTATCTGATGTGATGTTAACGTATCTGATGTGATGTAAACGTCTCGGGTGTGATGTTAACGTTTCTGACGTGATGTTAATGGATCTGATGTGATGTTAACGTATCGGATGTGATGTTAACGTATCTGATGTGATGTTAACGTATCTGATGTGATGTTAACGTAACTGGTGTAATTGTAAGTTAAACGTAGTTGGTCAAAGATCAAGCCCCTGATGCTTTAGAGTCACGTCTGAACATTAACTAAGGTACAGTAGGACATGGGCACCTTGTGGGAAGGAAATACGAGGATCTACTGCCGTTTGTGCTATTGTGCTTAAGATGCTGATCAGGACAACACTCAATGTTTTTATTTACGGATTAACAGCACAAAGTCACCAGAAAAGTAACTACACTCGTTAGCAAAAGAAAGGTAACGAAAAAGCGAATACCGCACCCAAAGTGTATTTGAACTAACATACACACAGAAGCATCGTTCTCTAATGTATGCAATTGAGTAAGTTTATACGAAACATGTTAGTATAAAGGCTTTTAAAATGTGAAGTATTTAATGTTTTAATATGTTGTGGTGATTTTTTTTACTGATAAGTGTATATATCGTCGTTTTCACAAGGCTGCCCCGGTCTCACTACGCCTATAAATACAAGCGACTATACTCGGGAAATTGGACAAACACGTCTCTGAATTGATCAGCACTATTTATTCCATTGTTCCTCACGGGTTAGAACATCGTAAAGCGTCCGGCTTTCAGCTCCTCCACACTCCTCCGCCGTCTCTTCTTGCCACTGAAACATACATATGGACTGGAAATAAGCTAGTTCAACACGGCTAGGCACGGTTTGTGATCAAATGGATACCTCAGAAATATACAGGTGATTGTGAAACAAGCTAGTTCAGCAACGATGGGTGGTAGAAATTATACAAATGATTTTGAAAAAACACCGTATTTAGCAACAATCAATGTGGTTTGGAAACAGACGGGCATATACAACATTATTATAATGTTAAATCATACACACGTTCAGCATATCTTATAATCGAATGAGAATGGATGGTGTTCTCGGCAGGATAAAACCAACGAATTATGGAGGTGAAGTAACGGACTTCTTTTGACAATTAAGATGATGTTACACACTTTAACATTTCGAACGTAATAACGGATAGATTCATGAATATATACAGGATATAATATATCATATAGTATAATTACATTAAGACATGACCAAATAAATTGTGCAATTGTGTGGCAAAGATTTATATAATCAAGCAGTGGCTAATACGTCCATCGCCAGTTGAAATATAACGAGCAAACAGTTTTACTGAAGGTAATAAACGACGTTTGGGTCACATGTTCATTTACCTTTTATCAATCTTCGTTGAAACTACATGTGGCTTGTGTAAAAGGGGATTTGGGAATTGTAGTCGCAAGGGTGAATATAAATTTCTTGTAAATGCATATCTCGCCGATGCATGCGGGAGATGCTACATAACGGCTAAATTCAAATCTCGATTATAATTTCGACGTGAATGCTGTTTTCTCAGTTTCGACACCCTTGAACTGGCCCCGCAGAGTTAATTCATACGTAACTAATAATTGGTTCTTACTTAAGGCAGTTGATGTTCCAGATGTCTGTGCTCTTGGCGCAGGACCTTGTTGACCACTCGTAGATGAAGTGACCAGTGCCACCGAGAGAGCAGGAACCCTCGTAGAGAACACCGTTATTACACATGTAGAACCTCTCACAGTCCACCATGTCATCCGTCGCGTAGGGGTAGGTGACGTACAGTCCAGGTACACAGGGAACGGTGCAACCTGAACAAAGATAGGGAATATATTGAAGGAACTAGGTCCCGTTGTATGAAACAACCTTATCCCTTAGGTTAACCTTATCTCTAATACGAGGTTTCCAACCTTAGAACTTTACTAAGGTTACAATGCCACGTTATAAGGGACATGCTCAAGTTCACAGACACACATCACACTTTTTTCAGCTTGGTATCCTATTTTTCGTAATCAGCACCCTTTAAATAGGTAAGATAGACTGGATACAAAATCCTTCTAAAAAATGCCACTTGCTCTTTTATTTGAGCCCTTTTTCAGAATTGGGCCTAGGCTATCATTACTTTGGTGGAAACTATCATGCCAATTTAGTTTTATAAAATCTAAAGGCAAACGAAAATTGGAAGAAATACTTCACAAAGAATTTCATCAGAATGAATGGGTTGATGGCTAATAAATGTACACAAAGTGTTACTCTGAAAATTGTTTCATTATAAGATAGATCAGAATATTACAACCAACATCCTTTTACATGAGATTGGATATATTGATTCACCATTGTGTTCTTTCTGGAAACAAGTGTCTGAGAGAACACTTCACTTATTATGTGATTGTGCTCATATAAAACAGCAGGAAGGAGTTGACTAAATGGTTAGAGAAGATATATTGATTTAACACGGAAAATATAAGTTTTAGATTCAAGGGAAGAAATGATCACCCACTAAATTACATGTGTCTGGTAGTGAAACAATATATCCATGCAACAAGCAGAACAGGTAAGATATCTAATTTTAATGTATCCAAGAGGAGATATGAAGGTATTACCATGCATGTAAATATATTGCCGTAACAACTAATAGGCAGCCAATGTTCTATTCATTTTGGTCCTTTTTCCACACATTATTCTGACATTTAGAAAATGGCATATATACTCTTTGAGAATACTATAGCTAGACATTACACGCTAGCCATACACATCTTGCAAATATTCAAGAACCTGCAATCTCGATCTTTTATACAATGTATGTATTTTTTATGTTTTGATTAACATGCTGACAACCATTGATGTGTATAATCATAAACCTGTGCATGTAAACATCTGACGAGAAATAAAAACATAAACAATTGTTTTACACTGGTGTGAGGACCAACATCGTTCCCTTGACTGTTTACAACCCCCACAGTAAGCAATCTAGTGTCAAGTAAGGTCAACATGCCGTCCCTTCTAAACCGAGAAGCCACTTGTACAGATTGTTGAACATAGTCCACCTTGAATAAAGCCTCTTGTCTAAGGTAATACCTATAGTTATAAAACTCATGTGGGGCAGAAAATCAACCCTTCAATCGTCTGGGGAACAATTCAAACTTAATATGGTTGGCCTCCAAACATGGGAGGTAACTCTGTTACAGTGGTATACATTTACGTGTGTGTTACCCGTTGAATGAACTGTCTTGAATTTTGTATGGTCACGTGTACTGTGTTCGTGGGTTTACTTACCCGCTGATTGGTCAATAGGTGTCAGTTCAGTTGGAACAATGAATGGACTTGCAACTGGCAAAACAATAAAAAAAAAAAAATAATAAAAAATACAATATGTGAATACATTTCAAACAAAGTCAGATTAATCCCCCACCGTGAAAGCGTGAAATATAATGAAGACTTATTATGAAGCTTAATTCTTTCATCAACCCTTTACCACTTGACTTTCTGCGTTGAACATTATAATAAGCTTTAGATTGTGAACAAATATAACATTGTTATGTTTGGCATCATCACATTGTCTACAATACTATACATGTCTGTACTCTTTCAGAACGAGTCCCTTGTGAGATTCGAACTCAGGCACCAGAGTGAGGCACCAGCCGCCAGCACTGACTGTACCAACAGGTTACCAATTCGGCTACCGTTACCTCGTCTTGGATCGAATCCCGCAAGGGCTCGTCCCGAAAAAAAGAGCCATTGTCTCTGTAGCTCATCAAGGTTCAAACAATAAACTAAATAATTTCATAATGTAAATTGTCTAGGAGTCTCAGAATTTATCACAGGTATAACTAATTTCCAGCAATTAAGTACTTGAGAAAAACAATGCCAATTGTAAGAAACATATTTTCATTTATATGCTCACTTTAGTCAGCATAGACCCATGACGTCACATACTGTTGTAAAGCACGTATTTCTATCGGCAACTAGACCCATGACGTCACATACTGTTGTAAAGCACGTATTTCTATCGGCAACCAGATCCATGACGTCACACACTGTTGTAAAGCACGTATTTCTATCGGCAACCAGATCCATGACGTCACATACTGTTGTAAAGCACGTATTTCTATCGGCAACAAAGCCAATATGTAACTTGAAGATCGACACTTCTGTATTATGTCCAGTCGATCCCGCTAACCATGTATAACTGGGACCATATTGTCGAACTTTTCGGGAAAATATAGAAGCACTAATCATTCTAAAAAGGAAAAATCATTCTACAAGAAACGGTAATCATTTCCACAGAAGCCCTAAACATTCTACAGAAACCTGAAACATTCTACAGAATTCTGATTCAGAAACATTCTACAGAATCCTCATTCAGAAACATTCTACAGAATCCTATACATTCTACAGAATCCTGATTCAGAAACATTCTACAGAATCCTATACATTCTACAGAATCCTGATTCAGAAACATTCTACAGAATCCTGAAACATTCTACAGAATCCTGAAACATTCTACAGAATCCTGAAACATTCTACAGAATCCTGAAACATCTTACAGCATACTACAACTCCCACTATCGTGATCCAGCTGCAGGTTTAACAAAACGTAAAGTTGACTGAATTAACATGTGAATAGCAATACTAAGAAAGTGACATCAAGAAAATGACATTTAGCTAAGTATGTACAGAAAAGCTCGATATTTCATAGACTAAATGTTAATTTTCAAGTCTATCCTCTGACCACTGAAATCAACCTAGGGCCGTTCCACTTAAGATCAATCGTAAACCAACCGTTAACATTGCTAGGATAGATCTTTTGGTGGAACGGTCTCATGCACACTCTTGTATAAAGTCTTGAGCAACCTTATATATCTTGGGTTTTCACGTGAAATATATACGTATCGTCGTTATTATCAGGTAGTGACGTCACTTACCGCTGCAGGCAGAGTAATCAGCCGGGAAGTCACACATCATAGATTGTTCATTGAAGACAAGACCAGGAGCGCAGCGGTATGACTGGACCGTGTTCCTATAGCACGTGTAGAAGAGGGAACAATCCGGGTCATCCGGGTTCTTGTAGAAAGCGGGCGCGCCTTGTGTCGGCTGGCACGTGCTTCCTTCTTCATACGCCTGGCTGTACACAGTAGCAACCAGACACGCTGCTGAAAACAATATGGCGTTACCTTCAAATATCAACATTCAATCGCACATAGGGAAAACTGGTCGTCCATCTCTGTTGCGCAACATTTTTGCGCCAAACCTCACCTGTGGTTGAATGGACTAGAAGAATCCCAGATAGCTCGTTTTAAATGTCAAGGATTACCTAGGTATACATCTGGCTTTATCATCGTAATGTTACTAAATCGATATTGTTTCAAGATACCTGAAATAGTCAATCCTTTGATAATAAACCTTATTCGAACAACGTTATCATATCTCGAGCGACAATATTGTTCAATCAAGTGTAGAAGGTCTTAGGTTCACCATCCTGCTCCATCGGGATATGTAAATCAGTAAGACTATTCCAATTCTCCTGATTGTTTAACACGGGGTTGACTCGTAACGCTCACCGACTGGCTACGCATCGCTATGTATAGCATGTATATTGTCAGCCAATGAAAATTAATGATTGCCCATCGGTCTTCTCATCCGGGGACTTTCTATATTGTTTGATTGGCTGGTTATGTTTAGCCGTTAAGAGTCAAAACCGTCTCATACAATCTGTTCTGTTCCATAACATTGAGTGAGTATAATCGCTCAATTGAGCGAATTGAGCTTTCAATTGAGCGTTCAATTGAGCGCTCAGACTCATTCTCTCCTGAACGACAAGGTGCGATGCCTCGAGGTTTGGTCGCTTTGCTACGTAGCGCTACATTGAGCAATCGCATTTAAGAGAGGTTTAAAAGTAATCGCTCATAGGGCATACTTTTAAACGCTTATGGAACATGGCCAAGGGACTTTGGAGTAGTGTTGATTAGTAAAATACTCTGCTCGAGCAAGATGTAGGCTCACTTACAATGCAAAATAAACACTAGTGGGTAACTATATTATACAGTACTGGTAATGTGACAATAACATGCAGGCTTGGCGAATAACAAAAAATGCTTCCTTTATCTTATTTGAATAATCTGGGTTTTTTTAACAATTGGTACATTCTAATGTCATTTTGCGAATATGCATCAACATCCCCTTGATATAAACTCGTATCGAAATAATGTAGTTGTGTAAAACTTTGATGATTTTCGTTTAAAAATTGAATAAATGATTTATCAATTATTCATACCTGTGTTTTGTAAAAGACACCAGAAGATGCGTATGGATAACTGTACGTGATTACTTCTCGGTGTAAAGTGGTTATTAAAGACGATTGTCATATGAACCATTATTTTAATGAATATTATAGTTCTTTTCTAAAATTGCCGAAAAAAGCAAATAAATTAAGTATGCGTAGTCGAATGATGACAAAATCCATCCATGAAATGAGTTTTTATGTATAAAACATGGTTTTAGAATATAAACATGCCACCCGAGAATTAATGTAATGCAACAAATCTTTCATCGAAAGCTGACTTTTTGTTTCTGAAGAGTTTCATGGGTTAATACAATAATAAACCTCGAGAAACTGACTGGAAAAGTTCGCACTTTATCCAAACCAATAATACAATATTCTCCAACGTTTGATATGCTTTTGAATAATTACATAATTTCAAAATCAAAGTCACACGTCATGCCTATTAAACTTTATGCAAGGATAGATAAATAGAAGTTCATATACACCGAAATTGCGTTTAGGCCCAATCAAAACATTGAATACTCGAAGTAGTTCGCTTGTTCACGAAATGTGTGAAAACGGGATTGATTTGGAATCAAAGTGAACTTACCCAGGGCGAGAGTCAACATCGCTGAAGACTTCATTTTAGCTTTGTTGTGTATTTGTGACGATAATGTGAAGACAGGACGGGTATTATTTTACCCATAAATAGCCGGGTAGCTCCGTGAAGAGGCGCGTCCGCAAACTGACACGCCCCTTTGTGGTGGGCGTGGCCAAGGAACACTTGTCAGTCCATGCTTGATAGATAAAAGTATTGGTATGAGATCTTTAACATAGATCTGAAAGTAGTTTTTATAGTCAGATGTGAGAAACATGAAAGAATAAGAAACATGTTCACATTGATATTTACAAAGCAATAAAACAAATGCTATTTTATAATGTTGTAAGTATACTTACATACATAATTTCTTCCGTAATGGGCGCGTTTCTTTCAAAGTTGGATGGGTTTTCTTCGAATTTCCTTCAATTACTTAGGGGGCCTGTACATGGAGATATGAAGGGCACTTAACAGAGTTTTGATAACCACAAATATGCTTGAACTGATCATGTGGATATCAAGCAACTGTCTGAAATCCGTTCTCAGCCAAATGAAAAATGTAACAATTAATTTTAAATTTGAATATACGTAAACAATAACCTACTATAACGCTACTCAAGAGGTGATACTGTTCAGTTGTATAACTCAATTTTGTGCCCATGATAGAATATCTAGAAACAGTTACGATCTTTTAAAGAAATTAGATGACATGACATGGTATATAAATTGGGCCTCATCTGTACGTGAATTCAATCTTTTATTTCCAAAACTGTAAGGCCACGGGCCTATTGGTACAAAAAACACCTCATAGGTGCAGACATTGAACTGTTTTCAATGACAAAATGTATGAGATAACAAGATATAATGTTAATATGACAAAATAGTTTTTTTTCTTACTTTTTTTCAAATGCATAGTAAAGATATTTAGCAGTGTTCAAACACGTTTAAAAATTTTGGGTTGATAACAAAGAATAAATTTTACTATATTTGGAATAACATAAACATGCAACAATAAATATGTTCGTCTTAAATCAATGTAGGCAGATAAGCAAACAGTGATATTCATTCTCAATTAAGTTTAAATTACACATTTTACATATTCTGTGTTCCCGAGGAATGTGTTGATAACGTTCACTTTCAATTTCTAAACTATGGGATCTCAACCGAAATCGTGATAAGCAAGATCTAAACTAAGGTACATTTATATTATTTAAATAAGTTTCACATGATAGCGTTGCCTTAAAATTACTGAAAGTATCCATTTTTTGGCTCTCGGATAAATCACTGTGCCCAACTTGCAGAAAATTATTGCAGAAAATTTGACCACCTCATGATCAAACATAATGTTGGAGACAGGGATTTCTTTTTAAAACTGCTGAAGTAAAGGTGTAATATAAAGATATATACCAACAGGAATGGTTCCATTATGTTCGTTCGTCAAGTAGTATTAGTAATCATGTTCAGTATAAATCATTTTAAAAAGTTTCTTTAACCTCTATACGTCTATGCAGAATTGTGAGTATGTTTAAATGTAATGGACAAAACTTTAAGGTAAACGCTGCACGATTTTCCAAGCAGCCATATAATGAAGTTACCACATGCAGTTGGAATGTCCACAATATTCATGTTAAGGATGTTAATAGTTACCTCTTTATATATGCAAGCATCCAGCAAAAGAAAAGTGTAGTGCCTTTTTAACGATGAGCGCTGTGAAACTACAGTACATATAAGCCATGTAACTGTACCATATAAACAGTAACAGATCTAGTTTTAAATAAGTTACTATATATTTTGTCGTGCTACATGGCAGAGCTACAACTGTATTATACCTATTTACATTGTACTATTGGTCTCCGGGCCATATATATACCAATAACACCGATCTTATACATGCAGAAACCGGAATTACACCTCCCATTAAATGCACAGTACTGTAGTTATGCGACCTTTTCAACATTACTAACCCAAACCTGTGGATATGTGTATTGTGAAACATTGCTACTATTGGATGATTTCACAGAATAATGTTCGTTACTAGAATGGAATTTGTTGTTTAATATTAGTTTACAGTGGAAATCGTCCCTGTTTAAAAAATATTATAACTGTTTCAAATAACCGTTAAGACGGAATTGAGACACTGATAATAAAATTTAGATCTTTTTGATAGCAAACGATATTAAATGGTGCTTGTCAGGTTTTGAGTTTCTCGAACTGTTTGGCATAATCGCAGGTGCTAGTTTTGAGAACACGTAAGAGTCATTGCTGTAAATTCAATTCCTGCTGCGTAGATGGAGTTTTGGAGTTGTCGGGTAGCTAGTGTTACACACGAAGTTCCATCCGTCCTCAAACTCACGTTTTATGTTCTTTCATGAAGAGATTTTTTAACAAGCCGTTTCATCTTGGAACGTGCCTTGTGTGATATGCAAGGCGTATATGTGACAATGTATCCTCATATCTGTGAATATTCGAGATGTGTTTGTGAAATGTTCACCTGAACACGCCCCTGCTAGAAAACGTGTTTTGGGCAGAGTAGCATATACCCATTACAATTCGGAACACTTTCCTCTATCCGGGTAGACATTTAGAAAAATATAGAACGTGCCGCAACTCCGTACCACCCCTGACGTACCAGGTACAACGTGGGGCTAAGGGAGCGTGGGCGTGAAGGTGGGGAATACGGGGGAGGCCCGGGATGGGGGTGTAAGCGAGATGGTTTAGTTGTTTAGGTTGATATCAGAAAACAGCATTACATTTAGTTTTTGAATTTATTTGTGCGATATATTGACAGCTTTTCAATATTATTGTTAAATGAATGTCCCGAGTCAATCCGTTGGTAGAAAAAGAACAGAACATTATTTTCGAACCTAAAGAGAGCAATAGTGAACATCTAGTAACTGCTCCTCCGAAATCTACGATAACACTCATCTCAATCAGTTTATTGCTTTTTACCTTATTTCTTGTTTTAACAAAGTCAGTACGTCACGATTTTTCCGAGGAAGCAACTACCGGGTAGTTCGACTATAAAATGTTTATAACTCAATATTGAGTGTTAAATTTTCGATTTCTAATGATAGTTTATGTAATATATATTCATTTTAGAGGTTAACATTTCTTATTACACAAACCAATTAACCTTGGTGGTAATAACGGTGTTGCATATAAAGCAAAAATTGCATGGCGGCCATTTTAATGTGAACACATTTTTTTCGAATTACAATAACGATTCCCATGGCTTTACCGAACCATGTACACTCATTTTTAACTTGATTTCCCGAAAAGAGAAGGGTGTTTTACTATTTGTGAAATTATTTTTCAAATACATTTCATCTACTTATTTGATCGAATAATGTGATACGGCCCCTTAAAGCAACAAACGTTATTCAGTAAATTGTTGCAATAGTTAGCGGGATGATGTCCAGGTCGTGCTGCTGTTGTCCCTCATGCACAAACGGTTGTCTTACCACCTAGACACATGGACACAATTTACTTACATAATCAATTTACTTACATCAGCAAACATACTCATATAAGTAAAATTAAATTTACATCATGTTCACATGTTGTTATTGCCTGGTATAAGTAAACATAATATCGTGATTAGAATAACAGAATTTTCATCACTTGAGACAATGTCATTGAGAAAGTTGCTCATTCATGGGGTATGTTGTGGGAGAGAAGTGTATGGAGATGAGAACGATCTCACAATTGGTGGTCTTAAACCATGAACATGTATTTTATGACACTGTTTGTATGACTATGGAAACATTGTATGTTCTTTGTGTCACTTAATTTAGTATTGTTGGGACTACTCTCAGCGATATCTTATGATGTCTAAAACAAACATAATTGATTATGTTGATAAAAATGCAGGAAAATTCCCGAAACAAAACTTCTCATTGAAAGATAATTGGTAAATTATTTAATTGGTTAATCTGTTGTCCAGTCTAAATATCTATCGAGTCTTTTATTTTCAAGCGCAAAGCATCGTGGTCGACTCTCATAAAGTAAACACACAAACAAACAAAAGAGAATCATTCGTATGTTTTGAAAAAAATAGTTTGGCATTATATAAACATAACATCCGCAATGGCTCTTTAACTTTTCGGTGAAATACTCACCTAATATACCCTGTTCGCAAGCACTAAATATACTCCTATGAGCAAATTTGCTCATAAGTACATATACTCATGTGAGTAAAAGCAAAATTACTAAGCGTCCGCATGACATTGCCAACAAATCTGTAAAGACGGATTCGTAGATTTTATGAACGCTTTTGGTCGTTTGTAGATTGATGGTATGAGTGAAGTTGATGGAAGGCATAACATTTGAATACAAAATTATGGAATTATGTCTACCTAAATATTTTACACTTTCAAGTGGTCCCTGTAGATAAAAGTGAAATCTTATGTTTATATTCTAAATCGTTTGAAAGCTGCGATACTCTACCTGTTTGTAATTTTATCAATTCAGTAAGTGCGCTTGCTAAAATCTTTTCACACTTTTTGTCATCGGTCACTCTATTAATACTAACTGGCACAATTACTGTCGAAGAATAGGTAAACATTCAATGAAAGAATCTAGAGGCGATATTGTTTTATTATACATGTAAACTAAATCTGAAATTCATCAAAGAAATAAATTGTCGTTTTCACCGGAGTTGAGCCCTGCCTTGTTTATGTTAAACCATCGCCATCAGCGACTGTCATTTTTCTCGATAAACAGTTGTTTTTCAATTAATGGACGGTCCAGATCGATTTTCCATTTTTAAAATCTTCACGTCAACTTGTTTCAAGGTTTATATATCCCAAAATAAAGACATCATTTGACATTGACACCTCCTACATGTATAATAATGTGATCTGCCATATGACCCTCTAGCTACTGTAGTTCAGTGGATGTTGTATCCATGGATACAACATCAGGTGTGTAACAGACATCGAGGAAAACACATTAAACGACAAAAAAGGGCGGGATAGTGCAGTGGTTAGCGCGTTCGGTTTCGGATAGCTGATTGCACCGAAACCTCACATATATGCAATAAAGAAGATGACTCCATAGAACCGGTCCTCCTTCATCGCATCAGCTTCTAGAATATAAGTAATTAGTAATTAGACTAGTAATTAGTCTAGTAATTAGTCTAGTAATTAGATATTACTTAAAGACACCCGTAAACCTGTGAATTAATCCACAGATCACTGTCATTCTCTAGTGCCAAGTTACGTTGATGCGTTTTCTCACTCCTTTGCTGAGAGAATATGCAATCGATTAGTAGATTTTTCATACAACACAACATTACAATGGATTTTTTTTTTACATGTGCGACCCTTTCAATACCAGTTGCTATATTT
This sequence comes from Gibbula magus, assembly GCA_936450465.1. NCBI lineage: Eukaryota > Metazoa > Mollusca > Gastropoda > Trochida > Trochidae > Gibbula > Gibbula magus. The sequence continues at coordinate 12,803,297 of OW388295.1, forward strand.
TTGTATAATTTTGTAAAAATCTAAGTCAATTCAACTATCAAATTTAAGAAAGGCTCTAACGAAATGTTTTTAAAAGAAATAGGTGTAGATCACCGAATGGTCAAGATTTTAATGACGCTTCATTCGAAATATGTACAGAAGGAGGAGCTGAATATAGTATTTTGCTGATGTGTCCGTATATAATATTTACCCGTATAAATACCCATCAATGTTAAAGTTTATATCTCTGATAACCTCTCAACATGATGAATTGTTATTTAAGCTCTTTTTTGTTCAGATGAAGAAACCCTGTACAGCGCTAAGCGCTCTCGTTCATTTGTTATCATAAACATTACGACCACTGTACTATTGGTCTCGTGGCCATATATACGAAATAAATTTTGTTCTGTTCTGCCATATTTTTGTAAATGTAAAATTTCCTGATGTTTTGTTTATTAATAGGTACATTCAGAGTTATCTTCAACTTGAGTGCATTCAGAGAATGTGAATATCGCTCATGGACTTAAAACGGACACATAACAAGTAAAGCATTTGAGGGAACACGCGGAGTAACATCTCTGTCACAAGAATATATATATATATATAATTACCCGTTAATGGATTAGGTATTATCATTTAACTTTGATTCAATGCCTAATCAACATCAACATTTCAAGTGATTTCATATTAATCCGCATATAGAATACACAGTGCAACACTTTAGGCACGTCCCCGTGCAACAGACTTTTTAAATATATTGTAATACCTTTCACGTGTCTAACCTCATGACAAATGCGCAAACTTTGTTTATAAGAACAGTCGTCGTTGTACAAGTGTTCATCTGAGAGTCCTGAGAGCTCGAGGGTGTGAAGACAAAGATCGGGTTTGACATTGTTGTATTGTCGAAAAGGTTTATTCATGTCTCACCTGTGTACATAAAAGTTACAAATACATTCATATTAAGTAAATATAATGAATATATCTGTAAAAGTACACAACCAATCGCCTAGCGAGTTATGAGAGACAGTAAAAGGTTTTTAAAAAAATATATTTAGAATATATGTACAACTATAATACATCAAGAATATAATAAACTTCTTCACTTATATAAACTAATATATAAATTACTCGATGTCCCACTGCCGCGGCGGTCCGTCACACACTTGAGTAGCTATATAGGCAATGGTCGAAAAGATGCCAAGCAATGATGAGTTGTGCGAACACCGAGCGAGGCGGTACAGTCGAACAGGCGTACAGAGTACAGAATACACTAGAATGGAATGTAGAACTAGAACATTCTAACAGTATACATGTACGTAGAGAGTAGGTACAATGAATGTCAAGTACTCAAAACATACAGCTGAGAACCTGGTAACGTCTTAGAAAAACAAGTAAGTAATAAATAGCTACTGCCATTATTAACAAGAAGGATAACACGCTAATCAGCCTAAACTAAATCAACTATACACAATGGTTGCCTAAGGTGTACATATGTATTTAGCTCACTGTGAAAGTCGACATAATATAGATGTTAATTCGATAGAAATGAACACAAGTTTAAATGTCAGACTTGTAGTCATTACGGCGTAATTAATGCGCTATGACAACGTCTATCCAGTACCCGATCTCACAAGGTTGTTGGCGTATGTTGCTGTCTTAACACAGTGTAAGAACACTGGACAGGGATAGGGGAGGACTTTCATTCTGAGCTCGCTCATCTTTGGACGTCGCCATTTTGCGGAAGAGGGGAAGATTGAAATCCAACTGCAGTTTGAATGGCTCTCTGTGGTTGGTTGAAATTTTATCGGGAACCATCGAGATAAAACTATTTGATTGGCTGAAACATTGGTCACAGTGCGCAGTTGAAATTGGGATTTAACCCAGGGTATGGAAGTGGAACAATAGTGTATACGTTATACCCCAAGGTAACGGCAAAGTAACAATAGTAGTCAAATATCTAAATTACATTTTGCTTTCAATGGTCATAGCCGCTCCTGGTTCCATTTGATTTAAAGCTTTTCCCAGTTCCATCATAACATTACTTTTCCTAACATCATCATAACAATTGAATATATAAGTACATGGTAGAACCAGTCCGCCACCTCTCTGAAACATGGGCGGCCATGGGGGAAAACTGGGACATGGCTTGCCAGTTTTCAGTGCAGCAACACTACAGTCTCTATCCAGAGCATAACGCATAGCCTTGCTTAATCCCCAGGGAACGTGACCAACAACATCGATGTCTTCAACTATTCTCATCTTGTCTCCGACCTTCTTACATTTCCGGCGTCTGGAGTCGGGGACAGTGACGATGCAAGCGTTCTCGTCATATTCATTGTCTTCTTCGTGAATAACCGACAATTGTTTTACAACGGGTGGATTCCGTTGGTAAACGTGAATTCCCTTTATGACGGAGTTCTTCAGTATGAACGAGTATTTGTCCATCAGTGCAGGATGCTCTTCGTTTCTTCCACATCGAGAGTATACCTTCAATATAAACAAAAACCACTTTAGTTTCTTTGTTAAATTGTTCAGAGAGTAAATAATGAAATTATGAAGCATAATGCAAATTGCTGTTCGAATCAACATGGGCTATCTATTAAATGTCATTCCATTGGGTTGTTGGAGGTCACATATGCCAAACGTTATGGTGTTATTTTATCGAAAAGTACGCACTGTTGCTGAACCCTACCAGTTAATGATATTCGACTCAGTTTAGTGGCGATATAAAGGTAAAAGTAGCGATTTCTGAATTATAGTCAAACATGACAACACAATAAAACTAAGTCCAAAAAGTGACGTTTCCATGGAAACGACAAAAAAATTAATTTCAGAGAACTGAACTTATCTGTGCAAGATGGGAAGAACATGGTTAATAACTGTACAAAGTTTGGTTGATGTCCCTTTGACGGTTTTTGAGAAAATTGCCCGGTCGGAAGGACGGACGGACGGATGGACGGAATGACCGCTATTTACCCCCGCTTGCTTCGTAGCGGGGGTATAATTATGATATATTTTGTGACTGGGGATTAATTTTCAAGTTGAGTGAAAATATTTGAACATGAAACCAGCACATATTGTGAGCGGACACGTATTAAAGCCAAATATAATATTATGAAACACAATGGATGCACCTTTAAACAACAAGAGGCATCAGAAGATGACATATCCCACCGGTCCAACATAATTTGTAAAACACATCTTTGACAGATAATTGTATATCTACTGCTTCCGTAAGTGGGTAATACACATGCTGAGTTTCAGGTATAATGAAGGGCTTAGGAGTTCTGCTTCGGAAGTAGACCTATCTCTAAAGTCCAAATCAAACACATTTCTATGGAAACGAGAAAAAAAACATTTCAGAAATATGAAAATATCAAAAGGCATCACTTCAGTTACTTGGTAATACATATGCAAAGTTTCAGGAAGATAAGATGAATAAGCTGTACTCCAGAAACAAACCTATCTCGGAAAAAGTCCAAATCCAACACATTTCTAAGGAAACGGAAAAGAACAAAATTCAGAAATCTGAAAATATGTAAAGGCAATCCAGTTGGTTGGTAATACACATGAGAACTTTCAGGAAGAGTTATGGAGCTGTGCCCCGGAAACGAAATGATTACGGACGGACAGACCGACAGGGCGACGACTATATCCCACGGTATAACATAATGGTAGGAGGAAAGGGGGGCTTTCTTTCATGCTATTTCTACTAAAGCTTTCTTACTTTATGTGGAAACCCACATTTGGGAGTAGGTCAGAGATGACTGAACGGTTAAAAGCAAATGTTTTCCACAAAAATGGAGTTGGTGAAAGTTAAAAGAACAACGAACTTTTTAATTTTTTGGACTGAAGGTTTCATTCATAAAATAAATTTAATTGAACATTTGTCTCCAAGTTGCCATGGGATAGGAGGGCCCATAATGATGAATAATAGAGCCATGTGGGCTTTATATTTTTCGCTGTTGAAATCATGATAAAGCATGGTACAATTTGTGAACAAGATGTGTTTGTTAAACACGGATGCCCCCGGATATACCAAAGTTATTGCAACGGTTACAGTTTTCTGAAGTTGTCCACTGCGGCAAGGTCAAATATGATGACCTCATCACAAGGTATGCACATACCAAGTATTAAAGCCTAAGCTCTGAGGAATCCAAAGTTGTGGCCAAGGTTAAAGTTTTCTGAAAATGTGCACTGCGGCAAAGTCAAGGTCAAGGAACATTCTGGGTTATAACCTCTAAAAGGCAAAACACCAACACATTGGTAACTTAACCACAAATTTGAAGTTTTAAAATCATACGCCTTTTAGTTATCCCCAAAAAACGAAACAAAGTAGGAAAATCATTTTCAGTACAAATTAAAAGATATTTTAACCTTTGAGTTCAAGTCCCTCAAATGCACAACACCACCACATAGGTAACATTCATATCAAATTTGAAGTTTCCAAGTCATACAGTTTTCGAGTTCAGTTCCATAAATGAAGCAAAGTCCATATATCGGCACTTTTTGGTTAAAATTTCCAAATTTATTTGAGCCTTGGAGTTTAAGCCTCTAACAGGAAAAACAGCATCAGATAGGTTACTTATATACGAAATGTAGAGTTTCCAAGTCACAAAGTTTTCGAGAAACGACTTCAGACGATCGGACACGCTATACCGTGTATATATACTGAACACCAAAAGAAACGCGAAATTTTAAAGTTCATATTTGATATGGGTAAAATTGTTGTTAAAAAGCTTGAACATAACAGTTGTATTGTAATAAGCCTTACTGTTTTCAAAATGACCAAAAACAGAGGTAAGGGTCGTGAACTCTTATTCCACTGCTCCCAAACGCACTGGTGTCGAAGTCTTTGTGGGATGCACATGCACATGATGCACGTGGTACACGTGCTGCACAATGTGTCCATGAACCTGTTGACATTAAAAGGCAACCAAGTCTTACTGTGATTCATTCACCAATCAACGTCAGTGACGATGCCACGACTGTCACAGATCGATCGAGAGAGAGCAATTGGGCAAATTCAAGCTGGTGAGAGTGCTCAAAGAGTTGCAAACGCTTTCAATGTTCATATTTCGACCATCTACCGTCTCAAAGAAAGATTCCAGGCCACCAACAGCACCAGAGACAGACATCGTGCGGGTAGACCACGTGTGACTACACCACGCCAGGATCGTCAAATTCACAGGTTCCATTTGCAGGAACGTTTCCTCTCGGCCAGTGAAACTGCCAGAAACACGTTTGGAACACATGGGAGGGCTGTAAGTTCAAACACAGTAAGGCGGCGACTTCGTGACAGACGGCTTCGGTGTAGACGGCCGTCACAAGGTCCTGTGCTCACTCAACGTCACCGTCTCCTGAGACTACAGTGGGCCACAGCACGCTTAAATTGGCGGCATCAGCAGTGGAGAAGAGTCCTTTTCTCAGATGAAAGTCGTTATTGTGTTGAAGCTGCTGATGGACGTGTTAGAGTATGGCGACGTCGTGGTGAGCGTTTTCATGACCAGTGTGTCCTTGAAAGGAACTCATGGGGTGGACCTAGCGTCATGGTTTGGGCTGGAATTGGGTTAAATCAGAGAACCGACCTTGTGGTCTTTCAGAATATTGGTGCTGGTAGGGGAAATGGTGTCAACGCTCAGCGTTACATCGATCAGGTGTTAAGACCCCAGGTTGTACCGTTTTTTGCAAGACATGGAAACTTCGAATTTCAGCAGGATAACGCGCGTCCCCACATAGCCAGGATTACTCAAGCCTTCTTGCAACAGAACAACATCAACACCATGCCCTGGCCGGCTCTTAGTCCCGATCTCAGCCAAATTGAACACTTGTGGGATGAAGTGCAGAGGCGTTTGAATAGAGTGCGTCCAATGCCAAGGACAGCTACACACCTGGAGGTAGCCATCCAGCAATTGTGGCGTAACATCCCAAGGAACATTATCAACCGTCTCATTCACTCCATGCACAGACGTTGTGTCGCGGTTGTGAATGCAAATGGGGGCCATACCAGATATTGAGCTTACCTATTGCTTAACTGACGTCAACATGGTCACGTGACATTGCATTGACGGATACGGAAGATGTGTGATCTCCAGAGATCCTACTCCTTGTTACTCATAATGAATTGCATTCAATCCATAAATAAGTATGATGTATATAGCAGCTCAATAAAAGACATTATTTTTCATATATCTGATTCGCGTTTCTTTTGGTGTTCAGTATATATATATATATATATATATATATATATATATATATATATATATATACACACTGTTTTTTATCCCGCAACATGAATAAAGCATGCATCCACGTCAATCATTCCATGTCACATGACACAAGTTAAAGGTCATAGTATGTCGATCGATCAGCTGTTTTCTGTCAAAATGTTTCATGTTTCTTCAATGATATTTTGAGACATGCGGTAAGATAAATACGTTGTAACATTCAGTTATTCGGGCGACATCGTAATTTATCATACCTTTGCGGCTCGTTGGATAAACACTAACGCAAGTCTGATAAATTACGATGTCAGCATTCACTCAATGTTATATATTATAATATATCCTCGGCACGCTTCGGGTACTTGTTGATATATTTGATACAAGAAGACACATGGTGAGATTCTCATTACAGTGACATGGGGAAATGAACATTACAATCGTGAAACATCAATTTAATTCATGTGACTTGATGAAAATCAACATGATATTAGACAAATGAATTTCTCACATACTGCAGTCTCTACATCCTCATCAGATGTTGATTGGTCATCTGAAAAATATACACATATAAAGCCTTTAAAGTCAGCTTAGACTAACAACAATATAACACGATCATTTTCAGTCAAGTTGAACAAACTAAATATTTCCCAAAGTAAAGGAATGATCCTGGAGTTGAAGAGTTTAGTTTGAGTCTGATTTCGTTTTAACGGTTATTATCAGTTCAGCTCAACCAAAGTATGTGTATTGAAACGCGAAATCCGAGCCAGTTTTCGCTGTATTATGAGTGGGGGTGTTCTTATTCACTCTAGACGTCAGTTACCCGAATCAAACAATCGCAGTGCCTTATATATTCTAGACAATACATTTCTTCGTCTTAACAATCAGACTCTGAACAAAGTATTTATTCGTAAAACATAACCATTTCATTAAATATTGAAAAGAAGCATATGAGAAATGGAATTTTCATAAAAGAGAAGTGAATACGTTTTTCAGAGTCTAAGGGTTAGACTACACATTCCTATGTATGAACATGTTCTGAGGGTTGAAATCAGGTATTGACCGCGAGGCATTTCAAGGGTCCGACAGAAAATAGTGGACTAGGCTTATTGGAATATTATAATAGTATTATATATAATATTCAGAGAATGTTATAAATTTACCACACCAAAATTAAAGCAACTTATTTTGTTTCTTAATTAAGTGATTAACAAGAAATATGTCTTTCACGCGTAAATTACGAATTGGGTTACGAGATTCTTATTCAATAGAGTTGTTGTTCTCTAACATAGGCCTACTTATAGGGAGTATTGCAAATAAGTATTTCATGTAAATCTTCTAATATTGGTTATAAAACACTTAATGGAACAGGATTCAACTTCCAGTGCGTTTTAGTGTTACAAATTATGTAGTTTTATCGAGAAGTACTACCTGTCACCGAAGAATACCATTTTAATGATAGTTCATTATAGCGACGATATAAGGTCAAGTGATCGAAAATCGGACAATGCACTACGTAAATTGGTCGACCGTAATTTTGGAAAATTATCTACAGACAAGACTAATCTGGGTTAGTGTTCGTAAAACAGAAAATATAATGGATGTCCCTTCAACCATTAAATAAACAAGGACAGTAATGTATGATTTTAATATACAAAACTCACCATGGGCTGCCACCGCCTCTAATTTCTTGGACAGCGTGGGCCTTTCGATGATGTTTAGATTATGTTTTAAGGCTTCCGTATTCTCCTTACATATGATTTTCCTTTCTTCCAGAAGAAGAAACAAATCTAATGCGCATTCAAACTTTTCTTGACGACTTTTAGGGATGTTATTTCCAAACAGCAGGCTCAAACTCTGCCATTCCTCTGTGCTGAGGTCCATCCCAATATCGTACAGCACCCGCCTGTCAAGTGCAGAAACGTTTAGTAATCAATGGACAATGCGAAAAGTTTACATACACGATAGAGCCAAATAATCATGATATGTGGTAACTTTCTCCCCACAGTGGTTCCCCAAGTACCTTATGACCCGATCACTTTCTTGACCAGCAATAGAGAATCCTGATTGGTTTCAAAAGTTCATTTCTTCCCACAGAGGTTACTCCCTTCAGATTTCCGATCCTACCCTCTGTTGTTTTACGCTTGAAATCGGGGACAGAAAGGGAGGGTCCTGATTGGTTGCAATTGAATCTAGTTGTGCAATCAGCGACGCCGTTGTAAAAGTGACAATTGCCAATGACACGTCATAATGATAAACTAGATTAGCGTTTGCGGGACACTGCAAAAGCAGAGCAGCTCCGAAACTTAGGGTCTCGCCTTTCCCTGTTCCGCCTTCTCGACAGCATCAATAAAATGGCAATTCTTTTTAACAAAAGTTTGTTCAATTTTTGAGTTATTACTAATCATCACTGGGGTCACTTTTCACAAGTTTGTTCTTAAAACCTATTTCTTCTTTCAAAATTTGATCAAAGGATTAACGTGGCCTTAACCAATATCTCATGACCTTGACCTTTGACCTTCAAGGTCACACCATCAATGATCACTTTTCATCGCGTATAATAATCATGCAATGACTCAAAGTGTTCATAGTTAAAATACGGCATATTCACAAAAGCATGCTTAAGTTTTGACCTCACTGCGACCTTGACCTTTGACAGATTTTAGCGAAAACGTTTTCAAATCTTGGTCTTTTCTCCATAGTTCATATCACAGGGGTTCGAATCGCTGTTTTGACAATATTTTTTTCAAAATTCAAAATCTCGATGTTTGCTTTCAAATACTGTTTATATACGATACTGTGAGCTCATATTCCAAATTTGAGCGAAATCGGTTAAGAAATAAAGATTTGGGATAAATATACCCGCTATTGATATAAAGAAACAAGGGAGGACACTTGCTCTACGAACTTCTGATCGAAAACTGGACTGCCAAACTATTCTAACGTGCGGTTCGATCAATCTTTGCTTTCCTCATGAAATGAGGCATTGAACCTATAGACAAGTATTTTGGCTTTCTGTGAATCCCAACCAATGTCTCCAACTTCACGCCACATTTGACCACTGACCCTCGCAATGACCCAACCCTCCTTTTTGTACATATATGTGGACGACATCGGGAAAACATCGGTTTTTCCGGAAATCATACAAGTCTCTTCGCAATCGTTCGGAAATAGAAAACGTCTCCCATTGGTCAATTATGACGTGTGAGGATATTATTAATGATGTTTTGCCAGTTTGATGTGTTTATATCGGACATACGTATATGTTATGGGTTAGACATTCTTTCGTTGTGAGTGATATTATTTAAGGTATTTATTCGACATTCATATGAAGAATCATTGTTAAAGTTCGTAGCAACTGTCCACGCACATCTCCGATGTGTCAGGTTTACTCTCTCAGAACTTAATAGCTTAGGTCCATTTTTCATCAACAGTGTGTTGTGAGAAACATTAAAAATCAAATTACCTTTTGATACTAATAAAGAAAGGTAGTGGTATTATGGTTGTGTGAAATACTTTGTGTTTTATGGTAAAATATCATCTGCTCTATAACCTTATATAAATAAGTATGTCATAAAAAAAAATTCAATTTCCAGTAAAGAGTTATCTCCCTTTGCCAATACTGTTCATGTGTTGTGAGAAACATTAAAAATCAAATTACTTTTGGATACTAATAAAGAAAGGTAATTGTATTATGATTGTGTGAAATAGTTTATGTGTTATGGTATATCTTTTAACTGCTCTGCAACCTTATATAAAAGAATTATGTACTGATATTTCAATTTACCCAGTAAGGAGTTATCTCCCTTTGCCAATACTTTTCATAAATATTCAACTTCCAGCATCGAAGTACTCAGAAAATAGGTCCATCACACTTATTTTTTGTTCATCATATATTATTCTTCAGCGGTACGTTTTCTACAAGTTTTATCATGTTTGGTTCATTATCATTAATTTTTATTCTTGAACAGGACTTTTGAAGAAAATATATAAATAAATGTGAACCAGAAAATACAATCTCTTTGAAACAATGCTCGTTCCAATCGATGTAATAATGCCTGGCCATTTTAATCCAAAACAGTACATATTTATGATTTAGAGAAACATCATATTCTGTTACAGTCGATTCTATTATACAACTAACGATAATTCTTTTCAATATCACGATTTTGTTATTCAAAACTTCACGCAAAAATTTGGGGATTCATTTCAGTGGCGGATAAGTTTCGAATAACAAAATCGTGATATTGAAAAGAATTATCGTTAGTGGGATACCATTAAAATAGTCAAAAACACCAGTGTTGACACTTTACATCTGTTTGTTTTTTCAATAGTTGGAAATGGATCAACAAGCAATAATTTTTTTTTTTAAAACCTGCATTACACTTCAATTATAATTGACTTATGTTCTAATTAAAAATACGTGTTTAAAAACGATTATCCATTTCTAATTTAATTTATCAAGCAAAATATATAACAAGTAGTTGGGGCAGTCAAGGGTCAAAACAGCGATTCGAACCCCTGTGGTTCATATATACCAAATAAGAGCCTAATAGCACAAACAAGTTTGAAGTTATCATGTTTACAAGGATTGTTGTAGTGATTTCAGAACTCATGACCTTGACCTTTGACCTTGACCTTTGACCTTGAATGTGAACATGTCAAAATCATTCACCAGGTGTATAAGAAAGAAATTAAGCTATCTATATGAGGTGTTAATATTTTCATGGAAAAATGTTACTTAGTGATTTCAGAACTGGTTAGCATGACCATATCTCGTGACATTGACCTTTAAAATTCAAGGTCACACAATCAGTGATCACTTTTCATTGTGTATCACAATCATGTAATGATTTACAGTGTTAATAGTTGAAATAAGACATTTTCGCAAAGGCATGCTTAGGTTGTGACCTCGCTATGACCATGACCTTGACCTTTGACGGATGTTAGCGAAAACCTTTTCAAATCTTGGCCTTTCTCCATAGTTGATATGTACCAAATAAGAGCCTGATAGCACAAATATTTTTCAAGTTATCGTGTTTACAAGGATTTTTTTTAGCAATTTCAGAACTTGTGACCTTGACCTTTGACCTTGAATATGAACATGTCAAAATAATTCCCCAGGAGCATAAGTAAGAAGTTATGTATATGAGGTGTTGATACCTCCTTGGAAAGAAGTTATTTAGTGATTTCAGAACTGGTCAGCATGACCATATCTCGTGACATTGACCTTTAAAATTCAAGGTCACACAATCAGTGATCACTTTTCATTGTGTATCACAATCATGTAATGATTTACAGTGTTAATAGTTGAAATAAGACATTTTCGCAAAGGCATGCTTAGGTTGTGACCTCGCTATGACCATGACCTTGACCTTTGACGGATGTTAGCGAAAACCTTTTCAAATCTTGGCCTTTCTCCATAGTTGATATGTACCAAATAAGAGCCTGATAGCACAAATATTTTTCAAGTTATCGTGTTTACAAGGATTTTTTTTAGCAATTTCAGAACTTGTGACCTTGACCTTTGACCTTGAATATGAACATGTCAAAATAATTCCCCAGGAGCATAAGTAAGAAGTTATGTATATGAGGTGTTGATACCTCCTTGGAAAGAAGTTATTTAGTGATTTCAGAACTGGTCAGCATGACCATATCTCGTGACCTTGACCTTTAAAATTCAAGGTCACACAATCAGTGATCACTTTTCATTGTGTATCACAATCATGTAATGATTTAAAGTGTTTATAGTTGAAATAAGACATTTTCGCAAAAGCATGCTTAGGTTGTGACCTCGCTATGACCTTGACCTTTGACGGAAGTTAGCGAAAACCTTTTCAAATCTTGGCCTTTCTCCATAGTTGATATACACCAAAGAAGAGCCTGATAGCACAAATATTTTTCATGTTTTCGTGTTTACAAGGATTTTTTTTAGCGATTTCAGAACTCGTGACCTTGACCTTTGACCTTGAATGTGAACATGTCAAAAAAATCCCCAGGGGTATAAGTAAGAAGTTATGTATATGAGTTCTCAAAACCTAATAGGAAAAAAATTATAGCGAATACAAAACGCGCCGGCGCCGGCGATGGAAACTGCACAAAAACTGATAGCAGCTCCGACTTAGTCGAAGCTGCTAAATATACGTAAGGCCAACGTTTTCTCGTTTTCCTGTGTTTTCTGTGTTTTCCTCGAAATATGCTATTTGATTTTGTGAAAACTATTGATCATAAACATACTTATAAATAAAGAAGACCAAATCAGAGACAAATACCAAAAACAGTTCATTTGCGTTATTTACATCAGACATATTCGAATGACATATATGCTAATGAGCAAGACCCTTCAGAGTAAAATGCCTAGATCTATGAAGTCACTCGGTCGACATGGCCACTGAAAGATGAGTTTTCATTGGTTAAGAAGCAGGGATACAGTATGAGATTTCTCTTTCCATCGCTAGGGGGACTTTGGGTTCTGCTCTCGATTTCAAGCGAAAAACAACAGAGGGTAGGATCGGAAATCTGAAGGGAGTAACCTCTGTGGAAAGAGAATGTCAAAAGTTGTGAAGACGCCGATACTTTTACTTTACCTAAACGATGTGCATATATATATATATTACAAGACAGACTGAGTCAGTCGAAAATGTAAGACTGGTGTGGTTGTTGCAACTAAGAACTATTTCAAGAGTCGTAATGTCATCTAAATCGACTGAACCCTATATATTGCAAAAGAGGAACATAGTAAATATGAGACCCGCGTCAGTTTCAAATCCGCGCCTCGGGTCTTTTTTTCTAGGTTTTAACACATTGAGATGGAGTGTAGGGGTGAGATTATTGACCATTTGGAATAGTAACACATATATAAGACGGATTCTGCTTTATTTGCTTTATTTATATAAATAATTACTTAACTTTTGTTTTTAACCGGTGAGAAGTTTTTTTATAAAATGAAATTTATCTCTTCATTTGAAAAAAATTTTCGTAAATAAAAAAAAATCGCGTCATCGCATCATTTTTGTCAGCCTGTAAAGACCAGAAACCTTACTATTGAAAGCGGCGTTAAACCCCAACTCACCTCACCTCACCTTATAGTCTAGTGATTCAGCGTTTTACCGTCAGTTTTAGCTCAAAAGGCCAGATGGGCGAATGGTATGGACTGTCGTCCGTAATTGTTTCGACTTCTTCTTAAGAACCGCTGTACCCCAAAGAAGACATTTCGTGGGAAGGTACCTTGCACCTAAGGGATAAAAGTTTATACGTCCTGATTCCCCTTCGATATGAGCGAGCATTTTCCCAAAAAACATTTAATGACCGAAACCAAGTTGAGATAGGAAGCTGAAATTTTGTTAAATGAAGACATACGTGCTAATCTTAATTTAATCCCCTACTGAAGTGGCAGGGTGTCCACCCTAAAATCTTTAAAATGTATTCTCCCCCAAAATTAATAATGCTAGTAAGCTCAAATTTCCGGAATACCATCTGTTGGATGAAGACGATTTGTAAATTCCATTGTCCTACTCCCAGAACTAAGGGCATAGCAGAGGTCAATCTAAAATGGTGAACCATTTGAAATAATTATAAATGTTTGTGAGCTTTCAAACGCAACCAATTATAGGTATGTAGTGAAATATAGTTTATTCCGTCTCCTTGACTGGCTAGACAGACATTTCATAGTCAAATTATCCTAGCGTATTGAAAGTTAACAGCTGTTAATTACCAAGTGAAAATTGTCTCATAAAAGTGTATTTGAAGTCCAGAGTCTTGCACTGAAGTTTACTGTTGTAGGGGCTGACCATGGGATATTGGGCTTTCATATGTCAAGCTTCTTCGCTCCTGTGTGAGTGGTCCCCTGAGGCGTGGTTTCCCAAACACCTACATACCAAGTGCCTACAGTCTCATACTGTGATCATAACTACAAATGAACTCTCTCAAGACAATAGTTGCAGTTAGAACAAACTCAAAGCAATGTTTAGTTTTGACCTGTTTATTCACTTAATACTTCATGAAAATCATATTTATATTTTATACGGTATATACTTCAATAAATACTTTATTTGTACATGTATCATTCGTTGATACATACATCATATTGATACACACTACTGAAGCAGACAAACATCCATCATATATATGTTCATCTTTCTTAGTTGATCACTGCTTTCATATCAAACTTATATCAAGTATTGAAGAAGTATTAGAGAAGCTCCCAGCATGTTCCCTTAAGAACCACGCAACCTATCAAAAGAGTAATCTTTCGATCTTTGTAAATTGTTTGTCAAAACTACTAAGAAATTGTATCTATATATATGATATCTATATGTATCTACGAATAGAGTCAATGTTTCATTCCCACAATACATGTAGGCAACTTGGGATGTAGACAACTAGGGAACAAAGTCCATTTAGAGAATTTATTCAAGCCCTCAAATATATAAAAGTACCCGTTACTTCTTCCTTTGAAGATAACATACCTTAACCAATGTGGATGATAAATTGTAAATGTGGAGACTGTAAATGCCTTAATATTTGATATGTTAGTCATTACCTCAGTGATAATGAAGAATATAATATCTAACTAGAAAGTGTTTTTACCCGTAAAAACAGATGTCTCCCCCTTCCTCAAATTCTCCAAACCTCTAAACAAGACTATCATAAAGCACCATTAATGTTCTCTGTATAATTCAACTTGAATAAATAACCTCAACTCCACAATTGTAGCAAACAAAATATTCAAAATTCTAAATGATTTGATGCTGAAATAAAAGCCAGTTTTTTAAAAATCAAATCGATGAGGTGGAAATAAAAAAAAATAAAAAATTTCGGAAACGAAATGGGAACGCCGACGCCAACGCCAACGCCAACGCCGACGGGAACTCAGCTAAAACCAATATGTCTCCCGACCCTTCGGGAGGAGACATAATGAACTACAGAGCTAACGGTTCTATGTTTTTACCTGAAATGGTTGATACGTTTCTTGTGTTTTTGCCCGAGACAATTCTCACCGAAGCAAGTCGTAATGAGGCCAATCTGCCCAATGCACTGGAGACAGTCGACAATGATCCATGGAATATTCTCCTGTGTTATTTTTTGTTTCTCCTCCAAAGATTTGAATACATTCCGAAGAGGCTTGTGTAATTCTATTTTATTGAGTTGACCCCGAAGCAGGAATTTCAAACCCCTTTCGTCATCTGCACCGACATTTCTACTGATATGTAGAAGGGCTACATGTAAACCATCCTTTTTAAAAACATTATTTTTGGAACTTGCCATGACCATTGACTGAAATAAAAAACAAAACAGATACCATAGTTTAAAATTGTTGTTATGGATACGTCTTATACAATTGAACTTAATATGTGTGTGTGGAAGCACAGGCTGGGGAGGAAATATAGATATAGGTAATACACTATATATATAACATATAGTGTATTACCTATATCTACCTTTATCTATTTTTCCTCCCCAGCCTGTGTGTGGAAGTGTGTGTGTTTGTGTGTGTATGTATGTATATAATGTTGTAATGTATTTATTGTATGTTTTGATGTATGTAATGAATTTATGTATGTATGTTATTGTTACTAATGTATATATCTACTGAATGTCTGTCTGACTGTATGTATGTAGGTATGTTTTTAAAGTATGTAATGAATTTATGTATGCATGTATGTCTGTATATATATATGAACGATGCATGTAACTAATGTATGTATGTATGTATGTATACATGCATATATGTATATAATGTTGTAATGTATTTATTGTATGTCTGTATGTATGTAATTTATGTATTTATGCATGCATATATCGTTAATGTTGGATGTATGTGCGTTATGTATGTATGTAATGCATCTAATGTATGATTGCATGCACATGTATGTTTTTAATGTATGTATGCATGTATGCACACATGCATATGTATATGTTCAATGTATGCATGTATGAATGTTCGTATGTATGGAGGATGCATGTATTGTATGGATGCATGCATGTGTATGTTTTGAATGTATGTGTGTATATATGTATGTATGAATGTGTGTATTTTGTAATGTATGTAATGAATTTATGTATGTATGATGCATGTCATATATTTATGCCTGCATATGTCTTTAATGTTTGGATGTATGTACTGTATGTGTTTGTCACTATAATATATCATGCATGTATGCATATGTAGTCCGAATTTGTCAGGAGATATGAACAATATAAATATAACCATCCAAGTTGAGAGTACGTCACAAGTGAAACATCTGAACCACATGAACTCGATATTGTCATCGAAATGTAGGTTAAACGTAGGTAAAACAATATAAAGTTAACCCAAAATACACATAGACAGTATAATAGAAAATAGGGTGTGTATTATCTTACCTTCATTTTAACTGCAATTTAATGACGATACTGAGCTCTTGTGATCGTATCCGCTTGTTTGTGCTACGACTATTTACCCGTTCGATCAGTTATTAACCTGTATCTACCTGTAGCACATGTGTTGCCTTATATAATTATTGGCTCCCAATTAGTTATCATATGATTCGGCCTACTGAATTATTTAACGTGAGATCAATACTTCATGAATTCACATCTATACTTCAGAAAGAAACGAAACCAGGAAAAACCCAAGCAACCTAAACGTTTGACACGTCAAGCTTTATGATTGGTTCATCTTGTTGAAACATTTCTAGAATGTTCCATTAACGAATGATCGATATTATAGAACTAGAATTTATTCATGGGAGCAAAAACACTGCAGTCTTTCCGTTCTTATGTTGTACGCCACTGAACTGAGAAATGTTAATATTGTATGTATTCTGGTTCCCTGAGTCTGTTGCGTTGCGTAACTTGTGACTGGATTAAGAGGAGAGGACCATACCAACCTGGTTCCCTGGCCTCGTTCCGCGTGCGCTACACTGTAGCGCACGCGGAACGAGGCCAGGGAACCAGGTTGAGGACCATACAAGCGAAACAATCAATCACTTTGCCATTTAAATATTTCTAATTGACAACTATCTTACTAAACAAAAGTTATCACCACATACGTAATATTTTATAAAAATAGAGCCATTGGCTTTGTAGCTCATCAGGTATTGCAATATTCGTTATCTCTACTCTACCTATAGATCAACCTATATAGATTACACATATCAAAGTTATTTTAAGATTGATCCAATTTCTAAACATTCTTTAAAATTACTTCAACAATGTTCATATTATACAATTTTAATTTATTTTAGGATATTTAAAGAAATTCCTATCTTGTTCTTATCTTATTATTATTCTCAAGTTATAGTCATGTTATATATTATTTTAGTGCTACATAATATATCCTTGTACACTATAATGAAATTTAACAGTTCAGTTTCTTATCTATCTTTAAATTACTTTAACAAAGTTATACATTTATCACGAATCATGTTGTACAATTTTATTTTAGCATGTTTTAGCATGTGATGTTAATGTAATGTGTGTGTGTGTGTGTGTGTGTGTGTGTGTGTGTGTGTGTGTGTGTGTGTGTGTGTGTGTGTGTGTGTGTGTGTGTGTGTGTGTTTGGCTTGTAGGGTAATTTGAGTACAGATTCTCCTGATAAGGTTCCCCATGGGTGATATAGTGGAGAGTAACGGAGCATATATAAAACCATGGATAACAGAGGATGTAGACCTATGAAATTGGAGGAAATTGGTGCGACATACAAAGCGAGAGTTTTGTGGAACTCTCTAGTGTGAGAGGTAGATTTGTAAGATTTTGTGAGTTCAGACAGAAAGATCGTTGACCATTCCATGACGGTGCAATATTTAAAAACCTGCTCAAGTGTTTAGGTATTGCCACATCTTCGAGCGGACATTTCAATGTAAACAATTAAAATTGCCACTCAGAGGGAAATGGACTCGCTTAACCGAAACATGTTGATACGTTTTAGAACTCTTTTTATTGATTCAGGAGTATTATTTAGTCACACAATTAGATTAACGTGAGTGCACTTAATTTCAGTAAGAACGGCGTGCTACAGTGTCTTTAACGCTGCTCTAAAAGGTTAGATGTCATGCCATATGGTCACAATTGGAATCGTTAAAATGGGATTTCAATTTGACGATTGCTCGATTTGAAATTTCTGAAATCGGCCCATAAATTATATTATTAAAAAAACGCCTAATAAATTTAGTCCCAGTGGCGAGAATGAGAATCTGTGGGGGTGAAGCGATTCCTCCTGTGACGTCACTGGAGGAATCTCATTTTCGGTGATAATTTCGCAACATTTTGATTGTTAATTTCACAAACAAATCTTCAATAAACAACTTAAATTTTCCATATATTGAATGTTTAGATATCCAACAAGGTAATTCCGCAGATGACAATTACATAATTATTGCATAAACATGTGTTTTTGACGATTTAACACACATTTAACACAGTCACGCCTCAAGGATTGTCTTCAAAGCGGATCTCTGAACTGATTGCAGCATTGTAAAATGGGTAAATTAAATTCTTCTTAATAATCAATTGCAAGTGTATAAATTATTGTTTCGATGGTATGCTCAATTGATTACGGTATATAATGGACGTTAGGGCTTCTACGGGTACTCAAGTACGAGTCAGGTTTAGCTGGACTCGAGTCTGGGACTCGAGGACTCGATAAAAGATTACATTAATTTCACTTTAATTTGAGTCACCTTGTGCAAGTTCTATACATTGAACATGTCGTGCCTGAAACAAGATTTAACAACAATTGCAATGGACCCCGTATGTCGTGGTACATGAGGGACAAGTTTTATACCACGTTACAAGTGAACAGTGACACCAGCCTTGGTCACATCAGCTAATTTCATAATGCCAGCCACACATTTCAGTTAAAATCGTACAATGCAAACAAATAAAACATTGAGCTGGAACTAGTGAACCATGATGGGTGCATCCTCGATAATCCAGCGCTATTGTTCCGATAAATCTACACACAAGCGCTGGAAAACAGTAAGGGTATTTATCCCTAACCTAGTTACCTCCCTTCGCAATGACTCAGCGAAACGCTTGCTTTCTAAGAACCAATGAGATCACTTGAAATCAAGGGTGAAATAACAAGCACTCTCGTGTCAGGATCTTGGCTTTCGCAGATGATATGGAGCGCCTGGTACCACAGGGATTTTAATCATTTACCTCCACCCGTTTTGATGGACATGAATACACCCTTCTTCTCGTACAGACTTCTTAAAACTTTCTTTTGAGTTTCTGTCAGGTTTTCTACGCTGAATTTGTTACAAACTTTATCGTAATCGAGTGAGTCGGCCGCCACTATGTTTGGTTCTATAAATAACGGTAGTGATGCGTTTTGATTGGTCGAGTTGTTTACGCAGATAGTGTCTGCGTTTCGTTTCTGATTGGATAACATGGACCCAAGAGGAGGTAACTAGGTTAGGGATAAATACCCTTACTGTTTTCCAGCGCTTGTGTGTAGATTTATCGGAACAATAGCGCTGGATTATCGAGGATGTGATGGGTGGTACTGCCCTGAAATTCAGTGTTGCATTGCACCTACCCTCGCTCAAGTTCTCCAGTGCAGACAAAGTTGTAGGATTCAAACCCCGCACCTCTTGACCCGAAGTCCCATTTGAAGATTGCTGGATCCGTCTAAGGTTTTAAGAACCTTCATTGAAACTATAGTAATCTCAACTCTCAATTTAGATATTACAATTACTTTAATACTGTTCCGAATACTTGCATCAAAGTAAAATATGAAAATATAATGAAGTGAATAGATATATTCAAAGTAATTTATTTCAAGTCACAACAATACCATAATACTAATAATTGATCTATGTAAATTACCATTTCAGTGAGGTAAAAATAAAGCCATTGGCTCTTTAGCTCATTGGGTTTTGCATGATTTATTGTCAAACTTTGAAGAAAACTAGATTAGTGTTTGCGGGACACAGTCACACTGCAAGAGCAGGGCAGCCCCGATACTGAGGGACTCGCCTTTCCCTGTTCAGCCATCTCCACAGCAACAATAAAATGGGCAAATTTGTTAACAAGAATTTGTTCATCATTGGAGTTATTACTAATAAGTTGAAACATCACTTGGGTAAAGTTTTGGCCTACCAATATCTCATGACCTTGACCTTGACCTTCAAGGTAACAAAATCAAGTATCACTTTTCATTGTGTATAACAATCAGTTAATATAAGGAATATTCACAAATGCATGCTTAAGTTGTGACCTTGCTGTGACCTTGACCTTTGACAGATTTTAGCGAAAACGTTTACAAATTTTTGTCTTTCTCAATGGTTGATATGTACCAAGTACGAGTCTGATAGCACAAAAAGTTTTGAACAAATCGTGTTAACAATGATTTCTGTAGTGAAATAAAAACTAACTGCCCAGAGCCCAAAAAGAGGTCTTAATAGCTTCTTGGAAACAAGTTATTCAGTGATTTCAGAACTGGTCACCTTCACCATATCTTGTGACCTTGACCTTGCTTTGACCACAATCAATGATCACTTTTGAGATTCGTTCCCTAGGCTTATTTGCTAATTTGGTTGTCACTCATGTATAATCTGAGAGTTCATGCTTTTCAATTTCTGAAAGTAACTTAGAAGTTCAAACATTCTGAGTAACGCTGCGAAGAGAATACCTTAAAGGAGGACTATGCGGGATAATGAGCCAGCTGATGGCGAACGTGTTGCGTGCTGGTGACATGGTCACGTGACTCGGACTGGGCGCAGACCCAGCGATGTGGTCATGTTTTTGACAGGGGATTCCCCCTTTTCACAGGCGATCGTTGATTGGCTGTTTCATTCTCGTTCTTGTTTTGGACCCCGCCATCGCTAACTACAACGATTTCATGGTCCATGACCAGGTTCGAGACAACACAGCCTACAGACAGCAATCCCACAGACGATTTAATTGTGTTGCAGAGGTTTGGACGTCTTGGACAGACGATTTTACTGGAAATCCGGGATCGATTCCTTGATCCCCAAGGGCACTACACTGGGTTTATCGGACTTTAGATGTGTAGATGTTTGGGGGGAAAACGATTACAATAAAAAAAAATATGCTAACATGTATTACTATTAATTCATTTGGTATTCTTCATAAAGCAAAACTATTTTCGTAAGGAATGACAGATATTTAATTTAAGAAACCATTGTAGTAAAATATATGTAAAAGATGTATTTTAACTCATAAAACATGTTAAACAAGTTTTGTAGGTAACAACTTCAATATTGTAAAAAAAAAAACCAGCATTGTTCATGTCACTCAGTCTCTATGAATGTACATCATACATACTGGACAAAACAGTGGCATTTTGAAATTATTCCATAGTGATATATTTATTGATAGTGATGTTTTAATCCTGAAATATATAAACCCCAACTTGGACATATAAATATACTCTGTCAATGTCAATAAATATACAAATTTGTTTTGACATAGATTATCCCGGGAACGGGACAAAACGGCGATAAACCAAAACGTCGAAAGGCGAAAACGGCGAATATTTGACGAAAACGTCGATGAAATGCCTGGCGAAAACCAAATCTTATACATGGATTTGAAAAGTGGGGGGGGGGGGGGGCCCGGACCCCCTGGACCCCCCCCCCCCCCCTGGATCCGCTAGTGGTGTATACAACGTGCAGAGAAACTTTGCAATCGACAAATTGTCTAGCCAGACTGGAGACAATTGCAATGCGATTTGACAATAGAAAGCTTACATATAATGCTTTGAAGTTTCATCCCCAGGGTTCTACTTGAATCTATGTACAATTAACAGTGTTCAATACACATTGTCTGTTATGTCAGCAGCATTTCCTGTATATTAGCGGTTGTCGTCTCCACTGACACTACCAAATACCACAATTATGTAACGTCGCAGATTGTGATCACATCATTACACGGAGTCAGATACCTTTCAATTAGCATTCAATTAGCATTGCTATGTCCCTGTAATGAAGTCTTTTGGTGATATTTTCATTTCTACCACATTTTAAATATTTGATTTTTTATAAGTTACGCATAGGGCAAACTGAAAGAAGTCACCAGCTGTAGAAGTCGCCCGAACTTCGGAGACTTTTCACTTCCAGCTGACGCTATAATATCTGCAATAAATGCAAACTGTTTGTTTCCAAATGTTCCTTTTTAATATGTTTTATTTGTATTTTATTTTTATGAATTATTGATAGTTTGATATATTTTTGTTTTATCAAAACTAGCAATTGCGTGAGGTTCAATTAACGGTTTCATGAAATAATTTGGACACTATTACATTTTCTTTGTAACCACTTGTGAAGTTTTAAATGGCCGCGGAAAAAATATGGAAATATGTAGAAATATTACATTATCACATATGACAACAACATTAAGTTAATTAATTATCAGTTTAGCGCTCACATCGTTTATGCAGCAGCATACCTGCGAAAATGATTGCGACATCATTTATTCTAACAAAGTTTGCGGCAGTTGCTGAAATTAAATAGGAAAGCATGCTCTCAATAAATGACAAATTACTTCAAGCAGTTTAACTAGGGATAATGTATTGTTCCTGGACTATTATCCATGTGTTTAAGGATATAAAGAATCAGTTTGGTGAATAGTTTAAACCACTGACGCATGCCAGAACATTTGGGTTGTAGGGTCCGAAGGAAGGTCAATCTTGTCCGAACTGATATACGCAACTTTAACCGTTTTTATTTTCGGTTAATCTTAAGCAATTCTGAAATATCTATGTAAAATCGAGTAAAATTCTTTCTATCCAATATTTTGATTTGCTGAAATTGACATTTTAAAGATTATTATTTATTGTACAGTCTTTCATAATATTTGAATCGGATCAGTGTCCAAGCTTCGGTCAGTTTGCGCTACTCTAACCTTTTATGTCTGAAACCTTTTATGGGTGAAATAGGTTTAATGTAGTTAAATATCAGATAAGCGAACCAATTTGATATAATTCTTTTATTTTGCGATACACATATGAGTTTGATATCAATAATAGAAAAGGGAAATGGTCTGCATTGTAATAAATATAAACTCATATCAGTATATCACTATATCCACATTGGAACTTGGTTCATTATGGGCTAATTATTATTATTATGAACACAACGCAAAAAGGTAAATAACGCTATTATTACGAGCTCGAATTATAGACACTCCGTTTCACCGTTGAGTAAAGCGAGAGAGGGGTCAGACGCGAGAAGATTAGGAGCGCGTAGGATTGCGCAGACAAAACTACGCTGAGTAGAGAGAACGCTAATTGAGATTTCCGGCTCGGGACGCTGTGGTGGTAATTACTCGTGGATCGTTTTAATTATCCCGCACAGACCTCCTTTAACGGAAACTGCAGAAAGTCTTCCGAAAATTTGCAATATGGCGGTGCACATGCAGCCCTCAGCAGGTTATCTCTATGGGCGGAAACAGTGATATATCATGGCTGCAAGCATATCTGAAACATATGTACTGTCGCACAAATATGTGTCTTTTGGCTTTTGCGGATATTCATTTATTAAGAGGTAAACTCAATAAGCCGAAGTGGCCAAGAAAGATGGAATCTGATTGGTTGGATCATGATTGCCCTACCAGCTGTTTGGATGTCGATTTTGGGGTAATTTCCTGGAATAACTTCCTGTGGAAAGAGTTCTACTGGATTCCGTCAGATCATAGATGAGTGACAAGCCAAATTAGCAAAAAAGTCGAGGGAACGAATCAATGATTTGATTTTAATGTGATTGATTTTTTATATTTTTTTGTGCTGAAATTCATACAAAGGCGAACCAACACTAGTTTTTATCTGAAAACACAACTTCTTTCTTCTTTCTTCACAATGTTTCAAAATAGATTCTAATCTTGTTGTCAAGAAAGTAATGACTTGAGGACATTATTAAAGATGTATACATTTCCATAAAACCGTCTCTATTCTTCACCCAACACTAGTTTTAAACAAAGATTCACAGAGTGAACTATTTTTCTCAGAAGAGTTACCGTAATTCTTCCATTATTTCGACCCTCAAATTTTCCAAATATTTTAACAAAATGTTCACGGTCGAAATTATCACCACTCACCTTCGTTTGTGCGCCATATTTGTCGAAATTTTAGATTTTCATATAAATGTTTAAAACCAATTTGAAAAAGAAGGTTACACACTTCGTAAATATTAGTTACCAAAAACTTTTAATTATGTTTGTATATGGTAATTATATTCATATAATGCACTAATACACCGTTTTTGTTTTTTCAGAAGACAAGATACGATCGGCGAAGCCACGATTCTCAATTTATTGTTTCTGTGAAATTTGAATGGCATTTGGATTTTAAATTGTGTACCATGAATTAAAACAATAATAATCTGGAGTTGAATTGTTATGTTCTTACAATTGACAAAATACATCATATGATATGAATCGTAATTTAGCTTTAGCGTGCATGTCTCGCATCGCTGGCTGTCCATTTGTTTTCAAAGGAAGTACAATCTGATTGGTTGCTATATTAGTATAAACCAATCACAGCAGACTATCGTCATTACGGAATTCCCTTCTAGCAGGCGTATCACCTAGAACTGAGAAAAAAACAATACACCAATCCTAACTATTATTGCATTAGTTCAGAGTCCTATGTGTAAAATTCATCAATAAATTATAATATGAACCATTGTCTGTTACTATAAAAGTCAAGTTAGGAAGCATATTTTCTCTGTCAAGTTTTTCTGAAACAGCATTGTGACAATCAAGTAGAATATATCAACAAGCTTGCTTTGCAAGAACTCACAAACATAAACAATGACAGCTGAATAATTCTATTACTTTTGAAAGGCTTTATTTATGCAAACTAATTATTATTGATATTTTGAAACATACCTGAACATATATGGTTCTGATTATCTACGACAATGGACAGCCGTCTCTCTGGGTGTTTGGTTGAGTCTATTTGTATGTAGGGATAACAAGTCACAAATCTTTGAATCAATTTTTTATATATTCAGATTTTTAAAACTGAAATATATTTGTAAGTATGAGCTAACATCTGTCATAATATTTCAACAGTAATTAATCATTTGATAAGTAAATTGACTTACCAAAATGGAAAGGCAAAACAATATCCCAGTCATCGATCCTACTCAAAAATAGACCATAATATTCCAGTGTTTCCACTGCAGACTTTAAGAAACTAGGTCAATTGACTGTTTCAAGTCTCCCCAGCAAACATCCAGATGTTATAAAACTTATCATTAGTCATGTGACTGTTTCAAGTCTCCCCAGCAAACATCCATATTTTATAAGCCTTATCATTGGTTGACTTTGGGACTTACCTTTTCTTAGCCAATCAGAAAATTCAATACAAACTCATGGTGTAGCATTACCATGTTGACAGTCAAAGTGATATCTATTTATAGCCCCACATGGAAGTGATTGCTGCCTTTTCATTTACGAAAAATGAAATCATTGATAAAGGATAATATGATAAGATGTAACATCATTCTTGATAAAGGTATGTCATAAGTACAGTAAGTGAATAAATTGAGAAGTGTGAAAATAAATCATTTATCGATTAGAATGTCTTGTGACAAGCGTGATCAAGTTAAAACATTTCCCAAAATTGTTGTAATAAAAAATACGCGCTTTTCTCATAAAACTCACTGAAAAAAAAATCACAAGATGATTGTATATCATGACTGTAAATAATTTGTTTTCAAAATTTTGAATGTGGTCGAATTTTTAATTTGTCAATACTGAACTTCTGGTACACTGTCGTAATTTTGAAAGGTATTTTGAAAAAAGGCTGTCCGATGATCTTACGTGGGTGAACTTATAGAGGGGGCGAAATTAAAGAAGAATTACGGTACTTATCTATGACACAGATCCTTACGATACAGGTACAGCTATAACTTCATTTCTTTCACTGAATAATAAAAGGTTGTGACTGATCTTCTTTCATGTCAATGATATACATCCTTATTAAACTTCTCATAAAGCCTTATAGCTTGCAATGACTTGTTCAAGTGCCACGAAGCTGTCAATAAAATCATCCTCCGTGAGACCATGTTTCTTATACTGATGGACGTAAGCTCGAGATGAGAACATATTCCACGCCTTGCCGATCATGTGATCCAGTGGACCAATCGGTGACTTGCTGTTACTGACAAGCACTGCTGACTTCTCGTACTGGTTGAATGTTCGTGGCTGTCTGAGCACGCTCAGTGTACTATCTGGAGGCATCCAATCAGCATACAGCTTTTTGTCGCTGAAGGAGGACACATCAGCGGATTCCACTTCCTTTCCGCGGAGAATGAGTGAGTTGGCGAGGCAACGGTTAGATCGGGTCGTTCCACGCGCAGTCTCTGATCCTGCTTTGATGTCCCAGTCTATACCTGCAGAATAGCATCATGGGATGTCATGAAGGTCAAAACTCACTCAAAAGTATCATTTTTGTAACTGAAACCAAAAATGGTAAAAATCCCAATTTCACTAATTTGCAACTAAATAATACAAGAGTCAAGATGACATATCCCACCGGTTCCACAAAATTTGTAAAACACATCTTTGACAGATACTTGTGCATCTACTACCGTACTTCAGTTAGTGGATATTACAGATGCTGAGTTTTAGGTATGTTAAGGGTTTTAGACTTCTGAAGCAGTCAAAATAAAAAACAACCAACATCCTCTCATGTTTCTATCGAAACAGAAAAAAATTAATTTTTCAGAAAAAATCTGAAAATATCAAAAGGCATCACTTCAGTTGGTGGGTAATACACATGCAAAGTTTCAGGAAGATATGATGAACGGTTTTGGAGCTGTGCTCCGGAAACGAACCTGTCTGTGAACAAAGTCCAAATTCAACAAGTTTCTATGGAAACAAAACAAAAATAAATTTCAGAAATCTGAAAATATCAAAAGGCACCACTTCAGTTAGTGGGTAATACACATGCAAAGTTTCAGGAAGATATGATGAACGGTTTTGGAGCTGTGCTCTGGAAACGAACCTGTCTGTGACAAAGTCCAAATTCAACAAGTTTCTATGGAAACGAAAAAAAAAAAAAAATTAAAATCTGAAAATATCAAATGGCACCACTGCAGTAAATGTGTAATACATATGTGAAGTTTCAGAAAGATATGATAAATGGTTTTGGAGTTCTGCTCCGGAAACGAAATGATTACGGACGGACAGACGGAAGGGGCGTTGACTATATCCCACCGTATTACATACCGGTGGGATTATAAAAAGCCAAAGGCATGATGAATGATTTTCAAATGCATACTTGAGGTCAGATATATAGAGCAAGAATTGGCTTTGCGCAATATTATTTTCGCCCAGGTAAAATATAACGTACTTATAAGAGCATTATCATAACATCCTACCGTAATCTAAATACAAGTGAATATGATATCTGTCTTTTCTGGACTAATACCATGTTTATCTCATCGAGTAAGATAGAAGTTTATATTTTCACAAGTGGCGCAGCCAACAGTGAAAATATTTTACTATTTACCTCACGAGATGGTATAAACATGGCATTTGTCAAGAATTAACAGATATTATATTTATTTTATGATGTTATCCTTGCAATATCGCCAGAACAGGATTGTTTTCATGAAGAGCGGCTGCTACAAAACAGCCTGTCCCCGCAGTAACAATGTGACATCATAAGTCAACTCAAAGGTCAGACCAATGTTGTATGACGTTAAATCATATTAGTCACAGGTCAGTGAAAACGTCAGATATCTTCACTGTAGCTAGACAGTTTATGTCACTGATAAAGCCCAGTATTTCACTGCCAATTACATAATAAATTAAGATTAACAGTTCTGTTACATTATATAGATGACTTTAAAAAGTTAAGCAGAGCTGTTGATCTAAATTTATTTTAATTGCAAAGCCCCCTGGAATTTAAATTTAAATTTATTTTATTTTGCGATTTTAAACTTTTTCGTACCTATGATATCGACAAATATTGAAAATAAAATTGCTCCTCAGAATCACTGCCAAATAAAAATGTTTCTCAAATTTCCCTCCCATTTAAAAATTTTGCCAGATTTTATTAACAAACTAAATATATACCTAAGTAAAAAACGTGATTATCTTATTCAGATCTGCACCCGCTTTGCTTACCAGAACACATTTCATCTACACTGGAGCTAACTTGCTCTAATTTTTGGAGACTCTAAAAACCAAGGATTTAATTTTGTCAGGCCTTGTTTGATATTATAATCATATTGACAAACACTTTCAGGCTTTATAAATTTAAGCAAATTTTTATATCATCTTACTCCATCAGAGTATTTGCATCTGTAAAACTTCTTAAATCGCCTGATTGTTCTTTCAGCTTTTGCTCAGTATGGCACTATAACTAGCCAATAAAATTACTTACAATTTAGCATTACTGGCAGTGTCCCCATGAGAAGACAGTTCATATTTTAAATCATTAATATTTCATTGGCTGATAAAATACATGCTATAAAAACAGATGATAAACCAATCGTCATGTTACTTTGCGAGGCAAAAGCTGAGTAGATAGTCAGCAGAATATGAAACTATATTTTAACCATTAAACTTGACAATATCAAACAACAAGCATGCTCTGAGAGCACAAGAACCCCTGGGGTTTTCCTATTGATGCACAAACTATTCTCCAAGTTAGCAGTTTAAATGTAAGGGTAAATTATGAATCTTATCTAATCAGATCTTGTCATCTGGATCTGCATTTGAAATGAGACAGTCTCTGATCAGCTTGAAAATTAAGACAACGTCTGAATGATCAAATGACAATGAATATTGAATAAATAGAGAATATATATGTCTTTTCTTGACGAATACCATGTTTATCTCATCGAGTGAGGTAGAAAATATTTTCGTGAAAATATACAACTTTTCTACCTCACAAGATGAGATAAACATGGTATTCATCAAGAACAAAGCCAGCATAGATGTAACATTCACAAGCGGCTAGACCCTCAAGCAACTACTCAAAGCCAACGGCAAAGGGACCAGCACTGCAAGCCCCAACCCAAGAGGATTTACAAAATTCCATGTCATTGTGGCCAAGAGTACATCGGAGAAACGCTAGGACCTATCAACACAAGGATCAAGGAACACCAAGCGCCCGTCAACAAACTTGACCAGAAATCCGCCCTATCTGCGTATACCCTGAAAAACAAGGATCACATCATCGATTGGGAAGCTACCAAAGTCCTGTCAACCAATATCAACAACTGGCCCCAAAGAAAACTCCATGAAGCGATTGACATTCGAAGGGAACAACCTGCAATAAACTGTGATCAAGGCATCTTCCTACCATGTGCTTGGGATTCACTCATCTAGAACTTCTATCTCCTGCCGGAGGAAATATTCGAGGAGCACCAAACCAAAACCAAGTATCCCTACCTTCCATCCACTCCTGTCAGAGCAAATTATCCGAGGAGTCCCCACCAATCAACACCTATCAGCTCCTATCACCATGCAACAACTTCAAAGCCACCTACATCAACAATTGGCCTCTCTTCCAATCAACTGTAATATTGTTTGTTTTACAATTGCAATAAGGCCAATTGGCCTCCCTCGTTTCATCATGTGTGTTTATTTACATCTTCAATAAAGCCTACAGGCCATTGTTTATCTCTTTACTCCCCTCATGTTTGTATTACAAATCCTCATTGTATACCATTCTCATGCTTCACCCCCCCTTATGTTTGTATCACAAATCCTCATTGTATACCATTCTCGTGCTTCACTCCCCTCATGTTTGTATCACAAATCCCCATTGTATACCATTCTCACGCTTCACCCCCCCTCATGTTTGTATTACAAATCCCCATTGTATACCATTCTCACGCTTCACTCCCCTCATGTTTGTATCACAAATCCTCATTGTATACCATTCTCACGCTTCACTCCCCTCATGTTTGTATCACAAATCCTCATTGTATACCATTCTCACGCTTCACTCCCCTCATGTTTGTATCACAAATCCCCATTGTATACCATTCTCATGCTTCACTCCCCTCATGTTTGTATTGCAAATCCTCATTGTATACCATTCTCATGCTTCACTCCCCTCATGTTTGTATCACAAATCCCCATTGTATACCATTCTCATGCTTCACTCCCCTCATGTTTGTATTGCAAATCCTCATTGTATACCATTCTCACGCTTCACTCCCCTCATGTTTGTATCACAAATCCTCATTGTATACCATTCTCATGCTTCACTCCCCTCATGTTTGTATCACAAATCCCCATTGTATACCATTCTCATGCTTCACTCCCCTCATGTTTGTATTGCAAATCCTCATTGTATACCATTCTCACGCTTCACTCCCCTCATGTTTGTATCACAAATCCTCATTGTATACCATTCTCATGCTTCACTCCCCTCATGTTTGTATTACAAATCCTCATTGTATACCATTCTCACGCTTCACTCCCCTCATGTTTGTATTGCAAATCCTCATTGTATACCATTCTCATGCTTCACTCCCCTCATGTTTGTATCACAAATCCCCATTGTATACCATTCTCATGCTTCACTCCCCTCATGTTTGTATCACAAATCCTCATTGTATACCATTCTCATGCTTCACTCCCCTCATGTTTGTATCACAAATCCTCATTGTATACCATTCTCACGCTTCACTCCCCTCATGTTTGTATCACAAATCCTCATTGTATACCATTCTCACGCTTCACTCCCCTCATGTTTGTATTACAAATCCTCATTGTATACCATTCTCATGCTTCACTCCCCTTATGTTTGTATCACAAATCCTCATTGTATACCATTCTCATGCTTCACTCCCCTCATGTTTGTATCACAAATCCTCATTGTATACCATTCTCATGCTTCACTCCCCTCATGTTTGTATCACAAATCCTCATTGTATACCATTCTCACGCTTCACTCCCCTCATGTTTGTATTGCAAATCCCCATTGTATACCATTCTCATGCTTCACCCCCCCTCATGTTTGTATTGCAAATCCTCATTGCATACCATTCTCGTGCTTCACCCCCCCTTATGTTTGTATTACAAATCCTCATTGTATACCATTCTCATGCTTCACTCCCCTCATGTTTGTATCACAAATCCTCATTGTTTACCATTCTCATGCTTCACTCCCCTCATGTTTGTATTGCAAATCCTCATTGTATACCATTCTCATGCTTCACTCCCCTCATGTTTGTATTGCAAATCCTCATTGTATACCATTCTCATGCTTCACTCCCCTCATGTTTGTATTGCAAATCCTCATTGTATACCATTCTCACGCTTCACCCCCCCTCATGTTTGTATCACAAATCCTCATTGTATACCATTCTCATGCTTCACTCCCCTTATGTTTGTATCACAAATCCTCATTGTATACCATTCTCATGCTTCACTCCCCTTATGTTTGTATCACAAATCCCCATTGTATACCATTCTCATGCTTCACCCCCCCTCATGTTTGTATCACAAATCCTCATTGTATACCATTCTCATGCTTCACTCCCCTCATGTTTGTATTGCAAATCCTCATTGTATACCATTCTCACGCTTCACTCCCCTCATGTTTGTATCACAAATCCCCATTGTATACCATTCTCATGCTTCACCCCCCCCTCATGTTTGTATTGCAAATCCTCATTGTATACCATTCTCGTGCTTCACCCCCCCTTATGTTTGTATTACAAATCCTCATTGTATACCATTCTCATGCTTCACTCCCCTCATGTTTGTATCACAAATCCTCATTGTATACCATTCTCATGCTTCACTCCCCTCATGTTTGTATTACAAATCCTCATTGTATACCATTCTCATGCTTCACTCCCCTCATGTTTGTATCACAAATCCTCATTGTATACCATTCTCATGCTTCACTCCCCTCATGTTTGTATTACAAATCCTCATTGTATACCATTCTCACGCTTCACTCCCCTCATGTTTGTATTGCAAATCCTCATTGTATACCATTCTCATGCTTCACTCCCCTCATGTTTGTATTGCAAATCCTCATTGTATACCATTCTCATGCTTCACTCCCCTCATGTTTGTATTGCAAATCCTCATTGTATACCATTCTCATGCTTCACTCCCCTCATGTTTGTATCACAAATCCCCATTGTATACCATTCTCATGCTTCACCCCCCCCTCATGTTTGTATTGCAAATCCTCATTGTATACCATTCTCGTGCTTCACCCCCCCTTATGTTTGTATTACAAATCCTCATTGTATACCATTCTCATGCTTCACTCCCCTCATGTTTGTATCACAAATCCTCATTGTATACCATTCTCATGCTTCACTCCCCTCATGTTTGTATTACAAATCCTCATTGTATACCATTCTCATGCTTCACTCCCCTCATGTTTGTATCACAAATCCTCATTGTATACCATTCTCATGCTTCACTCCCCTCATGTTTGTATTACAAATCCTCATTGTATACCATTCTCACGCTTCACTCCCCTCATGTTTGTATTGCAAATCCTCATTGTATACCATTCTCATGCTTCACTCCCCTCATGTTTGTATTGCAAATCCTCATTGTATACCATTCTCATGCTTCACTCCCCTCATGTTTGTATTGCAAATCCTCATTGTATACCATTCTCATGCTTCACTCCCCTCATGTTTGTATTGCAAATCCTCATTGTATACCATTCTCATGCTTCACTCCCCTCATGTTTGTATTGCAAATCCTCATTGTATACCATTCTCATGCTTCACTCCCCTCATGTTTGTATTGCAAATCCTCATTGTATACCAATCTCATGCTTCACTCCCCTCATGTTTGTATCACAAATCCTCATTGTATACCATTCTCATGCTTCACTCCCCTCATGTTTGTATCACAAATCCTCATTGTATACCATTCTCATGCTTCACTCCCCTCATGTTTGTATTGCAAATCCTCATTGTATACCATTCTCATGCTTCACTCCCCTCATGTTTGTATCACAAATCCTCATTGTATACCATTCTCATGCTTCACTCCCCTCATGTTTGTATTGCAAATCCTCATTGTATACCATTCTCATGCTTCACTCCCCTCATGTTTGTATCACAAATCCTCATTGTATACCATTCTCATGCTTCACTCCCCTCATGTTTGTATCACAAATCCTCATTGTATACCATTCTCATGCTTCACTCCCCTCATGTTTGTATCACAAATCCCCATTGTATACCATTCTCAAGCTTCACCCCCCTCATGTTTGTATTGCAAATCCTCATTGTATACCATTCTCATGCTTCACTCCCCTCATGTTTGTATCACAAATCCTCATTGTATACCATTCTCATGCTTCACCCCCCCTTATGTTTGTATCACAAATCCTCATTGTATACCATTCTCATGCTTCACCCCCCCTTATGTTTGTATCACAAATCCTCATTGTATACCATTCTCATGCTTCACTCCCCTTATGTTTGTATCACAAATCCTCATTGTATACCATTCTCATGCTTCACCCCCCCTTATGTTTGTATCACAAATCCTCATTGTATACCATTCTCGTGCTTCACTCCCCTCATGTTTGTATTGCAAATCCTCATTGTATACCATTCTCACGCTTCACCCCCCCCCTTATGTTTGTATTACAAATCCCAATTGTATACCATTTTCATGCATGTTAATCTCCCTGATTGAGTTTCCTCACCATTGTTTTGTTTGCTATATAAATGTACCATATATGTTATTTCCTTACATTTCACCTGATGAAGGAGTGAGTATGTACTCCGAAAAGTCGTGTATTTTCACATTAAAGAAGTTGTTTCCAGAAAATCTTCCTGTTCTTAAGAATTGACGGATATTCTATTTATTATATGATGTTATTCTTGTAATTATGTCCAAGAAGGGCTGTGGCCTCGAGGAACAGCCCGTCACCACAGTAACACTATGACGTCATAAGCCAATTTGCTGCATTTGTTTTTTTACATCAAATTTACAAATTATATATAAGTCACTGTTCGCAGAGAAAATATTGTTGTAAAGTTGTTTTCACTGTAGCTTGATAGACAATTTATTTCACTGATAAATCCCAGTATGTCATTGCTCGTCATATAATAAACATGTCACATATCCAAGGCGTATCACTGATCAATCAGAAACTATGGTCACGGTTAAGTTTTTCAGAAAATGTATGTTACATTAAGGTCAAGATCACAAGGTCAAAGGATACAACCTCAGTATGTGATGTGGGAAATGTAACATTTTCAAAGGCCTTTGCTAATGATTTAAAAGACATGGTCAAGATTAAATTTCCAACAATCAAGTTTTTTTTATCAAGGACAAGGTTAGAAGGTCAAAGAATATACCGGTAACTTTATTTTTATGGTCTAAAGTCAAAGGGAACACATATATATCAAGTCTCAAAGACATATCACTGATCAATCAAACGTTTGAGCCAAGCCATGTAAGCGAATAGTGATGTACGCACTGTCTCGTCCCATAACTTTTGAAATACATGATACAATTGTGACCATTTATAGCTCATTTTGTAGGGATATCATTTAGCTTTCGTATCTTTGCCATAAATATTGTTTTTGATGCAAAATATGACTTTGAATGAGCATGAGGTGGTTTCATCGTTACATCACTTTCCTTTTATATAGTAATAGGGTAGGGTCTATATAGGTATATATGTCTTTCAAACGCCCCTGTGCACTTATCATCCACATAATAACCTCTTAGGCTTAGGATGAGATGAAATGATAAACTTAAGATGAATATACCTTCTTCCATCGCAGCATCAGCGACGAGCATCTGACGGAGATGTTTGAGCAGACCGTGCCACTGGTAGGTGTTGAACTCAAGGGAGCGGTCCGACATCTGGGGGATGTTCCTCAGGGTGAGGAGCTTGTGTTCGGGGTGGGGCACCAGGTGGTACAACAGAGACCCTGTAGAAACACTGGAAGCTTTTAATTCCTGTAATATTACAGACATGTTATTATGATGGCTGCCCTTACTAACAGTGATCCTGGAGAGACATCACATACTAATCACTTCTTTGGTCATCCAATCTTTCCAATTAGCTTGCTTCTCTCACGAGGGCATACAGTGATGTCACAAACTATAACTTTGAATATTTAATCAAGACGAATGGCAAAGCGGTTTACAAACACATTAGATGAACATCAGTATTTTCATTTAGGTTAGGTGCACTTTCTACAGAAGTGTATCTTTTCTTAGTAAATTTCAAATATATCATATAAATTCAGTTATATTTTACAGTTTAATCTTTTTGACTGTGAATTTTGTTGTGATTTGTTGCATGATGGTATTCTTGGTTATGTACCAAGTTGAAAACAGAACCAAACAAAGCACTACGTAAGATTGTAAGTCACTAAGGTAACTTAGTGCAATGTTAAAGAATTGCCATCAAGGTTACCTGGTAACCTTAGTAAAGATTTCTTTGTGAGAGGACACCCTGTACCATATTTATATACTGTTTCACCTCTATTCAAATTCAACTATAGCAGTTAGTCTTAAAGGTACATCCATTATGTTGCTGTGGGTCACATATGCCAAACATTATAAATGATGTTAATCTTTCGAGAAGTAATGACTGTTACCGAAAATTGCCATTTTGATGATAGTCAATTTAGTATTTTGACGATATAAAGGTAAAAGTGTTGATTTTTTTTATCGAAAACCGGACAATGCACCGCGTGTGGCACGCGTCAATTGGTCAAACGTAATTTTGGAAACTTCTTTTCGCCATACAAACAGATAACATTGGGTTGATGGTGTTTAATAGGTCTTATAACTACTCTGCATGTAAATGGGATGTGTAGTTTCGGTTTCTGTACATGTATAATGATGTTAAATTTTAATTAAAAACTAGTATTTATTATGTAATTGGTTACTGAGGATGAATATGCAAATGGAGTGAAAGTATTTGAACTGAAATCAGCACATATCTCATGTTGGTACGTATTTCAGCCAAATCAAATTTTATGAAACACAATGGATGTATCTTTAAGTCAGTAAGTAGCTTCCTCTACCAACCTAGATCATTAGAAGCTGTGTAACCGTGATCATCAGCGTGGGCTGGTTGAAGAAAGCTGGCTAGTTTGTGCGAGACTACTCTGTTGATGTCGCGGAATGAGATCTTCTTCAGGTTGAGGAGCTGACAGCAGATCTTATGGAGACTATCATTCTCCATCACCACGATCGCGTCAGCTGTTGCATACAGATGCGAGAGTGTCAACATTGCGTTGTAGTTCTGCACGATTACCTCCCCTGTATTGTAAGGCCACACGACCTGATTCAGTATAAACGAGTGGGGGAATTGGTCCCGGAGGCCCTCTGTGATATTCGCCCCCACTCCTGAACCTGTTCCCCCTGCTAGACTCTGTAAACACAAGAACCCGGATAAATTGTCACATTTCTCTGCCTCCCTCTGAACCATATCCAAAATATCGTCACGAACTCGGGGCCCGTGGAGACAGTACCCATGAGCCCAGTTGTTTCCTGAGCCTCTCTTCTGACAGAACTGCTGTTTATCGGGATACCTCCATTTTCCACTCCTCTTTGCCTCAAGACATGTCTGTGCTATTGCCTTTGGTTCCATGTCTACCATCACAGCCCGAGCTTCAACAATGTCAGCAGACTTTTCTTGTCGTGTGAAGAATCGCTCAACTGTCTCTTCAATGTAATCTTTATTTCTATTTGGAGTGACCCCTGTTTGGGAAAGCTTGGCGTAAGCATCTTCTATGACAGTTGAGAAGAACTGGCCTCCAATCTGGTTTCCGCATTGACCGAGTTGGACAGTTATCACAGACATTGTGGCAGGAAGAATTTTTTCAGTTTTTCGTTTTCACAGATTTTACGACAAAGGAAGATCATTTCTGAAATGAAATCAAATTTGAATTATTTTCTTTCTAAACTATATTATCTCAGCTGACAATTTCCTCTTGCTTTGGAATTTCATTAATATACAGACTTTTTCATTTGCTTACATGTGTGAGGGCTCTATTACTTGCATGTTCATCTGATTAATTGCAACTATCGCCTCTTCAATGATACAAACCCACCCGATAGATTCCTCTCCAAAGGGTGGGATATATAGTCCAATCACATGTTAGTCTAGACAACAGGTCATAAATAGACCAATCACATCACAGCTTTTACAGAACAGAGAGATCCATGGCAGATCCAGAAATTTTCAAAGAAGGCATGGTACAGTCACTTATTAAAACCCTTAACTTGCGAATCCCGGCATAGTCCGGGATGGCAATAAACAATTTCTACGTGTCTCATTCCGGTTCCCAGGCTCTAGACTTAGATTTTTTTTGCGGATGTCTACCATTTTACTAGTACTCAACTATCCCTGTCGCGATCTGTGAGTCGAGTTGTCTCCGTGAGTCGCTCCATAAAAACGTTTGCATTCTGCCACGATAACGAGACTTTGTCAATGTCCGGTCGAAATGTCCAGTAAAAATCACACCAAATTGCATGTGCATTGTTGACTCGTAACGCATCGATAATTAGCTTTACGAAAGGCCAATTTTGTCAGGCTTCGCCCCGAAGCCTAATCTCCCTGGGGGCTAATTATCACCCACGTGTTTGCATTGCCTCGGGTTTGCATTGCCGGTACATGCTATCTGCCTCGCATCTAGCGGGACGGGAAAAAAAAATCGGTAACTTGCCTTACTCCCGCACTTCATATCATGTGAACGAATTGTTTGTTTTCAAAAATATTTACGGCAAAGGAAAGGGGAAAGAATAGAATACAATCCCATATAAAATTCGCAAGTGTCAAAAAAATAATAAAGACACAGCAAGCGCCGTGAAAAAGGTCATGTTTACACTTCATAAATTTTGAAACAATCGGCGATTTTCACAACTTCTTACACAATTTATCACTGCTGAACTACTGAATGCATTTTCATAATTTTTATATCACAATAAACCGAAAATAATAATCTTTCATTCTACATGAAATGCGCATATTTATTTACAGAAATAAAGATACAATTTTACCTTTCTGAGAGGCATGTGAAACCAAACGACACACAAACTAATCAACATATTTTCATCGGTTATGGTTCGAGGTTAGCATTTATTTGAAAGGTCAAACAACATAACCATATTTGGGTTGACATGTGCTTATTTGTCAACTGGTTCAAGATTATGATTTCTTGGAAAAGTGCGATGAACAACCGTTTGCAATGCCGCATACATGTTGTAAGTATTTACGATTTTATAGGTGCAAATAAAGACAAACTTTACATAGCTATAGAATTATAACCAAAGGTTGTATTCTAATAATTTTTATATCATTGTGAAGCCAGACATCTTGTCTTCAATTCCGTATATAAATGGAATTTTGTTCGTTTCGTATTTATGATGTTATGAGGCCCGAATTAAAGACAATCTTTCAAAAGTAATAGAATAGAAACGAAAAATCATAGAAAATTCATTCAAAGTTTCGGGTGTGAATTAGCCATTGTGTACGGGTGCCACAACTTGAATTTGTATTGAACGCCCGTATATAGTCCGTTTTCGCGATGTCGATGCGTTATTTTTTAGTAAAAACGGTACCGGAATCGCCACCTGGAAATTCCGTCAGAAGAGCTAATTAGTGCCTAAGCTAAAATACTGCTGCAAGCTGGACAGTCTGTAAATTCCGCCACAGGGGCTAAAATGGATAAAATAGAAATAGAAAAGGTGGAATTGGGGTTCACCTTAGGAACCCATTAAATTTAAACTGGACATATGACCTCGCCAACATGATTATGTCCCTTTAACTCAGATATGGATGATAATTACTTATTCACCACTTTGTCTTATTCATTTCAAATATTTACAAGAATAACCCATCTTACATGGTCAGGATTTTAAGAAGTGTGATGGACCGGAATCATTTATCAACTCGTTCCAAAAACTGACAAATAAGAGTGAAGCTACAGAAATACTTTGCTTTTAACCTTGTGATTGATCAACTAAACTACAATTGGAATATACCAATCAGTCGATGTGTTATAGTAATAACTTATTAATTGTGCATCCATTGTGTTTCATAAACTTTTATTTGGCTTTAATATGTTCCAACTCACCACATGGGCTGTCTACAATACAAATAAATTCACCCAACTTACATATTTATCCCCAATGCCTAATATATCATAATTACTAGTTTCCAATTAAAATCGAGTAACATCATTATGCATGTGCAGAAACCGAAACTGCACGTCCCATTTCGATGCACAGTAGTTATGTGACCTATTAAACACTATCAACTCAAATTTGTCTTTTTGCCTGTTATAAATAAGATTCCAAAATTACGTTTGACTCATTGATGCGCGCCACACGCTGTGCATTGTCCGGTTTTCAATCAGAAATCACTACTTTTATCTTCATGTCGTCAAAATGCTAAGTCTACTATCATCAACATGGTAGTTTTCGGTAACGGTCGATACTTCTCGATAAAGTAATACCATTTATAACGTTTGCAACAACACAATGGATGTACCTTTAACTTTTGATGTTAATCTAATTCTAACTGATAAATGTACAAAAAAGGTTTTAATTGGCGATCTTTTTCATGCGATGTTTCAATAAAGGAAACCGATAGGCCTTACTCACTATTTTTTGCTTTAATTCGTTTGAATCAAAACAAAAAATAAACTGTTTCACAGCTAATACGTAAAGTTTATCCGGTCATCGACTGAACCAAGGAATTAGATGGATATAGATGTGATATACGTCATCAACTGAACTGAAGACTGCGTGTGATGTGTGATGAAATTGCTTCTACATGTATAAACTGAATTGAAGATGGCACTTTAAAAAGTTAATTGATTAGGCCTATTTATCAACAAAGTCTGACAACAGGCATATGAAACACAGTAGTTTCCATGAACCCGTTCTGTCTATGGATAAACCTACACCCTACCCGACACTAATAATAATACAGTACTACACCCAGGGACCAAAAGTTCTTCCCCACTCTGGCATTTTCCATAGACTTACAGGTTAATTAATGGTTGCAAGAATAATTTTCATAATTAAAATGTATGTTAGATGGTAATAAAATATATATCAAAAGATTGGATATCACTTCAGCTACATACACATAATTTCCATGTTAGTTTCCATTGAGTATCAAGAAAATTGTCTTCATATAAGCAAAGCATATACATCATGTCAATAATTTGGGAGCAGGACAAAAGCCACCCGGACAATAGCCACCTAGGAAATAACCCACCCGGACAAATGCCACCAGGACAAAAGCCACCTAGGACAATTGCCACCTAGGACATAAACCACCCAGTTATTTTAAAATATTTTGATGAAAATAACTGACTTTGATATAAAAAATAACTTTGATGGAAAACTAATTTTTATGAAAATAACTGACTTTGAAGAAATATAATAGTTTGATGAAAAACATGACTTTGATGAAAAACTAACTTTGATTAAAAACTAACTTTGATAACAAAAATGACTTTGATAAAAAAATGACTTAAAATTTAAAAAAATAACTTAAATAAAAAAAAATGACTTTGATATATTAAAAAAAGAGAGACTTTAATGAATTTTTTTTTAACTTTGATGAAAAAAATAACTTTGATAACAAAAAATAACTTTGATGCAAAACTAACTTTGATAAAAAATAACCGACTTTGATGAAATAAAATAGTTTGCTGAAAAACATGACTTTTATGAAAAAGTAACTTTGATGAAAAACTAACTTTGTTAAAAAAGTGACTTTGATGAAAAAAAAAAGACTTTGATTAGAAAATTAACTTTGATTCAAAAAGTAACTTTATTGTAAAACTAACTTTGATGAAAAAAATACTTTGATTAAAAAATTACTTTGATGAAACACATGACTTTGATGAGAAAAAAAAACATGGATGAAAACCACAAAATCTTCTAATGTTGGAGTGTTCTGACAAGTTTGCATTTTTTCTTGGTTTATGTAAATATGCACCAAATAATGCTGTTAGTGTTGAAATTACATTTAGATGCTTTGAGGACAATTTCAGGCATAGTAAAAGGTAAAAGTCACGAAAAAGGCACCACAACCATAAATTGAAATGCCGAATGTAGCTCACAACATCAGACTTTGACTTTGAATTTGAGCTGATACGGTTTTGGTGG
Organism: Gibbula magus; assembly: GCA_936450465.1. NCBI lineage: Eukaryota > Metazoa > Mollusca > Gastropoda > Trochida > Trochidae > Gibbula > Gibbula magus. The sequence continues at coordinate 12,844,567 of OW388295.1, forward strand.
ACACATTTATATTTCTAGTGCTTAATGCATACAAATAAAGATAGTGCTAATGTTACTGTTGAATAATAGCAAATACATCACTTAGTTAAAATATTGTTTTGATAAGTGTTTTGAGCGAGTCTAGGTCTAGGTCTAGGTGGCATTTGTCCGGGTGGCTTTTTTCCTAGGTGGCTTTTGTCCTAGACCCCAATAATTTAACATGGCGGCCAATGGCAATGGGACATTGGTACATGAACTTGTATACTGTATACATTCTGCAGTTGGATGTCATTTGATGTGTTGTCAACATAAAGATGAACGAACTTACTGATGCACAGCTAACATATTTTCAAAGATGTTTGTTAAATTTTACAACAATTTGACTTAAACTTAAATTATGAAAATTATTCTTGCAAAGGTTAATTAACATGTAAGTCTATGGGAAAAGCTAGGGTGGGGAAGAACTTTTGACCCCAGTTTTCTAGAAACAGAGAAAGCTAAGAAAGGCCAAGGGAACACACCAAGTATCAATGACTAAAGCTATTCTTTTCTTTGTCATTTTCATTTCAAAATTCGAATTGGAATTACTTTCCGGCGATTTGTGTAAAACAACAGATTAACACCTTCCATAATCATGGACATTTCACTTTCTTGTTTTCACGTTCGATCACATCGATTAGAGTTACTTCCCTTTCGTCGTTTCATATAAAATATTACTTTAACGAAAATGGAATGTGAACACTAAACTTTATGAATTACAAAATTGATAACATTTTAATGTTTTCTATATAAATTAAATAATACTTAATATACAAATGCTTTACTTATCAAGTGATTTTAGTTTACAATTTTCACCATAACGTTTTCCACATTTTTCGTTTCCGAAATGTAATTGAATTTTGTATTTCAAAATGGCTGCGCCCTTGACTATCATGCTGAAATCAGTTTTGTCAAACGGTGGTACAAAACTTCATAGATATAGAGCATCGGTAAGCATGAGGTGAATGGCATCCTTTGAAACTCTTACTTTTATAATTTTGGACGTCAATGAGTTATCTGATCAAGGTACCCAAATAAGCAGACGAGTGGATCATGACTGAATATTGAATTCGCAAGTTTCACAATAATTTTCGACTCGCTGGGCGCATGCGCAGAACAAGAGATACATCGACTGGAGGAGTTCCGGTACGGCTGTCGCATAATATCACGGCTAGTCTTTCATACGAGTTTCACAGAGCAAACAGGAGTTCTACTCGTTTCACAAATAAATAAATTATTCCAGGTAATTTTGTTGTATCCCTAGGTGTTGAAACCATTTACAGAATGAACATTTACTTTTTTCAAGCAATATTACGACTGATTTACTCAAGATACAGAACTTTTCAAGAAGCCATCGAGCAAAACTACTTACTCACATCGAACAAACAGTTCAATTTCTACGATAAAATTGGCCATTTCTAAATTGAACACCTCTTTTGAATGAATTATGAATTCATTTTCATTTCCAAGTTCTATATTGACAGTATTTGTGTTTATTGTGACTTTATTATTTACTTGTTTATTTCCTTGTTACCTCAAAGCTACTCGATCTGTCATAAATTGATCAATAGTTGAAAACACATTTTCTGAGACATTAACAGAAAAATTGTTTTTTAAAGATGTTATTATGATCACATTTTACGTAAATCAAATGTTCCTTATTTTTTAAAAATCGTTTTCTATTTCAAAAATCAAAAAAATATAGAGTTGGTTTCAATTTCTCAGCTTATGATTGTGTTGCTCTTTCCAGTTATAACAATCACACAAAAACACAAGTACTATGCAGCAAAATAAGTTGATTTATTTTATCTTTGTATGGGAAGAAAGGAAATACCTCATATATTCAATATATAAGCTGTCACATGAGTTTTCAAATATAAATGTCAAGTATCATACACAATATTTGCAGTAAACATACACATGGCCTATATTGTTGTAAATGTATGCAATATATGTACATTCATAAAACCTGATAATTATAGATTTTGTTTAATCTTGTACAGTAATGTAATGCCTTGTCAACTGAACTGTCTCACGTTTCACTGAATAAAGAATGTGTGAAAGTATGTTGAGTATAGCATGTTTTATTTGTGTTTTGCTCTAACAAAAGAACTTTTTATAATCCTGAAAAAGAGATTTTATCCAATTATATTCCTGGTACAAAAACATTTAATAAACATTAATCGCATACAGGAGAAATGTACTTTTGAAATAAGTTGAGCATATTTATTTCACACATCATAAACAATCTCCGTTCATACTTTCAATTTACATAAGAAAGCAATAAACAATAAATTGAGAGAGAGCAAAAAGAAAACATGTATTGCAGGAAAACTTAAAATGTGTCAACCCTTGAGAGTTTTATGTCACAAGTTGAAGGTGTATAGTGTTGTTGATAATATACTAAACACAAATAGTTAGGGACATTTTGAAATATTGAAATTATGAAAAATGATTATTTATTACTTGACATTGTAATGAATTATTAATCATAAACCATCCAATATCCCTAACTTATTTTGTCCAGTATAAAATCAACAGGAGTCTATTCCATGACACTAAATTACACTGGTCTCAGATGGATGGTATCTTTACGTGTAGTAACTAGTAATTATGATCAAAATATGTTCTTACATATCACAGATTATATGGCCCAGAGACCATTTTGTACGAACCGAGGACTTAGTGATCATAAAATTAGAAAAAGTCGAATCAGTTCACATTGTCATCATCAAGCCACAACAATTGAAATTACTACACTCACTTGATTGAATTATATTATAATTCTAGAGATAGGTTGTCAGACACACTGAACCGTAACTATGTATGTCCACTACAGAATATTAATTATTTTATATTTGATTTATATTACTACAGATGGACTAATATACACAACTAATATTACTGTGTATGTATACGGTTGTCATTTTTTTCAAAAAGTGTAATTTGATGTCACAATTTTATTTCATTTTGTATCATATGTTGTTTTGGAGCAGTGTTAAAATTACTGACAGTCCCAGTTTATTATCATGAATACAAAATATGTTAAACCATTGTTGATATTAATTGACAAGCACTATTTTAGGTCGATGTTCAATATTTGTATATTTTACAAACATGTCAAACAATTATTGATAAAATTGATTTAATGTAAACTGAATATTTGATTACTTATCATGACAAAGTATGAATGAGAATAAGTTAAACTTGCATGAATTGAAATTGATGTTGAGTGGAGATGTTAATGATACAATTATATTGTACCTATTGAATCACTATACAACTTCAGACATTGCAATAACACTTAAATATGCATAATATATTTTCAACTGTACTTGTACATTTATGTTGATAAAAAAAACGAGAGGGGACTTTATTTTGTGTAAATAAATCTCGCCGACTGTCAACACATTTCATTTGTCTTTACTACAAAAACGCGTCTTTGTCGTAATTATAAATCATCATTGTAAAATGATTGGTAAAATTCAGGTTTTCAGGGGTGTAGAAACTCATTTGACTGTTGTTATTCTGAAGTTATTGAGTCTACTACAGTTACAGTCAATATATTCATCACGATATTGCAGTGTTTCTACGCTAACGATTACAATCGGCCAGACCGGAACTCCACCAGCCGATGTTTCTATCGTTCTGCGCATGCGCCCAGCGTGTCGAAAATTATTGTGAAACTAGCGAATAACACTGTCACTAGTATACAGGTTGGGGAAACCCTGAAATCGGCGTATAATACGTCAATCGGCGTATAATACATCAATCGGCGTATAGAACCATACGTCGATCGGCGTATTCTGAAGATTTTGGCCGGATGATGAAAGTACGCCGTTTTCCGAGTATTCGGCAAGTGCCTAATCAAACACGCCGTTTAGCACGATGCCGATTATATGCAAGTTTTCACTTGAAACCCTCGAATTATTGACTTTGAAGGCAATAAACATCACCACGGTACAGTTCTAAAGTATTCAAAAGCGAAATAACGACACAAAAACAACCCTAACTATCTAAAACTCACACGACCTGCAACACGAACTTTTCATCGTCTTGTCCTCTCAAAACCGGAACTTGTACTAGTCGATAAATTAGCGTATTTGATTTGCAATTAAAAAATTAGTCAGTTTCGCTTGGAAAGTATGGTGGCCGAGAATTAAATGCTGCCACCATCTTTGCGGAAGTTTGACGTCACCTTTGCCATGGATTTTTGCATTGAAGTCGTAGTTATGACGTCAAACTTCCTATATACGCCGATTGATGTATTATACGCCGATTGACGTATTATACGCCGATTTCAGGGTTTCCCCAACCTGGTATACCCAGTCCGGCCGCTGGCCAGTTCGGCCGCTGCATGTCTTGCCCATTTCGGCCGCTACATCCGAAATGTAATTAGCCTAGTTGATATTCAACCGGTTTCGTCCGCCAATATGTCCGCTAACCATTTGTCAATAAAATTCGCCTGGTAAGTATTTTTACCATTTTGCAATTGATCTACAACGAATATAATTAACTCTCAGGTCGTAAATATTGGTGTCACCACAGGGGCTTGTATTGCTGAAAACAAACAGTTCCTAGGTTCAATACTACAATACGATATACCTATACTTATAAATAAAGAAAGGGATGCAACGCCAATTGTACCCCCTGTCCGATTAAGTCTAAATTTCAAAATGTTAACACACTTTGTACACCTGAAACACATTGTAGAATTAAAGCACATTGATTACTTGTTCGATTAAAACAAACATCAACACAATCGGTTCATTATTTCTAAAGTTATGACACTTCAAACACGATTTTTTGCTCGTCAAACTCGAGTGGGCCAAAAAGGTGTCTCAGCAAAACATCGACAAAAATCGAGGGAAAAGTCGATATTTAATTCCTAGCAAAAGCAATCAATCTATAAAAGAGTTTTCTACTATCACTATACATCCCTGATACATTTGTCATACTTGAATAGTTCGGGTATCTTACCGTAACAACTTTATTGCAACTTTATAGTAATTATAGGCAATTGTTTTCGAACGACGTGCGCCATCTTGGCGGAGGATCCGGATCAGTTCGTACTAAGGCTGTGCAATATTATTGCAATACCAATATATTGCAATACAGAGTTGTGCAATACACGTATTGCAATACGATTTTCATATCGCAATATATTGCACCAACAAATGTTAAGTTATATTTATTTATTCATCTTGTAAAAGGCACATTTACTGGCTTATCTTGTATTAAGAAATTATTTTTAATTGGTAGAATGTTACTTGGATTGTATTACAAATGATCTTTTTGAAGATCTGAAGATCATTTTATCAAATGTGGCATGTTTAAACTGCAAAAAGAAGTATGAAAGTTGAATGTAGATTCATTTAGCATCTTGCAATTTCATTGGCACTAGTTAAAATGGTTTCTAGAGAAATATCTCATTGTCAGAGGATCTTGCAATATATTGTGGTACGTATTGCAATACATTACAGTTCAGCAATACGTATCGCAATACAAAAATTGAGGCAATACACAGCCCTAGTTCGTACCGAAACCGGTTTGTCCCAGGGTCGGTTTGTATGGGTCGGTTCTCCTCGTTTTGAGTGGAACCGGTTTTGGTTGTACTTACTATAAAGTTGCAATAAAGTTGTTACGGTAAGATACTGGTATTGGTGATAATTAGTGATGATAACAGTTCACTCACTGTTTAATGATATTAAAAGATGAGAAACATTGTGCAATTCATCACCATGGAACCAGTAAGATATCCTTGTGTCTACTGCTCTAGAGAATGTACTTCCAGACAACAATGTCTTCAATGCGACTCGTGTGACAAATGCATACTGAATAAAATATGATGAGATATGTGTTGTAAATAAAAAAAAATATGAAATGTAAGATGAACTTTATATGTATACATATGCAGTATATTTTTATATGAATAGAATGTGAAGAGACATATCGTTTCATTATCATTATTTGTCTATATATTTAGGATATATATATCCGGATGTGAAATACATGTACCCATTCCCGAAACATTTATCGGCGGTCGAAAAGAGTCAAATATCCTCTTATTAACCATCGGACATAGAAGCGGACGAAATGGGTAGGATTTCAGCGAGACTAATTAACCTTCGGGTGAACTGGGTTACTTCCAGTGACCGAACTGGCCTAGCGGCCGGACCGGGTGTATTCAGTGTTTGCTCAGTGCTGAGCTTGAAAAAAAGTTTTAGGACTAGTAGCCTCATCAAAAATGTATTATATCAAAGTGAGGAAAGTATGTATATAGAATAAAGCTTCAATCATTTCAAGATCATAACTAGTCCAGCATGCTAGACGTCTTCCTACGTCGACGTTGGGTGCGCAGTCATCGCACATAAACCGACGTTTAGATTATCTGAACAAGATCATAACTATTAAATAAGACTACTAAAATGTAGGATTAAACTCAAAAAAATTTGTTTACAAATTTAGATGTATAATTTATTATATTTAAGCGATGTGAGACTGAGTTTTCTCAGTTTGAGAAAATGTGTTCTCATCACTGCATTTTGATACACAACACAACACAGTGAAATATCACAGAGGAGATGACGTCATGTGTACAGTGGTATGACGTCATGCACGTTTACAATCAACGCGACATCATCTCGGTTGCTAAGTGACAGAGCAACAATGGTATGACGTCGCCAGAACTCGCTCAATTGAAGCAGTTTTGGACGTAAAACACCATCTTTCTGACCACAGAAGCATATAATAAACAGAATATTGTGTGTTTTCAGTGCGATATTATGTATCTCTCATCTCGTGACGAAGTAAAGCCGATATTTTCACTCGTGGCTACGCCACTTGTGAAATATCAGCTTTACCCCATCACTCAATTGGAGATAAGTGATATCCCACTGACTGAAAACAAAAAATATCCTCTATCCAGTTAACATGGTTAACATTACCAGTTTTGAAATACAGCCAAGCCGCGATAGTCCGGCCACTGATAATCCGAATCTCGCAGTGTCCGAACGGTAGCAAGCTGTAACCAAACTAATCTCTATATAAACTCATTATATGTTGATTCATTAATCTGTTGCTTACGTTTCCGAATCCGCCAATTAGCCGTAATGGATTAGTTAATTATAATCCCCTTGACAAGCGATCATCACACTGATTGGATCGGGTAACTTCAATGACAGTGGATTGACACGGGAGTTGAGCGTGTCAGTAGTTTGTGATTTTAATTAATTGTAATGTCTTTACTTTGTGGGTCAGTAGTTTGTAGGGCTGTAACGATTCATCGATACCTACGATACAATCGTAGCTTGGGAAATCGTGATTATTGTATCGTGAGCTTCCTGTATCGTGATACACTCAAAATAGATTTTACTTACTAAAAAATGAAAAGAAACACTAAGTGAACACTATAAAACCAGCTAGTGTTGTGCAGTAACAGTAACTACAGTAAGCATGAAGCAATCTGATTAATAAATAAATGTTTTTAGAAAAAAAAATGTTTTAATCTTCGATTTTTTCGATCATCTCATAACACAAAATTTCCACCATCTTGAAAATTTCACAAAATATGCATGTCGTTATACTTTAAACAATGTATCGTGATACATTCTGTATCGTCTGTCTGTATCGTGATACATATCGTATCGTGAGATTTTCCAAGATACTCAGCCCTAGTAGTTTGTGATTGTTATAAATTGAAATTCTCATTTGGTGTGATAGTCACAAATATCCAGCGTGTCAAACTCATTTGATATCCTAAATACGTTCTTGTCTGTCTGTTGATTCAAAGGGGATCAACTCCATCTTGTTTGGTTCATTTCAGTAGCCCGAACATTTCACAATCAGAACGTTTTTGATGAAAAACGGAAGTGTTCGGATTATCGAGGCCTGACTGTACCCTTAACTGATAGAATGACACAGATTAAAGGCATTTTTATATGTCAATCTATTTTCAGACCATAACACAGAAAAGGACCTTATTCTGGCGAAAGAAAAATGAAAAAGTTGAGGAAGCTGAAGTAAGAAAGGTTAAACTCAGGGATGGACCCACAACTCAAGATAGACTGCAATCCCTGAAGAAGAAAACGTAATAGCTAGTTTTTTACTATTTATCTATGAAATGTTTGAGTGGCATTCTAAAAGTTGCAGTAAAAATAAACCAGAAGATATTCAACTTCTTTAATCACTGATTCTTGAAAATACAACAAGAATCTATACCAATTTACCAAAGCAGTATTCTGTAAATAGATAAGTGGAAAATCCTTATAACTTGTACTTAATTCTTTTCTATTTTTTATTTAAAAAAAATATTCTTGGGGCGGGATAGCGCATTGGTTAGTGCGTTCGGCTTCGGATAAAGAGTGCTATGGTAAAATGAATTTCAGCTTAGTACATCTATGTTTTGCTAGTTCCAGCCGATGCTCCCAGGTTTCACCGCAATGCATAGCCATATGGGGTTGTGGGCTTTCTCCCTGTCATAATACTAGCTGCGATATAAGTGAAATACTCTTGCAAGCAGCATTAAACCCCAACTCACCTCACCTTTTAAAATTCTGTTGAAAAATTTGAATTCCACTGTAAACTGATTATTCTTTTTAATGAATATCACAATTGAAATGTTCATTGGATATTGTAATTAGAAGTAATCTATTAGTGAACAAGTACCGAAAAGCATGTACCGGTATTAGACAAAAAAGTGTCAGGGTTGTTGTCAAGATTATTATCCAGAGCTTCAAAGTGAATGTCAAATATTGAAATGAGTTTTATAGTCTGCAATAAGGAATGATACATGGTTTATAGTTTTGGACAATTGTCAAATAATATTTTAGTCAACCTTCTAGTTATTGACATCTTTCTACCTTGAAGGTCGGTGCGGACGAGGAAAGCGTATAATCCCCCAGGGGACCTTAAGGCAAGGGTCGCGCAGGTGGTGACGGAGGTGTGTGAGGATGGGGACTGGAAACACCTTCAACTTAACGACCCAGCCAACAAGTTCAAGGTATGCACTTCATTATAGATCCATGTAACTTTAAGATAGTAAAACATGCCTACAATACAGTCATGGTTGATTTCCATATTGCACAGCGAATTCTGTATTGCACGGCTGGCAGTTCTACTTTCTCTAAACATATTTTCACAAATAAACAATGTTTTCCCAATTCAATCTTAGGAGTTGATGTTTTAACACTGCTAATAAATTTTCAATTGATTAACGAATTTGCTTGGATTTAGATAAGATATTAACAACACAAGTAGGAAAAGAATCACTCAAATTATCATTAACAAGGCAGAAAGGCACCATGATTATAAGGGAAATTGACATCATGTCGAAGGCTTTGTTAGTGATGCTGCGTCATTGTGACGTCACAACCATTTACTATTGTGATGTCATCCATGGTAACGTCATTCTAAAGAAGCAAGATAAACGAAAGCCTGAATGTTTCTAAATTTTCAGTTCTTTGTAATTAAATGAGTTGCAGAAAATTCGAAAATTCATGTCATCTTGACTACAAATGACATTGTCTCAGTGGCTTAGTGGAAAGGCTGTTGGGACAATCACTGCTCTTAGTCACTGTTGGTTGAGTTTGAATCTCACAATGGGCTTGCTCTGAAAATTAAAAGAATTTATACCATTACAGATAGTGTGATCCCTAATATAACAATGTACCTAAAATGGAAAGTATTGATTTATAAAATACTGATATACATGTATCTGTACATTTATGTCAATTATGTAAGATACTCATGTAATATTCCAAAATACTGCCAGCTTCTACTTATGGGAAACCAAAGCACCCTACAAAAATGTTAACACTTGTCCAATGAGCTTTTGAACCCTCGTTTTCAATCTAAATCAAATGTTTTCAGATTGTGACTCGCCTGATCAGAGAATTAGATCACGATGTCCCCAACCTGGAACTACACAACATGAAATCAGTCAAAGATGTTGTTACATATTTTGCTACGCCAGTTCGAGACACGTCGTCGTACGAAGATATGTCGAAACTCAATCTGCCCAAGAACATGCACATACAGATGGAGCCTCTGCGGTTTGATCCAGAGACAGACACCATGTTTGGTGGGAGGACAGCCTTCCCGGGATCACAGACAATCGTGTCGGGTCTACGCTATAAGAACAAATATGGGAAGAAGCGTGCATAGGATAGAATATTGTTGTATGTATGTATGTGTGTATGGAAATAAATGTATATAAACAAATGTCTTATGATATATGATATTCTGTGAGATCTGGTCAAACTGGAATGGCGGAATTAGTGGGTCGGGGAGGTGGATGTTGGTACAGGGGATTTGATTTTAAAAAACTTCTGCATGTACTTTGGTTGACCCCCAAAGTGAACAGACCAAGAACATCCAAACCCCCTTTTCAATCATTTTTCCAGTTGGTCACACTTAAATGTAGAAGATCAAGTTTGGCAATATAGAGACAATATAAAGTCGTGGTTTTGTATGGAAAACTGACCAATACACCGGGCCTGGAACTCTCGAATTTCTCAAACGCAATTGTGAAAACTTATTTATAGCAGAAAAAACACAGATTTTGATTGGTAATGTTCAATAGATCATTTAAGTTATGATAACTGATATACATGTAAATTGAAAGTGTAATTGTAGCTTACCGGTATTCATATGGTTTTGATATATTATAATAATAATACTTTATTGCCTTTTCAGGAATTTGCTTTACATCAACAGAGCTAAAAAAAACAAACAGGGATACAAATACATCATATCTTTCTATTGACATATAACTTTAAGTATTTACACATGTATTTAAAAGAGATATTGTGTTTGGTACAAATGACGTACTGGCTCTCTTAGTTTTCAAAACTGGAATTTTGTAGCGGCGGCCTGAAGGGAGGATGTGATATTCCGAATGTAAATAATATGTTGGGTCAGATATGATTTTAACAGCTTGATTTAAGATTTGCCGCTCATATATTTCTCTTAAACATTCAAATTTGACCCCAGCGATTTTACTTGCAATGTTTAAAATTTTGTTCACTTTAGACTTTAGAACTGAGAGAGACCCGTACCAACAATGAAATGAAAACGTTAAAATGCTTTGGATAAATGCTACATAAAAAGAAGACATGACAGAAGGGTTAACATTGAAAGATCTGAGTTTAGGCATGAGATGAAGACGCTGCTGGCATTTGTTATACAAAGCTTCAGTGTTAGACTTCCAGTTTAACTTAGAGTCAATGAAGGTTCCTAGATACTTGTATTCAGACACAGTCCCAACACGTTCACCTTTGATTATCACTTGAAGCATGTCACTTGGGTTACTCTAAAAGGCAATTACAAGTTCTTTGGTTTTTGAAACATTTAAAAGTACCGGTAAGTGATTGTCATCGCACCACGTTGTGAAATTGTTTATATCATTTATAAAATATAGTTTATGGTTATCTTACATTTGGCACTTAAGGATGAATATGCAAGTTGAGTGAGATGGTTTGGACTGAAATCAACACATATGGTATTTTGGCAAGTATCAAAACCAAATACAATGTATAACTGTTTGAAGGGGTGGGATAGTGCAATCAGATTCGGATCGACAGATCCGGGGTTTGAATCCTGCAGTTGAGAATTGTTCTACATGCAGTAAGGTTTGGGGGCAATGCTACACTAAATTTCAGTGCAGTTGCAGCCATGGTTCGCTAGTTCCAGCCGATCCTTGCAGGTTTCACCGCAATGTCCAGTGATTGGCCAAATTTATTGAAGGTAAAAGGTCACAGTGAAGGTCACCTGACATGACCTTTGCCGGGTAGTACTCAGATCAACGCACAAGATAGGAATGTTATGTTGATCTGATCTAAATGAGACTGAACCAACCACAGCCCTGGTCAGATACTGAATCTGTACGATGACTCCCTAGCCACGTCACTGATTGGTCAGTCTAATTAAAATCGACCTTGTTCCGAGGAATACAATATGCAAAATAATATATCTACCGGGATACGAACAGGTTCTGTAGATTCCTCGCCACAAGGTCTGAGAACATCACGTACAGGCATGTGTTCCGAACCAGTTTAGGGCAGCCAAAGCCCAGTCAAATAGCTGACCAATCACATCATAGTTTTTAAACGGTCGCTGTTTTGAAAGCATTCTGAACAGACAAAAGGATAGCTGTTTGGAGTTGTCTGCCTCTAGCTTCTCGCATCGAAAGCTTTTGTTGAGTGTCTTCTGATTAGTTTACTGAATTGCATCAGAACATGGAAGTCTACGGGCTGTTACCAGACAGTTTGGCGTGGAAACCTCCGAACGGTATGAGTTCGTATCCCTGTAGATTCACTGTATTGCACATTTTTTTTTAAAATGCAACAAGGTACAAGTGTTACGCTCAATCTCATTTTAATGAGATTGTTATGAACTGTGTGAACGATTAGTGCATGAAAAGTATATGCATGACATGACTGCATCTGTAAAGCAATTGCAAGGTAGCATATTGGCTGTCCGTCATTCAAACAAACTTGGGTTGAAGATTCTATTTCAAGAGGATCACAACTTGGCTTCCAATATCAGACGGTTGAGCATTGAGATTTACATGCTTGTGTGCCAAATAGTGGAAATAAATTTTAAATGCAAAATTGTTATATTTTGGAAATTCATGATGGAAAATCCATGCATGGAATAAGACAGAGAAATCATGCATTGGATGAGATAGAAAATGCATGCATGCATGGAATGAGATGGAGAATATATGCATGGAATGAGATAGAGAATGTATGCATGGAATGAGATAGAGAATGTATGCATGGAATGAAATTGAGAATATATGCATAGGATGAGATGATTGTTTGCATCCATCAAATGAGATGGTGATTGTATGCATGTAATGAGATGGTGATTGTATGCATGGAATGAGATGGAGAATGTATGCATGGAATGAAATTGAGAATATATGCATAGGATGAGATGATTGTTTGCATCCATCGAATGAGATGGTGATTGTATGCATGTAATGAGATGGTGATTGTATGCATGGAATGAGATGGAGAATGTATGCATGGAATGAGATGGAGAATGTATGCATGGAATGAAATGATGAATGTATGCATGGAATGAGATGTAGAATGTATGTATGGAATGAGATGTAGAATGTATGCATAGAAAATGTATGTATTGAATGAGATTCCATCCTTTATTTCAGAAATAGTGTAGGCCATCGGCAGTAGTCGTCAAAACATGTGATACATAAATCTCAATCAATAAATAGTTCTGATTAGTTCACAATTAGAAGTTGACATTAGAATATTGAACTGTGACCTGGTTGAAAAAATTATAATATTTACGACGTATATATTATTATCACCCAAAACTGTGTTCCACAGGAGATATCGCTTGTGGGAGATCAAGCGATATCTCCTAGGAGAATATCTTTTTGGCAGTAGATTTTGCACAATGCCCTGTCACCGTCAACTACATGACATCACAATGTTTTTGCGTCATTGAGTAATGACATCACAATGCTATGACGTCATAAACATGATGACGTCACAATGCTATGACCTCACCGCACCGGAAGTCAAATAGCAGAAATGTACTCAGAGATGTACACTATTTCACTTAAACGCAATAAGAATGATTTTGGTTGATAAATAGAATCTCACCCTCGTGTCTTCTGATATCAAATATAGTAAAAATATCAAATATTTCTGATATCAAATATATTTCTGATATCAAATATAGTAAAAATATAGTATATAGTAAAAAATATAGTAAAAATATCCTCGGCAAGCCTCGGATATTTGTAACTTTTATCAACTCGTGTTGATATATTTGATATCAGAAGACACTTGGAAGAGATTCTCTATTTGCCTAAGAGTGACAGACCAAAGTGAAACTCGTCCTCAACATAACCAATGTTACACACATTACACTAACTATTATTTTTATCAATATTTGAATTCCGTCCTGTTTCAATGTGACGCTCATGATAGCAACACCAGAATGATACATGTATACACTGATGCATTAAATATAGGATTCCTTTTGGCAGGGTATTTTAAAACATGAATAGACAAACGTTTTACTACCATTTTCAAGCGCGGCTCGCTAATCGTGCTCATTTATTGATTTTAGGCGGGAAATGAACTCAGACAAGAAAGAGACTGGGTTATTGCAACTTCCCAATGCAAGGCATAACTCTTGCCAGTCTCCATTACTGGCTGATTTAGGCCTTGCAGTATTTCCTTAAGAAATCTGTGTTTAGAAATCCAGGCCCGCTATGCATTTCCAGTGCAGCGATTCACTGCCTCGACACAAGAAAGCTAGGGAAATACCGCAAGGGTTAAATCAGCCAGTAATGCAGACTAGCAAGAGTTATGCATTGCGTTTGGAAGTTGGGGTTATTGCTGCTTCCAGGTATATCCAAAACCTGAAGTGAACAACAGATGTTAACATTTAGTAGCCCAGTTATCCTTACGGGCATTAGAGGCCTGTAAAAGCAAATTTTAACATTTTTAAGGATTACGATAATTAGGCATGGGCAGTAATTTTAACCAATGTTTAATAACCCTTTTATACATCAAAATATACATAGGGTAGCGACCACATTCGCCCAAAACTACAGTATTAGATGTTGATCGTTTTACACCTAGGAATCTATTATACATGCCAACATATGAACAGAATCAATGTAATCATTTTGACGGTCATTTTACAAGGGGAGGTGCGCCGGGGAATTTTTACTTGGGTTTGTTCATTAATATATGACCTTCCCCAGCTTGATGTAATATTTTGAGATTAATAATAATTTGTCTTCCACAGTAAGTTATCATCGCTTTTGTAGGTTCAAGGGGGTCAAGAACAAAGGTGTTATACTGAACATGTCAGCCTCCTATGTCAACTGGTTTCAGAGAATATGTTTAAAGGTTTTAAGGTAAAATGCCTGCCATGTCAATATGTGAGAGGGTTTAGGATCCCAGAGGTACAAGGTACAGTCCCAACATTATTTCAGTTTAGGTGTGCAGCGGTTTTTGAGGAGAAACTAAAATTGTCAAATTTGGACGGATGCCGAACGATGGCTCATACAATATGCCCAATCGGCCTTATCGGCCTGTTCAAGTATCAACATTGGATTTCTCTTTCATATAACTATTTGAAATAATGTCGTAACATTTTTAAAAATCAAGCAACTTTCAAATGTTTCAAAAGTTTTAATAGGTTTCGTATTTCGTTTTATCATATGTTTAACTGTACCATTTAGATTGGCTATTATATTCATTCAAATGTTTTCAATTTGATTGACTGTTTTAATTATATAAGCCTATACAGTGACTTTTAAAATGCATCTATTACAATATACCAAACGGTAAAAACACCCTGCATGTAAACTACCCGTAGGAACAAACTGACAGTTCACTACTTTTTTTTCTTGGATTAACAATGGGAGAGAACTCTTTGGGATTTGTTTAAATACTAGCATCAGTTTTTAATATTAAGCAGTCATGCTATGAAGTTCAAATCCTGAACTTCTCAAATCAAAAACATAGTTCGGACCTTTTATCGAATACCTTACAATAATTTGTGAGGCCCTGTTATCCATGACCCTCCCACAGTAACTGTACATTTTTCATGACCCTCCCCTGAAAACCCCCGGTTGAAAATAAAAGTGGGCTAAGGCCACATCCTTGACGAACTCCAACCAAACAAGGAAACTTTCTGACAGGGAATTGTTATGCATACTCACACTGACATACTCATATATAGATTGTATCGACGGGACCATTTAAAGGGATGGTTCTGTCGCCATATTGGATTTTTTTGCATTGCGTGAAATGAAAACAGTGTACCTAATTTTACAACTTTTTAATCACGAAATACATACACTGATAGTGTATTCATACAGTAACACATAAAATGTCATAAAAATAATAAACAATTTGCTGTTATGCTGTAGCGAAGTTTCCCCCACTCGCAGCGCCGATGAATGGCTTCAGTTCTCATTGTTTTATTTTTCAACAAATGTGCGATTGTGTTTATTAAGTTGTGAAATATAAAGTCATCAAAATATTACCATCATTACTATCTTTCAAGTTGACTGTGTTTAATCATGTATTAATAACATAGGTGTAAACAGGAATATCCTCTCGAATTTCGTTTCCACAAATAATAACCTGATAGAACCCTCCTTTTAAAGGGACACCGCGTAGAGGATAAACATTACATCAGATTTATCTACCTATGCTGATTAACATGTCTGCTAACGAGTTGCGCTTCGCTTCACTGTTTACATGCAGTATTTTTTTTATTACCAATTACTTCAATTGTCTGAAATTGGGGGTCTGTGACACTGTGACACATACTTTTCTTTCAAAGCTGACCATACTTTCATATAAGGTTTGCTTCAAAGAGTACTTTCTAGAGCCATACACTAGATGCACATGATAATACAGTAGCCTAATATCTTTAGAAAGGAGCAAGACACCCATGGCCATCTTCTATAAGCCAGCATGAACATTTCATTCGACTACCGGCTTCAGTTGCTTGATAACGACGAATGTGTATGTCTAATTTTTACTTTTAACAGATAAATGAATTTGTAAATTCGTAAATCTATAAAAGAATATAAACTTTTTCAGATGCACAAATGACAAGCGCGTTAATCAACTATTAATCAGTTGTCACTCAGCATGTATATTTTAATTCAGGGGAGGTAACCGTATACCGGTAAGTCCCCCAGCTGCATTTAAATAGGGCACTTCGTTAGTGCTTGAACATTATGATTATTTTTATGAAAACACTTTTCTATCACTAAAACTAAGCCAGTTATATCGAACAGGTTATGGTTCCAACGAGCCAAAGTGACGTTAAGAAAACTTAATTTATCTTAAATTATTAATTTACTGTTATTCGTTCTTCCGGTTTATAAGAGACACTCGATCGTTTAACCAATGCAATGTCAAAACAGTGTGTGTAATATATTAAAATGATATGAAAATACATCCGTACTCTATAACAAAAAGCTAAAGGTGAACTGTGCTTGTATTTTGTGTCGCTTTTGTATCTCAGTTTTGGACATCGCGCCAGATAGTTGATAAACTTGGTTTTGACTCGACATTATTTAACTGTTGCATCACAGTAAAGCGCAACGCAACTATGCCCGTTGACCTGGATAAGTGCGGATAGAGGAAATCAGCTGATAGAAAATATTGTCCATACAACTTATTGTTTTACATGGGAGTTATCGTAAGGTGTCTGCTGGTTCCAAATATTATGACCTGCTTCAATAAACTAAATAAATAAGAAAAGAAACTATCGTATAAGACTTACTAGTCAAATTAAAACTGGTTTCTTTTATCATTCAAGTTAAATATTAATTGTAAGGTAAGCGAAAATGCTCACACGTCCATATACATACTACAGTTCATATAACTAATAAAAACAAACAAGACATATTAGAATTATTTTGCACAAGCTCATACTTATACCAAAGCGCTTCGCTCATTGGTTCGTCAGTATAAGTAACAATATAGGGAGTAACCTAGCTGTTCCTCACTTTGAATATGTTGCTTTCCTTTTGGTACCTGGTGAACCAAAGTAGTATTTTCGATATACAATTAAGATAATTTGTGTTACCTGCTTACTTCACCTAATGATATTTATATTTTTAGTTTTCATTTTTATGTCAGTTTTTGCGCAGTTTCCGCCGCCGCCGCGTTTTGTATTGACTATAACTTTTTTCCTAGAAGGTTTTGATAACTCATATACATAACTTTTTACTTATACCCCTGGAGAATATTTTTACACGTTCACATTCAAGGTAAAAGGTCAAGGTCACGAGTTCTGAAATCGCTAAAAAAAATCCTTGTAAACACGATAACTTGACAAATATTTGCTCTTTTTTGGTGTATGTCAACTATTGAGAAACTAGTAGTGAGAGCTTGATCGTCGACTTTATATTGTTTCTAGACTGTTGTTATCGACAATACACGCCCCTGTGCCGCAAACGCTCGTCTAGTTTTTTTTAATTTAAAAATATTTAGTTGGTACAGTTTTGTATAGTGTGTCATCCAGACCCCAGAGCAAAATATTCAATTGAGACCAGCCCAGTCTAGACAATTATAGCAAGTCTAGATTACTCAGTTCTAGACAAGAGCCTTGCTGACTTGGTTAGTCTCAGAAATTAAGGCATCTTTAGGGCTTATTATTGGTAAGAAAAACATATTTCTGAGACTAAATATTAGTCTTAGTTTTTTTGGGTGCCTTGTTCTGTCATGCTCTCTCCACAGAGATTGCTGAGGCTGCTCAAGTCATTTTCTTTCAGACTAACCTCTGTTTCAAACGGAGTACTTTTCTTGATAAGAAATAGAGTATCCTGATTGGTAACATTCACAATTAGTTGTGCAATATCATGTAATATGCTGAGGAGTATATATTGCATAATATATCGATGTACATGTTGATGAAATAAGTATTTGAACATTTCAGCGCAGCCGCAGCACTGGCATAACAATAAAACAATCGTTTTCCAAAAGCTAAGATTTGAAACCATCAACTGCAAAATCATCTCGATAAAGGTCATACAGTTTCGATAGCTTCATATTCCCCTACACTTCTCGTGCTGATGGGAAATGAGTCTCAGGGTCCCGTCCCACGAAGCAATGTTAGACTGACGATCAGGTGTAGCTCATTGTTTTAACATAGATTACAGGTATTCAGGTAATGCTACAATCAATTGTAAATGTGTTGAGGAACTGCAACCTGGAACCTTCGCTGGCCATGCAGGCACAACGTTATACAGCATGATTCGTTTAACTTTATACACCTTCCCGCACAACTCATCAACCCAATTGGCTAAGTGACAAGCCTCAGTTTAGTTTTGTTAACTACTTTAATCCAGTGGCATGCTTGTCATTTTAATTTACTCGACTGCAGAGAGGCTGTCGTCGTTTTAAAGTTCTCCCTACTGGAGAAAAGCTAGCTTTAAAAGTCAACTTGGTTACAGTGTCATTATGTTTTTAATTTTGTGGCGAATTTTATGAATGTATAGTCGTTCAGTCGAGTATTATTTAAGAGTTATTTTGATTGGACAATCAGTTCAGCAAAAGGTCGTCCCATAAGAGCATTGAACTATATATATCATGGGAGGAATCAGGGGCTTGGCATTTGACTACCCCAGTTTTAGTACTGTTTGGAAAGTCTTACTATTACGTGTATCTAGAGAAGGATACATTAGAGAAATGACACGCCTTGTTGTTTTTCTTCTTCAGATTTTGAAAGATATAATTCAAGATGAGTGGCAATTCTAACAACAACGCCTCATCTCAACTCCCATTAAATCTGAAGTTATTCCACATTAGCAGGGATTTACATGGAGAAGAAACTCTCAAATTAAAGTTTCTCCTCAAGGATTTGATACCAAAGACAAGCCTCGCTGCAGATGTTGAAGCCCGTCGCCTGTTCCAATGTCTTGAAGATAGAGACATGATCAGAGAATCAAACCCACGGTTCCTCGTGCAGTGCCTCTTTCTGATTGGACGAGAAAACTTAGTCAGCAAATACTTCCCAAACCATGACAATCGGACGAAGACGGACCATCTATCTTCTTTCAGGTAAGCTCTTTATGGACAGGTTCAATCATGCGTTCGAAGCGTTTATAAGGCTGAAAAGTCCTGAACCCTGTGTGATCATTCTACTAGATTTGCCTAGATATTTTATGTTAGAACATGATATACAGCGTGCATGGACACTAAAGTTTTAAGAAGTGGTAAAGATAATCTTGATAGCCCAAAGAAAAAGTATATGGGGAAGGCTACCGGAAAAGGGACCACATGGTCGATTCTGGTTTAGGAGATATAGGCTCTGAAAGATTGTTTGTGCATTAAATTTGAAATTTTCACTTTTTATTGTTTGTGCTATAAGAGTTACTTTATCTCTTCTTCATGTGGAAAGTCTCCAATTGATCTTTTAGCGTCTATAATCCCTCGAAAAAAAATATATATGAAGGTATCAAAAAGGTGCCACATGGTCAGAGCAACTGTTTATGTAGGCTCCTCCATGACTGTGTAAAAATAAGAGCCTTCAATACACTAGTGTAGATCCTTATTTAGCAAATCTAGATAAACTGAATACACATTTGGAACTGGTAGTATTGAAAGGTATATAATCATAAGGAGGAAGACATAATAATTTTTGAAATTCCATAGACTACATTTTAGTCTACTGTTTATGCTGCATATCACTTTATTTTGAAGCAGCCGTGTGGTGTTGTTGCTCTTAGCAGATATTTTACGTTCGCATCTTGGGCATGGTAACAGCTTTCTTAGTGACCGCCACTTGGCAGGTACATACTTCCGGAGTAGTACATTGATACTTGTCAACATTTAAACATCACTAGTACAATATTTAAATTTAATATAATTACCATTACGCGATTTAAAATTTGGTTTGTATACTTCAGTAACAATACAAATAAAGTTGTAAATGAGTTATATTATTGATTAATTCTAATCAATAAATAAGATTTTTTTAAAAACACGTGCTTTATACGACCAAGTGGTCCCTTTATAATAGAAACTGATTGCACTTTGTTCTTGGTGATACATCTTACAATAAACTTTTAAAAGGAAAACTGTTTTATGAATAGTATTATTATGATTTGATTTTCAACTTTATCACGACTGTCAATAGAATTGTCTATTATTTAAACTAATTTGTCACCATGGTTACTGTGTTTCTGACAATGAATAAAGAAATATCATAAGGTCAAATTAATCAGAATAGAACTCATATTGTTTGGGTGAAATTTGTGGGGTTTTTTTATCTGGATTTGGTGGTTTACACTTGACACTATCCCTCAGAGTAATGTAGAAGGCATACGCAACATTTAAACAGAATCGGACAAATATTATTTCCGCAATAGTTTATGTTCCAATAAATAAATAGCAATTGCTTTGCGTGAATCTGATTCGCTGAACACTCTCACAGAGATTCAGTTCATTCCTGCATGAACTTAATTTCGTGACGTCACATCACATTTAGCTACGCCCCCATGACGTCAGGTTCATGGCTAGTTGCGTTGTGCATTTTCATTGGCTGATGAACACGTTGTAGACGGGGCTTATATTTGGTGTCTTCATACGCGTAAATAATACAGCTCTAATTGTCGCAAATTTGTATATTTGTAGCAATGAAACCTTTTCAAAACATCAGGTACGAATATATTTATTTATAAGTATTGACTATTGACACATCGTAACTTCGTGTTTGATAATGTTTTATGGTTAAATAAGTACAAACATAAGTTGTAAGCCGTGTTTTTTTAAAGTGTAGACATCGTTTTTTTTATGATAAATAACTCAATACCGACCAGGTGGTCTCTTTCTGGTAGCCTTCCCCATATATTTGGTTCAATTTCCAATGAATTCAGACTTTTTTTTAGCAATATCCTCCCTGCTGATAGGATTTAACAAGGTCATGTGACCGGTATACAAAATAGACAGTTGAAAAGGTAGCAGTAGCACGTTTTTTTTCGCTCAAATAAGTTGATGAAAATTTTTATGTTTTTGAAAAATAATGTCACTAATAGTAAAACACCCTTCTCTCTTATGAAATCAAGTTTAAAAATTGAGTGAACATGGTTCGGTGAAGCCACGGTAATCGTTTTTTTTTTGTAATTCGAAATAATAAAATGTGTTCACATTAAAATGGCTGCCATGCACTTTTTGCTGTGTACGCAATATCGTTATTACCACTGTTGATAATTTGTTTGTGTAATAAGCTGTTTTACCATCTTAAAGTAAATATAAATAATGACATCTTCTACTTCTATCTTTATTTAAAAGGGAAATTTGAAAATAATAAAATTTGAAAAAAAAAGTGCTACAGCCCCTTTAAAGTTTATACAAAATAACCTTCGAAACTAGTTCATCGCTTTATTGCGCAGTCATGACAATTTCAATCAAATACTTTAATCATATTTCCTGTGAACTACGTTGTGGGCGTGGTGACACATGGGTGATGCGTTACTATTGTGAGCAGAGCTTAGCGCCTGATCTAAGGCAAGACTAAACATTTGTTTAAACATACACTGCCCATGCTTTGCATCTATTTTTAATTGTTTTAGAGTGTTAACGGATTAAAAAATCTCTGAAATTTGAATTCACGAGAAAGAAATTAAATGTGTTTGTTTACAAGCTTATAAACGGTTTGAAAGCAAAACTGCAACATCCCTACACAAGGCATATCTCTTGTTGATGTTTTCCTAGTAGCTGATTTAAGCCTTGCAGTATTTATCTCGCTTTTTCGTGCCAAAAAGTGAATTGCTGCACTGAATTGCACTTTTAGAACGATTTGAAGAAACACATCTGAAAGAATGTGCGCCTGATCTGTCCTCGACAACTCCAGTGTATACGTTCCGATTACAAAAATGTTCACAGACAGAGAGATCTAGGGTTTGGTCGCGATTATAAAGAATATAAGTACACATTTATTACTATTCTAATACAGCACCCCTAACCTTCATACAACAAATTTCCGGTCGTCCTCTTTAGTTTGAACTTACATTTACATCGAAAAAATTATTTCATCAATATTGGTAATGCTCCTGGATATGGCCCTGAGAACGTTTCCCGAAACCTTGTGATATTCACATCAAATTGGATATCCGTCGTCTGAAAACTTTGACATTTCGACTTCTTCTTCGAACTGCTGTACCTCTGAAGTTGACATTTTATTGGAGGTATATTGTACCTGTGGTATCACAGTTTGTACATTGGGTCCTGCCCCCTCCTCAAACATGCATGGGTGTGGTTGAAATAGTAACAAAACAAAATGACATAGGGAGCTGATATTTTCAGAATACCTTCTTTGTTATATGGAGACAACAGCGTCCACCATATAATCTTTAAACGACTTCTTCTCACGAACCAGAAATGCTAGAAAGCTCAAGCTTTGGGAATGTGTTCCTAGATGGATGTAGACTCCGATTTACAAATTCTATTACCCATATCCCAAAAATAAGGGCATGGCAGGAGTGCAATTTGAAATGGTTTACCGTTTTGAGTGAAATGATATAATGAGATGGATGTGAGGGAAGGAGTTGGTTTTTAAATAGGGTTCTATCGGGGTATTTTTTGGGGAAACGAAATTCGTGATGATATTCTCGTTTACTCTTATTTGCTATTATTACATGATTAAAGCATAGTGAAATTGAAAGATATCAATGAAGTTAATATTTTGATAACTTTATATTTCACAACTTGATAAAGAAAAGCGCACATTTGTTGAAAAATAAAAACAGTAAGTGAAGCCATTCATCGGAGTTGCGAGTGGGTAAACTTCGTTTCGGACTAACAGTATATTGTTTATTAGTTTTGGTGTATGTTATGTATTACTATGTGAATTTTCTATCATTGTATATGTATTATTGTTTTTTAAAAAAGGTGTAATATTTGGTTAAATATAGCATGTTTTCATTAAACGTAATGCCACAAATCCAATATGGCGGATGCTGCCGATAGATCGGTAATAGAATTTTCCCTTTAACGGTTTCTGATTTTGGGGGGTATGATATTTCAAGCTTCTGTGCACTTGCGAGACGTGTCCCTTGAGTGCAATAGTACAGTCACTCTTAGCTCAAGGTGCTCCTTCCTATGAATTGAAATGGTCTATAATAAATACACTATGCATTGGCATAACTTGACCAATGTCGAATATAAATAGTAAATAATGGAGCGGGCAATGCCTTATTATTTGATATGTTTAGGTATTATAAATAACTGAGTACCTATTCAGCTTTATTTTAACCCTTTTTTTAACCGATGGACCTATTGTGACGATTCGTCTTTCTTTTCAGATTGAAGCTGTATGACGTAGCAACAGGACTAAAGCACAGGGATAAGGACGAAATATTAAACATATTCTCTAAGGAAATCCCAAGGGGAAAGGCTGAAGAAATCAAATCAGCATATGATCTTTTAGCGTATTTTGAGGAGCGCACGTTCATAACCGACACTGACACTACCAGACTACAGAAGGCACTTGAGGAGGTAGGGCGAATAGACCTTGCTAATAATCTTGTGAGATACCACGGAGGTACTCCACTTGAAGGTAAACACCTTATCATATCATGTATTAGATTGGTGCCACTGATTAGAATAGAACGCTGTGATTGGTGTCACTGATTATAATAGAAAGCAGTGATTGGTGCAACTGATTATATTAGAAAGCAGTGATTGGTGCCATTGGATATATTAGAAAGCAGTGATTGGCGCCACTGATTATATTAGAAAGCAGTGATTGGCGCCACTGATTATATTAGAAAGCAGTGATTGGTGCCACTGATTATTTTAGAAAAGCAGTGATTGGCGCCACTGATTATATTGGAAAGCAGTGATTGGTGCCACTGATTATATTAGAAAGCAGTGATTGGTGCCACTGATTATATTAGAAAGCAGTGATTGGTGCCACTGATTATATTAGAAAGCAGTGATTGGTGCCACTGATTATATCAGAATGTTGTGATTGGTGCCACTGATTATATTAGAAAGCAGTGATTGGTGCCACTGATTATATTAGAAAGCAGTGATTGA
The DNA here is from genome assembly GCA_936450465.1 of Gibbula magus. Classification (NCBI taxonomy): domain Eukaryota; kingdom Metazoa; phylum Mollusca; class Gastropoda; order Trochida; family Trochidae; genus Gibbula; species Gibbula magus. Next base: position 12,869,145 of record OW388295.1, read on the forward strand.
TGCCACGAATTATATTAGAAAGCAGTGATTGGCGCTTCTGATTATATTAGAAAGCAGTGATTGGTGCCACTGATTATATTAGAAAGCAGTGATTGGTGCCACTGATTATATTAGAAAGCAGTGATTGGTGCCACTGATTATATTAGAAAGCAGTGATTGGTGCCACTGGGTATATACGAAAGCAGTGATTGGCGCCACTGATTATATTAGAAAGCAGCGATTGGCGCCACTGATTATATTAGAAAGCAGCGATTGGCGCCACTGAATATATTAGAAAGCAGTCATTGGCGCCACTGATTATATTAGAAAGCAGTGAGTGGTGCCATTGATTATATTAGAAAGCAGTGATTGGTGCCACTGATTATATTTGAAAGCAGTGATTGGTGCCACTGATTATATTAGAAAGCAGTGATTGGTGCCACTGATTATATTTGAAAGCAGTGATTGGTGCCACTGATTATATTAGAAAGCAGTGATTGGTGCCACTGATTATATTAGAAAGCAGTGATTGGTGCCACTGATTATATCAGAATGTTGTGATTGGTGCCACTGATTATATCAGAAAGCAGTGATTGGTGCCACTGATTATATTAGAAAGCAGTGATTGGTGCCACTGATTATATTAGAAAGCAGTGATTGGTTCCACTGATTATATTAGAAAGCAGTGATTGGTGCCACTGGGTATATACGAAAGCAGGGATTGGCGCCACTGATTATATTAGAAAGCAGTGATTGGTGCCACTGATTATAATAGAAAGCAGTGATTGGCGCCACTGATTATATTAGAAAGCAGTGAGTGGTGCCACTGATTATATTAGAAAGCAGTGAGTGGTGCCATTGATTATATTAGAAAGCAGTGATTGGTGCCACTGATTATATTTGAAAGCAGTGATTGGTGCCACTGATTATATTAGAAAGCAGTGACTGGCGCCACTGATTATATTAGAAAGCAGTGATTGGTGCCACTGATTATATTAGAAAGCAGTGATTGGCGCCACTTATTATATACAAAAGCAGTGATTGGCGCCACTGATTATATTAGAAAGCAGTGATTGGTGCCACTGATTATATTAGAAAGCAGTCATTGGCGCCACTGATTATATTAGAAAGCAGTGATTGGGGCCAGTGATTATGTTAGAAAGCAGTGATTGGTGCCACTGATTATGTTAGAAAGCAGTGATTGGTGCCACTGATTATATTAGAAAACAGTGATGCCACTGATGTCACTGGTTACTTACATGTAGGGTATTTGATTGGAATCACTCGTTACTGTATTTTTTATTAATATTTTTGATTGGTGCCACTGATTATATTTGAAAGCAGTGATTGGTGCCACTGATTATATTAGAAAGCAGTGACTGGCGCCACTGATTATATTAGAAAGCAGTGATTGGTGCCACTGATTATATTAGAAAGCAGTGATTGGCGCCACTTATTATATACAAAAGCAGTGATTGGCGCCACTGATTATATTAGAAAGCAGTGATTGGTGCCACTGATTATATTAGAAAGCAGTCATTGGCGCCACTGATTATATTAGAAAGCAGTGATTGGGGCCAGTGATTATGTTAGAAAGCAGTGATTGGTGCCACTGATTATGTTAGAAAGCAGTGATTGGTGCCACTGATTATATTAGAAAGCAGTGATTGGTGCCACTGATTATATTAGAAAGCAGTGATGCCACTGATGTCACTGGTTACTTACATGTAGGGTATTTGATTGGAATCACTCGTTACTGTTTTTTTAAAAATATTTTTGATTTGTGCCACTGGTACTAGGTGTTGTTAGTAGTTCTACTGGTTTTTGGAGATATTTAATTGAAGAACCTGGTTACTGGGGATATTTGATTGAGGTAAGTGGTTACTAAGGATACTTGATTGGTGCCACACATTATGACAGTATTTGATGGGAAAAGGGAATTCTTTTGATTATTTCAACATAATCGATTTCAATTTGACCGAGAAAGACCCTGGCTGTGATTGTTTTCATGTGCCCCGTCCCCAGCATTCCAAGGAACACCACACAATTGTGTATGACCTTTCTAAGGATATACAGCACTGGGTACATTGGGACATTTGTTTTGAATGATCTGATTGTTATCTTCAACCGTTTGCATCTTGTCAAACAGAACAATTTACGATTTTTGAGTAAAACAATTATGTTGGCTCAATTCATATTTTGAAATGTAACATTTCTTCTGTTTTGAATATTTCTATTTTTAAACTTGTAATAATGTATCATGTTTCAGATTCCAATAATTGTGCCCAGGCCTGTGTGAGTATATACATATATATTTGTTTTGTTATACAATCAAAGCTACTCTCTTTAAAGAACCATTGATTAATTTTCATAATATTGTATTTGTTTTTCAATCGTGCCGAAAGAACACGTGCTGATTTAAGTTCATTTAATTTCATTTGCATTTACCATTTAATTAGACTTGCATATTCACATCATAACGCCAAATATATGATAATTACTCCAATGGAAATCGAGTAACTGACTGACAGCACTCGATCGCTGTACTCTAGTGGCAGTTCACAATCCAATTACTATTATTTCATTTGTGGGGTTAAAACACATTAAAGATGCATCCATTGTGTTTCATAATATTTGATTTGCCTTTGAAACGTGTCAAAATACCAAATGTTCTGATTTCAGTTTAAAAACATCCCTCAATTTGATTATTTATCCCCAATTCGCCATCATAATTACTAGTTTCGTCTGTTTCCAAAATTACGTTTGACTAATTGACGCGCGTCAATCGCGATGCAATGTCTGTTTTTCGATCAGAAATCGTTACATTTACCTTTATATTGTCTCTATACTGAGTCGACTATCATCAAAATGGTTATGTTCACCAACAACCAGTTCTTCTCATAAAATAACACCATTTATAACGTATGGCGTATTTGATCCCTTACAACACAATGGACGGACCTTTAAAGTATCTTCTTACGGGTGTAATTCAAATTGTCCTATAAGATAAAAGATGCAATTAATCATAATTTCAAAATGCAATTTAGTATTGAAAACTTCCATAACTTTGTGAATAATTGCATACCTTTATTTCACATTGTAGTCCTCTATGCCGTCGTTATTTAGTGGCAACAAGACCGGTAAGTTTATGGTTGATGGTATAACTGTATCGTACATTGTAACATTGCAGAGTTTTAAGTAAATGGATGTATTCTAACAGACGTTTGTCGTTTTCCAAATATTAATCTTAATCATGTGGGTTTTTTATGCCCCCGAATCGAAGATTCCGGGGGTATATTGTTTTTCACCTGTCCCGTCTGTCTGTCTGTCCGTCTGTCTGTTTGTCCACAAAAACTTTAACCTTGGCCATTACTTTGGATTGCTAAGAGCTAGGGCTTTCATACTTGGCATGTGGATACCTTGTGATGAGACCTTTCAGATGAGGTCATCATATTTGACCTTGTGACCTTGACCTTGCCGCAATTGACATTTTCAGAAAACTTTAACCTTGGCCATAACTTAAGATTGCTCAGAGCTAGAGCTTTCATAGTTGGCATGTGCATACCTTGTGATGAGACCTTTCAGATGAGGTCATCATATTTGACCTTGTGACCTTGACCTTGCCGCAATGAAAATTTTCAAAAAACTTTAACCTTGGCCTTAACTTTTGATTGTTTAGAGTTAAGGCTTTCATACTTGGCATGTGCATACCGTGTGATGAGACCTTCAGATGAGGTCATCATATTTGACCTTGTGACCTTGACCTTGACCTTGCCGCAGTCGACATCTTCAGTAAACTTTAACCTTAGCCATAACTTTAGATTGCTCAAAACTACGGCTTTCATACTTGGCATGTTCATACCTAATGATGAGACCTTCAGATGAGGTTATCATATTTGACCTTGTGACCTTGACCTTGCCACAGTGGACAATATTTAGAAAACGTTAACCTTGGCCATAACTTTGGATTGCTCAGAGCTACGGCTTTCATACTTGGCATGTTCATACCTAATGATGAGACCTCCAGATGAGGTCATCATATTTGACCTTGTGACCTTGACCTTGCCGCGGTGGACAATATTAGAAAACGTTAACCTTGGCCATAACTTTGGATTGCTCAGAGCTACGGCTTTCATACTTGGCATGTTCATACCTAATGATGAAACCTTCAGATGAGGTCATCATATTTGACCTTGTGACCTTGACCTTGCCGCAGTGGACAATATTTAGAAAACGTTAAAATTGGCCATAACTTTGGATTGCTCAGAGCTACGGCTTTCATACTTGGCATGTTCATACCTAATGATGAGACCTTCAGATGAGGTCATCATATTTGACCTTGTGACCTTGACCTTGCCGCAGTGGACAATATTTAGAAAACGTTAACCTTGGCCATAACTTTGGATTGCTCAGAGCTACGGCTTTCATACTTGGCATGTTCATACCTAATGATGAGACCTTCAGATGAGGTCATCATATTTGATCTTGTGACCTTGACCTTGCCGCAGTGGACAATATTTAGAAAACGTTAAAATTGGCCATAACTTTGGATTGTTAAGAGCTACGGCTTTTATACTTGGCATGTTCATACCTAATGATGAGACCTTCAGATGAGGTCATCATATTTGACCTTGTGACCTTGACCTTGCCGCAGTGGACAATATTCAGAAAACTTTAACCTTGGCCATAACTTTGGTATATCCGGGGGCATCCGTGTTTAACAAACACATCTTGTTTAATTTAAAATTTGTCACATCGTCACTTTCCTATCCTTCAGTGAGTGTGTTTATATATTATATCTATCAGTCCACCATGCTAGACGTTACAGAAACATAAGTTACGATTATTTGAACTAATATCTTCATATTTTGTTCAGTATTTGCTTGTAGATCGTATTGTATACGTTTTTTTTTACCCCAGCAACAAAGTAAGCGGTGCTATAGCGGTCATTCCTTCCGATAAATTTTCTTGAAAACAACATCAACATCATATGCACAGGTGCATCAACCCACAGGGGCGTGTATCGCTTGGAAACAGCGTTTGAAAGACATATGCCTATATTATATATATACCCTACCCTTTTACACAGGGGCGTGTATCGTTTAGAAATAGCTTTTGAAAAACATATGCCTATATATACCCTACCCTTTTACACAGGGGCGTGTATCGCTTAGAAATAGCTTTTGAAAAACATATGCCTATATATACCCTACCCTTTTACACAGGGGCGTGTATCGCTTAGAAACAGCGTTTGAAAGACATATACCCATAATGATATAGACCCTACCCTTTTACTATATAAAAGGATATAGTAATAGGGTAGGGTCTATATAGGTATATGTCTCTCAAACTCTGTTTCTAAGTTACACACGCCCCTGTGCATCAACCAAACTGTGCACAGTAGTTAGCAGTCCTTCCCATCATGGGTTACCCAGTTTCAGTTTTCAGAGTTATGGTCCTTCAATCTGAAATTTAACTTATTATGAAAAACCGTTGTGATGCTCGAATTTGAACAAGCTGGTAATTTAACATGCTGGTAATCCTGGGCTCTGTTCCATAACTTTTGGACCGGTTCGGTTTCAATTTAAATTTACTCGCTATCAATACAGCATAACATGTCTCTGATTTTCAAACACAGTAGGTTTATCTCCTAAATGAAGAATGATTTTGGATGATAAATAGAATCTCACCCTCGTGTCTTCTGATATCAAATATATCAACACTTGTAAGATAAATAGTTGCGTTTGTAAAATTTCCGGGATTCATTGCTATTCAACACCCGCAAATTTAGGCGTTAGCCGGAGGTTTTAAATGCTGAAATTTGCGGGTGTTGAATAGCAATGAATCCCGGGAATGTTACAAACGCAATTATTTATCGATATTGTAACATGACCGTTAGTTATCAGGCGTTTTGAAAAGACCTCTCTTTTTGCGTACCTATCTCTGAGTGGAAAGGACTTTGCGACTGTTCCATTTTTGTAAGAGGTGTGGTCAGGTCAAAACAAATGTAAATACTCGGCGTAATATTTACATTAGCAACAATTTACACATAAGCTCAAACATTGTCACTGAACTATGGTCATTTCACAATATTCACTTATCCTTCTAGATGGCGATAAACATTTATCTACGACATCATCACAGCAAAGACCTACGAATCTTAAACTTGCCCTATCCCATTGTGACAATGACGCTAGCATTGTGACGTCAAAACGGTTGATCACTATGACTTCATGCCATGGCAACGGCATTCGGTAAATAAAACCGCATTGAAGAAGGCGTCAAACTTAGACAAATCTTACTAGTTGAAAAGATTTTAGTTACTTGAAACTTATCAATTTTGAGAGTTATTTGTTACCTATACTGCTATACACAAGTTAGAAAATGACAATGCCACCTGTCAAATTTGAGTAAGGGGCACATATTAAGAGAAATAGAAAAATAAAATGTTGAGGCGGGCCGGATGTTGTGAACATGATGTATATGTTCGCGGTGATTCGCCCAAAGTAATTTGCAGGTATTCATTGTCATTCAACATAGGCAAATCAACTAATCAGAATCAAGGATCCTACAAAATCATGTTACAATCGTTGATAAAAGTAAAACTATCCTTGGATATTTGTAACTTTTATCAACTCGTGTTGATTATATTTGATATCAGAAGACACCTTGGTGAGATTCTCTATTTATTACTAATGAGTGGTTTAGGATTTATTAAAATAATGAAGCTCCATTATCATTGTTCAAAACATTAAAAAAATTTCCCAGGCGGATATAGCTGACTTTACTTTGGTTTCCATTAACCTCGCATTGAAAATCAAATATCTCAGGCCCAGTATCGCCCTACATCTTTGTTGGCATCTTGCTTCATTCAAATTCAATTTCGGAAAAAGAGACACATTTGAACTAATTGTTAATTTGACAAAATGATCTGATTAGACACGTCATCTTGCCGTGTTTGTACCGCTTTTCATTGTACTGCGACTGACTTGATAACGAGTATACAAAAGCACTTTGCCCCTGGGGTACCATTGGTTACAAAGGATGAATCACTAAATATATATATCAAAACATTATTTGTCAATTCGATGGTGAATTTTTAAGTCATCTGGCCTGAAAGGCCCGATGGGCTTATGGCATGGTCCGTCCATCCGTCCGTCCGTCCGTGCTATCATTTGAGCATTAAGAGTTAATCAAGTTGTCTGTCCGAAGGTTATGAGTTAACTTAATTTAAGTGGTTAACTCTTAAATAAACATAAATCATGTTCTAAACCACTCAAAACGGAATTCCCCTTCTTTTAAAAATAACTTGTAAAATGGCTCATAAAATTTTGGATGAGTCTCTGTCCATTTCTACTGGACAGTTATTTGGAGTTGTCTCCCTTGCACTAAGGGTAACTTCAAGATTACCCCTCCAATTATTGGACATATAGATACCACTTGCCTATTGGACAGGATTACATCTATAGTTATGAACATAATAGTAACCACTTGCCTATTGGACAAGATTACCCCTCCATTTATTGGAAAAGATAACCTCTATTTTTATTGGACATATTGTAACCACTTGCCTATTGGACAATATAGCCCCGTTATTTATTGGACATATAGTAACCACTTGTCTATTGGACAAGATTTTCCCATCATTTATTGAACATATAGTTACCACTTGTCTATTAGACAAGATTTCCCCTTCATTTATTCATTTATTGTAGTTGCCAGTCTAGCCTATTTGACAAGCTTATTTATATTTTTATTGGACATGTAGTTACAACTTGCTTTTTGGACAAGATTAGTAAAAACACTGTAGTTGCATGTATTATAATGTTTGCAATGCTTTGTGCTGTTGTTCAATTAGGTGTATTCATAATTGTGAATATATATATAATATCATTGAAAATGATTATGTATTTTGGAAAAGCAGTTGGATTTGGAAGGCTAATCTTTTCCAATAAGCAAGTGGTTTCTATATATCCAATAAATATAGAGGTAATATTGTCCAATAATTGGAGGGTAGATCTTGTCCAATAAGTAGTAACTACATGTCCAATAAATAAATAGGCTATCTTGTTCAATAGACAAGTAGTAAGTATATGTCCAATAATTGGAGGGGTAATCTTGTCCAATAGACAAGTGGTTACTATATGTCCAATAAATATAGAGGTAATCTTGTCCAATAGGCAAGTGGTAACTATATGTCCAATAATTGGAGGGGTAATCTTGTCCAATAAGAAGTAACTACATGTCCAATAAATAAAGAGGCTATCTTGTTCAATAGACAAGTAGTAACTATATGTCCAATAATTGGAGGGGTAATCTTGTCCAATAGGCAAGTGGTTACTATATGTCCAATAAATATAGAGGTAATCTTGTCCAATAGGCAAGTGGTAACTATATGTCCAATAATTGGAGGGGTAATCTTGTCCAATAAGAAGTAACTACATGTCCAATGTATAAAGAGGCTATATTGTCCAATAGACAAGTGGTTACTATATGTCCAATAATTAGAGGGGTAATCTTGTCCAATAGGCAAGTGGTTTCTATATGTCCAATAGATATAGAGGTCATATTGTCCAAAAAGTAAGTTGTAACTACATGTCCAATAATTAGAGGGGTAATCTTGTCCAATAGGCAAGTGGTTTCTATATGTCCAATAAATATAGAGGTCATATTGTCCAAAAAGTAAATAGTAACTACATGTCCAATAATTGGAGGGGTAATCTTGTCCAATAGGCAAGTGGTTTCTATATGTCCAATAAATATAGAGGTCATCTTTTCCAAAGAGTAAGTAGTAACTATATATCCATTAATAAGAGGGGTAATCTTGTCCAATAGGCAGGTGGTTTCTATATGTCCAATAAATATAGAGGTCATATCGTCCAAAATGTATGTTGTAACTACATGTCCAATAATTGGAGGGGTAATCTTGTCCAATAGGCAAGTGGTTTCTATATGTCCAATAAATATAAAGGTCATATTGTCCTATAAGAAATAACTACGTGTCCAATGTATAAAGAGGCTATATTGTCCAATAGACAAGTGGTTACTATATGTCCAATAATTAGAGGGGTAATCTTGTCCAATAGGCAAGTGGTTTCTATATGTCCAATAAATATAGAGGTCATATTGTCCAAAAAGTAAGTAGTATCTACATGTCCAATAGTTGGAGGGGTAATCTTGTCCAATAGGCAAGTGGTTTCTATATGTCCAATAAATATAGAGGTCATCTTGTCCAAAAAGTAAGTAGTAACTACATGTCCAATAATTGGAGGGGTAATCTTGTCCAATATTCAAGTGGTTTCTATATGTCCAATAAATATAGGTCATCTTGTCCAAAAAGTAAGTAGTAACTATATGTCCAATAATTAGAGGGGTAATATTGTCCAATAGGCAAGTGGATTCTTTATGTCCAATAAATATAGAGGTCATATCGTCCAAAAAGTATGTTGTAACTACATGTCCAATAATTGGAGGGGTAATCTTGTCCAATAGGCAAGTGGTTTCTATATGTCCAATAAATATAGAGGTCATATTGTCCAAAAAGTAAGTAGTATCTACATGTCCAATAATTGGAGGGGGAATCTTGTCCAATAGGCAAGTGGTTTCTATATGTCCAATAAATAAAGAGGTCATTTTGTCCAAAAAGTAAGTTGTAACTTCATGTCCAATAGTTGGAGGGGTAATCTTGTCCAATAGGTAAGTGGTTACTATTTGTCCAATAAATATAGAGGTAATCTTGTCCAAATGGGCATGTGGTAACTTCATGTCCAATAAATGGAGAGGTTATCTTGTCCAGTATACAAGTGGCAACTACATGTCCAGTAAGTGGAGAGCTAATCTTCTCCAATAGGCAAGTGGCAACTACACTACAGGTTACTTATATATATATATATAACTACTAGTAGAATACTAATGAAGAGACTATGACAGTAAAACATGTGTATCTGGTATTGTATTTACCATTATTATCAGTGAAATCTAATTTGCCAGTTTTGATAATAGTATATACCTGTTTAATGTCTTGTTCTTTGTTTTTATTACTCGGAGGGGTAAAGATCAAACAATGAAATAAGTCTTCAGTTTCTTGCCTGTACACCTCTATCTAAAGCTAACAACTTCTGTTCTCTGAGAAAGAAGTGATTAGTAGGTTATTTTATGTGATCATCACTTTTCAAGGCTTTGGCGTTCACATTAGTATTCCTTCCATGTTTTGAAACAATTTATGCTCTAGTAAACACGGAGTATTATTGTCCATGAGGGTTATCATTAAGGCATAACCAGTTTGGACAATTAGCCCTTCAACGTCAAATGTTTGCACTCTTTTTTTTTTGATGTCCAGTTTAAGAGTTAATTTAACTCATAAAAAGATTACCTCCTGAACACGAGATGTTGGTCCGTCCGTCTGTAAACTTTTCGCATTTTCATCTTCTTCTTCAGTTCCAATAGGTCTAGAGAGCTGTAATTTTGTGTGCAGACCCCTTGGCTAATGGGAATTCTAAATTGTAGATTTGGTGACCCCGTGACCTCAAATGGGGTCACATGGGTCACAACCTTAAACAAACAATTTTCATCTTCTTCTCCAGTTCCAAAAGGTCTAGAGAGCTGAAAAGTTGTGTGCATACTCCTTGGTCAATGGGGATTCTAAGTTGTAGATTTCGTGATCGTGCGACCCCAAATATAGGTCACAGACGTCATGACCTGAAAGGCTATTTCATCTAGAGATTTTATGTGCTCTTTAAAGGTAGAGGTAAAGATAGAATAAATGAGTAAGTACCTTAAGACCAATTTCATCTTCTCCATTTAAAGTGCTTCCTATGTGTTATACCTCTCACCTAGAAGTTGACATTTTGAATTAGTTAATGTATATAAAGCCTGATGAGCTACAGAGCCCATGGCTCTATTTTTCAAAATTATGTACCATGGTTTTCTTCTTCAAGATGACTCGACTGAGGGGAAAATGACGGCGGCTACTCTAAAGTTGCTGAGTAAGGCAACAGAATCTGTTGGTCGTATAGGAGGCGGCACGGGCTTCCGGGTCGGGTCAAAGTATATAATGACGGCCTCCCATGTTGTGAAGGGTGCTTTAGGTAGGTGCAGATTAAAAGGTTTAAATATGTTGACGCGGTTTTAATCCTCGAGGCATAATTTCTTACATATTTTATCGTTATTCCATGAAGTTTTTTCTGAACATCTTTCTTTTACCATCGTTCTTTTACTTGTTTGATCTCATGTGACTTTTAGATTTGTACAGATTGGCCAAATTTGATTTGAAGGTTCCCCGTTTCTTTCACCTTTAAATTAATATGTGTTTGGTTAATTATATAGTAGCCACGATTAGAATTAAAACTATGTGAAAATCATTATTCGTTTTTTAAAACAAGAGCTGTCAGAAGATTTGCAGTTTAGATATCTTTATTTATTTCAGGATTTCAAGAGTTGACGCCTGTCACATGCGAGCAAATCCAGACTCAACTTGACAAGCAAGGACTGGACATCACCTTCACGTCTACAGAAAATCTTAAACCAATACCCTTGCTGAAGATTGTAGCCTATAGTGACTGTCATGAAAAGTTTGAAGGCGACAATTTCGACGTGACAATTGCGGAGCTAGCACCAGACTATGACCTACCAGAGCCTCTTCTTAACTTCTATGACAACCATGGCACCGACACACAGCAAAAGTTCTATTTTCTTGGACACGATGGATGCAAGGATCTGGAAATTGGATTTTCCTGGACGTTAGTTGATGGGCCAAACTTAAGGGAAATAGCGAAGGATCTTGACCAGAGAGGAAGTGTCAAGCAATCGGACGTGCCATTCTTCAACAAAATCGGTAAGGACCACAGAAGGGTGCAACTACAGGGACCTTTCAGACAGGGGGGATCTGGATCACCGGGTGTGATTATTCGAGGGAAGAAGGTCAAGGTCTTTACCATCTTAACACACGGTAGATTCCATGACTTTCATGATGTTCCTGAAAACCGACATATACAGGAGGGAACTCGGATGTGGTATTTGAAAGAGATGCTGAAGCAAGACAAAGTTCTGCGTGAAGACATATTCCGTGGTTGGGACACTCCAAGCAGAGAAGAATCATCTATGGATGTAGTATAACATCTTCATGACATCTAAAATTACCTGCTAAACTTACTAAGTCCGGAATGTGAGTCAGTCAGGAAACAATCCCAAGTACTGAGTGAATGGAGCCATACTGCTTCTGTAGGAAATAAGTGTATCAATGCTCAACCTTCTAGTGTTTCTTTATCTTGAATAACTATTAGTTCTATGCAGTTGGTTACCACTTTACATATTTGTCTTTGTAATATGCATGTACATAAGGATGATACAAAATATTTGAAAACGAAAAACATATCCTTGCGATGTGTGTTTGAGTTGACATTGCTCAAACTAATCGTTCCACTTATTAAATTGTGAGTGAGATACATGTGGTATATTTTATATATTTTAATGTGACTCAAAATAAATATTATCATTATCATATCCTTATCATTATCATTAAACTTCTCTTTTTCATTTTGTTTTCGAAAATATAAAAAAAATTCCACTGGATTCAATTGTCCCCCGACGCAATGCGGAATGGGGGTCTATGCATTCAGCGTCGTATAGGTATACCTTTCCAGACATCGCGCAAGACTTATAACATGACGGACATTGTAATTAACGTACCAGGGATTTTAGATTAATCTCAATTGTAATCCGAAACATCGCTTGACAGCGGTCGTTCATATTGTCATTGGTCTATTTTTGTAAACGAAATGATGCGGTGAGGTAATTTGAGCCTATCAGAGATTCCTGGTAACTTTGCTGCGGAGAAACCGGAACTACAGTAATCATGGTGATCCTCGATGAGAACTACCGTTGTGAAATTAATATAAACCCAGGTACGTCAATCATGTCCATCATGTTATATTTTGCTGGGCTGATTTACTGGGCTGGGTTAATGGCTCAGTTAAGTAATATGGTAATATTTAAAGCTTTGAAAAATCATATCTTTGTTAATACCCGATCGATTTTTATGTTAAATGCCTTATGTTTAAGATAAATTTAGCCATTTGCTGTGCAACTTCCAAACGCAAGGCATAACTCTTGCCAGTCTGCATTACTGGCTGATTTAACCCTTGCGGTATTTCCCTCGCTTTCTTGTGTCGAGGCAGTGAATCGCTGCACTGGAAATGCATAGCGGGCCTGGATTTCTAAACACAGATTTCTTAAGGAAATACTGCAAGGCCTAAATCAGCCAGTAATGCAGACTGGCAAGAGTTATGCCTTGCATTGGAAAGTTGTTTGCTGTGTAACTCGTCAGGTTTTAAATAATTAACTAAAAAATGTAAATTTTCCAGAAGTATTTTTCATAGGCATAATAATGTTGAAGTACTTTACGTAATGGAAAAGATGAAAATAGGTATGTAGCTTCTGCCGCCCGTATTTGAGATCACGGGGTCACTAAATCTACAATTTAGAATCCCGTTTTGCTAAGGTGCCTGAACACAAGATGTGAGTTTTCTATAGCTTTTGGTACTGAGAAGATGAAAAATGTTGTGCACAGGCTCTTCAGCCAATGGGGAATCATACTTGTAAATGTGGTGACTCTGTGACCAATAATAAGGGCCACACGGGCCATGACTTAAAAATCCATTTCATCTTCTTTTCCATTACGTTAAGCACTTGAAATGTGTTATACGTATGGTAAATGTGTCTGACGTTATTTATAGTATAAGGAGCTTTGCCGTCGACTTCATTTGCTTTCTAGTCGCTAGTTTTTGACAATCATTCCCTGTGCTTTTATTTCCAAGTTTAGTTTTTAACAATTTTATTTAAATCAGATCGAACTTCACACTTCGTTCATCGATCCCCCTAGAGGTCATGTCCGGTGACCTCGACTGTGACCTCCCACCTTCAATAAACTTAGCCAATCAGAGGCCTTTTAGAATATGCCATTGAATGTATCGTTTCGGATGTCAACTCAAGTCGGTCCGATGGCTTTCTAGCCTCATCACTTGTTGGCGGCCTCTATGGAGAAGTACTCAGATCCGAAAAACAGCAAGTTTAAGGAAACTTACGTTATAAAGACTACATAAATCGAAAATAGATCAAGAACATTAAACTGTAGTTTATTGTACCCACAGGGCCTTGTATTGTCGAAACTAGCGATTACAACAAATATGAAGTCGACGATCCAGCCCCATATACTATAAAAAAAAGTATACATTTTTTTTAATATATGGTATACTTTTTTTTATAGTATATGGGGCTGGATCGTCGACTTCATATTCGTTGTAATCGCTAGTTTCGACAATACAAGCCCCTGTGGTCAATAGTTTCAACAAACAGGTACATTACTATATGATATGATTACTATATTTGTAATTCAACATTTCGCATATACACAAACGATAAAATATCTTAATCAGCCTACAGAAAGCTTCATAGCACGGAAATTTCACTTCTTAAAGTCCAAAATGACATACTTCGTGGTATTGATTCTTACCGTGCAGTAGTTCTTTTGGACTTATCGTCAACTTTTCGACATAATTGACCATAAAACACCAATCTCCACTCTTTCCAGGAGGTGTGGTGTTAATCGCCAGACCATACATCTCAGGCAGGCAACAATCCATTGTTGTGGAAGGACATTGTGAAAGGATGTTCGGTGTTCGGATATATCCTAGGTCATTTGCTGTACACCATACACACAGGTGGAGGAGGGGGCAGTGGATGTGAAAATATTTTATGCACATTCTAATCATCTTATAAGTACACGTGAGACTGAGTGAGTTTTTGCTTAACGCCGCTTCAGCAGTATCTCAGCCATTAGCGGCGAGTGGTGACCGAACTTTTTCTAACATTGTAAGGGTTATACAACTGCCATGAAATATTCCGGAATAGAACTACTTGCTTATCAATATACCCCTGTACAGAGATAGGATTAAGAGTACTGACACAAGCAGGCAAGTGTATGCTTATACCTTTGCAAAAATAACGGTTGAGTTGTAGCTCATCAGAGTTTATATTGTTTAATGATGAAGACTGAAATAGATTTTTAGGTCATGGCTTGAGGCCCTTATTCTGGGCACCACAGGGTCACCATATCTACAATTTAGAATCCTCATTGACTAAAGAGTATGCACACAATATTACAGCCTTCTAGGTCTCTTTGTTTTGGAGGAGAAGAAGAAAATATATTTTTAAGTCATGGCCTGTGAGGCCTTTATTTGGGGCCCCAGAGTCTCCAAATCTACAATTAAGAATCCCCATTAGCTAAAGAGTCTGCACACAATATTACAGCCTTCTAGGTACATTTGTTCTGGAGAAGATGAAAATAGGTCATGTCCTGAGAGGCCTTTATTTTGGGTCATGGGGTCATGGGGTCATGGGGTCATGAGATCTACAATTTAGAATCCCCATTGGCTAAGGAGTCTGCGCACAACTTTTCAGCTCTCTAGACCTTTTGGAACTTGAGAAGAAGATGAAAATAGGTTTTTAAAGATGTGACCCCTGTGACCCCATTTGGGGTCATGGGGTCACGAAATCTTCAATTTAGAATCCTCATTTGCCAAGGAGTCTGCACACAACTTTTCAGCTCTCTAGACCTTTTGGAACTGGAGAAGAAGATGAAAATAGGTTATAAGCAAAGCATTTGATAAAGTTTGGCACAAGGGAATCATACAAAAACTAAAATCTTGTGGAATTGATGGAAATTTACTGCAATGGTTTGAAAGTTATTTGCAAAATAGAATGCAAAGAGTAGTTATTCAAGGTTATAAATCTGAATTAAAACCAATAACAGCAGGCCTAGGGGTGCCTCAGGGATCAGTCCTTGGACCTCTGTTATTTCTAGTGTACATAAATGACATAGTTGATGGAATTGAAAGTAACATACGCCTCTTTGCAGACGACACGTCACTCTATGTAATAATCGACGATCCCCATACGAGTGCCTCTACTCTAAATTCAGACTTACAGAGAATATCTAAATGGGCTGAAATGTGGCAAGTAAAATTTAACCCTAATAAGACTGAAACCATCCAATTTTCACGCAAAACCGAACCCTCCATTAAAATTCCACTCTTGATGAATGGGACCCCTATAAATGAAGTGCAAAGTCATAAACATTTAGGTATCATTTTTCAGGAAAACCTCTTGTGGCACTCTCATATTAATGAAATGATTAAAAAAATTAGCCGAATGATAAATTGTCTTCGTAGTTTTAAATACAGACTGTCTCGAAAAACTCTTGAAATTATGTACAAATCCTTCATTTTGCCTTTATTTGATTATTGCTGTCATCCACCTTATGAAGGAGTGAGTATGCACTCCGAAACGTAGTGTATATTCACATTAAAGAAGTTGTTATCCCGAGGTTATAAAACTTTCTTGAGTTTGATTTCATGCTCAACTCAGGTTTCGTGCTCAACTCAAAACTCAGACTCAGAGTATGGAGGTTATAAAATTTCTTGAGTTCGATATCGAACTCAGCTTGAGTCTGAAAACGTACTCAACTCAAGTAAGGTCCGACCCTTACTTAACACTGTACTCAGCTACAACAATGACAACACACATACGATGTATCTTTCGATCTACGCCCTGTATGCGTGTGGAAATAAATTTCGGAGACAGAAACAACATGTTATTGGGAAAAGGGTCATTTTGAGACCCAACACGATATTTCTACTTGTTATAATTAGTCTCCTGTCCCTGGGTGCCTGTCTCCCTCTACACAACAAACCTCTTCGTCAACCCCTGCAGGTGCTTGTCTTTTAATTCATTTTTATTTTAAAGAAAAAAAAAACATTTTTACATCAGGCTTTAGATAAATAGTAAATACTTTTCTGTGTATCTCCCTTGATTTTTATTTTTCCATTCCATTTGAACAGGCTTGCCATCAAATGGGATACCCCGATCTACTTTATAGGATACGTTTTCACTAGGATAGCATAGGCCTACTCTTCAGTTGAGGAGATAGACCCTTATTAAACACAGAAATAAGGGAATCCGCATGCAATATAACTTGAGAGACTAGAAAACAATGGGAAAGCTTTAAAACATGTAAAATAACTATTTCGCTGGACTTAGTACGTATAGGAAAATGTGGATTATAAAATTTATATTTTATAAAAGAAAACACTGGGTGAGAAAAAGGTTTTGTATTTAATTGAATTATGTACATACTTTGAAAAAAATCAAAATATTATTCTTTAAAAAAAGCATAATTTATTTTATCATTTTGTTATATTTGTGCATTTGCAAAAGCAAAATGTATGTTTAAAAAATAGAATCAGTTTATTTTATAAAAGAAATTGGTGACTAGAACTCCCATTATGCGTCATCTAACAAAGTGAAAAATTTACAATAGAAATAAACAGGAGTTACTTCCCTTATCAAGTTGGCCTTGACATTGATGCAATGTGACAGAGGGGAGCAATGTTGTGATTTAAAAGTGATATAAAATCCAAGAATAGGTAAGAATTTGAACAAATCATTTTTGTAGATCTCAACAGCATATATATGTCTTGCAACATACATAACATGTCTAGTATTCATTCATTTCTGATAAAAGATTGTAGAAACTGTAAAACCTCTTCTCAGATCATAAAAAGTGTGTGATACTGCAGACACACATGTTATTTTGCTTTACAGGGTCTCTATTTGGTTGTTTTCAACAAAACAAAATGTCGCTGAGCATACTCAGCTGAGTTTGATTTCGAACTCACTTGAGCACAGACTCGATACGTTTTATAACCTCAAAATTTGAGTCGATCTCAACTGAGTCTAAACTCACTGAGTTGAGCACAGAGTTGAGTTGAGTACAGAGTTTGTTTTATAACCTCGGGGCCTGCTGCAGCCTTGCGTTCAGTAACGGCGAGCAACCCGGGTTGTTCGCCAACGTTCGCGAACAAAAGTTACTGAACGACATGTTCGCGGCGGACGTTAGCGTGCACTCGCGAACGCATCTGAGAGGTACTCGCCAACGAGACAGAAGTAAACAAAGATGGCTGCCACACACTGCCGGTGCTCCGACTGGAGTCATTTCTTCCTTGATTTGACTGCATTCACACGACATGCCTGCTTCAAACGTAAGTTTATCAAACATAATGGTGAGAATGTTCATATTACTACATGATATGACAACTATATTGAAGACGGGACACATAATGATGATTTTTCCCGATCCGTAGCAGACGACAGAACTAAGCCTATTAACACAAGTTCGTCCCATGAGAACCACGTTGTTCTATCTCCATTTTTGTCAAAAGTGAGTTAGGGTGTTCTGACTACTTCTGGTGGTTTATTCTATCTCCACAGCAAGTTTCATGGCAGTATATAGCTTAGAAATTGGATTTCTAGGTATTTTCGTGGTTCTAACTCCAGATATTTCATACAATTGCTCACATCCAAAGTGTTCTATGTATCATCACCCAATCCAATATAAGCTTTTGATCACGTGACATGGACATAGAACAGTTTGGAACTAATGGTATCTTCAAAATATACGGCTATTTTCCTCCTTTATACGCTTATTTCAGGTCAAATATCGATAAACTGGTATGGAAATCCCTTGTTTTGAAATTCTTTACAAACAGAATATATAAAATGTTTTGTAATCTCCATGTGTACAAAGATACCAGTTAGAACAATCTGGAACTAAACTTATTTTGAGAAATATGAGATAAATGTTCTATGTCCAAAAAGACAAACGAATATTTACGAAAACGTATGTGTTTTATCGAATATATGTCAATTGTTTTACATTATGGATGCAATTTTACATATGCGTACAAAATTTTATTAAATTCCAATGAGTATTACAAATATTATGAACATTAGAACTTTAGAATGGCTGTAGCTCCAAAGTAACTTTTCTGGAGTTGGAACAACGTGGTTTTCATGGGACGAGTTGTGTACTTAAATACAATAAAAGTATTCAGTCAAAATTAATAATTGACCTTTTAAATGAACACATTCCTATGTTTAAATTCACTATCAGCTTTACATAATTTTCAGAACAAGCTTTCACTGACACACAGTCATCAATAGCAACAGCAACTTCGTCATTATGTAAGTGTAATCTAACTGTTTGAAGATTGTTCAGTGCTGGTAGGCATCTTATCCCACCTGTATACTGCTTTACACTACTATGCACCTTACAGATACAGTGCCAATTTTAACAGTAAACTTTGAGATGGTGAAAAACCTTGGTCATTGTGAAAGATTAAAATTCCAGTGATAAAATTATATATAATTAATAAATTTATGTACAGTCAGTGGACATAAGTATTCGTCACTTGACGTTATTTCCATAGACTTGCATGTTAATTAAGTGTAGCTTAAATAATTTTCTTGAGATGAGTTCTGAATGGATTGTTGTTAAAACTTTTCAGGTTGAATTGAATCATCTCAGCTTGAAGTACGTAATTTCAGTTAAATTTCCGGACTAATATTTAATAATTGGCATTACATAGAGCTAATTATGTACATAAAATAAAAACGTTTCCCATAGACGGCCATGTTAAACGTTATCACTATTATGTAAATATGTTAATCAAATTGTTTTCATTCCTTTGATAACCAATGGAAAATTAAGTTTAAATTATGAGATTGTAGCCAAGATGATTCTTCACAAGTGTAAACAATTTCAAAAGTATAAGATAAAAAATCAAATCCATGACAATTATTCAGGATACACTAAACTAACATGCAAGTCTATCGAAATAACATCAAGTGACGAATACCTATGTCCAGTGACTGTAGATCTATATACTTGTTGGCAAGTGAAGGCTAAAAACAGGTAGGGCCTAAGTTATAACATATAATATCATGGGAATTTGAACAGTATTTTATTTTGGTAAATATTTCTGCATTAAGGATTTCTCTTTCCCACCTTCATACTTCCAGCAGCCTGATGTTTTGCCTTCAGTGAATAACCGTAAGTCAATGCATTTTTAGCTCATTAGGCCTGAAAGACCCGATGGGCTTATGGCATGGGATGTCGTCCGTCCGTCCGTAAACTTTTCACTTTTTCGACTTCTACTCCAGAACCAATTTTATGTACAGACTCCTTGGCCAATGGGGATTCTAAATTGTAGATTTGGTGACCCTGTGACCCCAAATAAGGGCCCCAGAGGTCATAACTTTAAAAGCTATTTTCATCTTCTTCTCCAGAACCAATGACTCCAAGGCGCTGACATTTTATGTACAGACTCCTTGACTGATGGGAATTCTAAATTGTAGATTTAGTAAACCTGTGACCCCAAATAAGGGCCACAGGGGTCACAACCTAAAAATCAATTTTCATCTTTTTCTCCAGTCCCAAAAGCTCTAGAAAGCTAAAATGTTATGTACAGACTCTTTGGCAAATGGGGATTCTAAATTGTAGATTTGGTGATCTTGTGACCCCAAA
The DNA here is from genome assembly GCA_936450465.1 of Gibbula magus. NCBI lineage: Eukaryota > Metazoa > Mollusca > Gastropoda > Trochida > Trochidae > Gibbula > Gibbula magus. The sequence goes on from OW388295.1 coordinate 12,889,543, forward strand.
TATGGATCACAGGGGTAATCACTTAAAACAGCTGTTTTAATCAGGGACATTATATACATCTATATAAGGTCCCTGTTTTAATGAACTGTGAAGATAATGAGATTTTATGTGCACTCCATATGTCAGCTTAAGAGTAATACTACATTATGAACATGTTTGATGTAACTATCGCATAGCCGGTGAACTGAATATTGTGACAGGATGAATAGGAAAAAATTTAAAAAGGGTTAACAAATGTTTTATTTTACATTAGATATGTGAACTAAATATGACTGATGATGAAGTAAGATAAGACTATTAAAACTAGCTACATGAGTTTGTGATACCACATCTTCTTTTCCAATAAAGAAAATAAATAAAGATGGGGAAAACAAAATTTAAAATATATAATTTACTGGCTGTGAGTCCAGGGTCTGCATGTTGCATAATTGCAGGTGTTGACCTGGGGAGTGACCACTCCCTGGCAGAGTTGCAAACAGCAGCTTGCTAATACACGGAGGTTTCAGGTTACTTCTCTGCTGTGTTACTGATTTAGTCTTACACTCAGATGCTCAATAGAATTCATTAATTAAATATTGAAAAGGATCCTATGAAACTATGAGCCTATGAGAAACAGGATTTTTAGAAAAAAATAGGGGCTCTTTTTCATTATGTAATAAATGTTGATAATTCCAGGATAAAAATAGGAAGTAAAACAATAAACTGCAAAGGTCTACATTATTTATAATGAATATGGATTAATGTGTAACCAATTTTGATTCCTGATGAGCTTCAGAGCCAGTGGCTCTATTTTTTACTCATTTTGTTATTTAAGTATTACTTCTTAGGTCAAAGTATTGTGCTTTCAATATTTCAATAATAATAACTAAAAGTAATCTTAGAAATAAAGTAATATAGATGTGAATTTTTAGATTTTTAATACAATATATAACTATTTCAGGGATTCAGCTAACAATGCTGGAGATTATCACATTCTCCAAAGAGGTATTTGACATTATGCAAACCACTAATGAAGATGAAGACATCATGTTATGATCCCAGCCCACCAAGAGGTGGATGAAACACCCCCTACCTAGTTTCAAGAAGATATGTTCAACTTGCGAGAAATTGATGTTAAAAAAGGTGCATCTTTTTCCTATGAGTAAGTTTTAACAATAGAAACTATAATCACAGATTTATAATTACTATAAATTTGTTAACTAAATAAATGGTATGTACGAGTACGGTATTTCCAATCTGCTAACTGTTGTCCGCTATCCGTCCGTAAACCTTTCGCTTTTTAGCTTATCAGACCTGAAAGGCCCGATAGGCTTATGGCATGGCATCCGTCCGTCCGTCCGTCCGTAAACTTTTTGTTTTTCGACTTCTTCTCCAGAACCAATGACTCTAGATAGCTGAAATTTTATATGCAGACTCCTTGGCTAATGGTGATTCTAAATTGTAAATGGGGTCACAGGGGTCAAAACATTGAAAACCTATTTTCATCTCCAGTTCCAAAAGGTCTAGAGAGCTAAAAGAGTTTGCATACTCCTTGGCTAATGGGGATTCTTTCCCAGTGTTAAAAGCTCTAGAACAAGTTGAGAACAATTTATTTCGGTTTTGCAAACAAGTCCAGATGACCTACAAAGCCCATGGCTCTATTTTTTTACTTCCTCTCTGGAACCAGTGATTCGAAAGAGCTGAAATTTTATGTACTGATTCCTTGGCCAATGGGGATTTTAAATTGTAGTTTAAGTGACCATGTGACCTCAAATATGAGTCACATTGATCATTACCTAAACACCCAGTCCCCCTGGAGCATAGTGGTTACTCAGTGGTTAGCATGTTCGGCTTCGTATCAAGAGGTCTGGGGTTTGAATCCCACCAAGGGCTTGACAACTTTGTCTGCAGTAGAGAACTGTGGTACATGCAGTAAGATTTGGGTGCAGTTCTGCACTGAATTTCAGTGCAGTACCACCCATTGTTCGGTAATTCTCTATTATACCTCTCATTAATACCTCTGGAAATTTCAGATTTTGAAACTTATTTAGTTTCAATATGTAATAAATGAGGATATTTCCAGAATACAAATAGGAACTAAAACAATAAAATGCAAACGTCTACAATACTTATAATGAATGTGAATTAATGTGTCACCAATTTTTATAATAAATTTTAAATTTGAAGACTCGGCAATGCCTTATTATGTGATATCATATTTTTTTCCTTAGAGATAATGTATGGAGGTTAAAAAATTTCTTGAGTTCGATATCGAACTCAGCTTGAGTCTGAAAACGTACTCAACTCAAGTAAGGTCTGACCCTTACTTAACACCGTACTTAACTACATTAATGACAACACATACGATATATCCTTCGATTTACGACCTGTATGCGTGTGAGAAGAAATTTCGGAGACAGAAACAACAAGTCATTAGGAAAAGGGTCATGTTGAGACCCAACCCTATATTTCTACTTGTTTATCTCCTGCCCCTGGGTGCTTGTCTCCCTCTACACACCAAACATCTTCCTCAAACCCTGCAGGTGCTTGTCTTTTTATTTATTTTATTTTTAAAATTTCTTTTTTTTACATCAGGCTTTAGATAAATAGTAAATACTATTCTGTGTATCTCCCTTTCATTTCTATTTTTCCATTCCATTTGAACAGGCTTGCCATAAATGGGATACCCCGATCTACTTTATAAGGACATACTTAATTCAAAAATCAAAATATTATTCTTTAAAAACATATTGTAATTTATTTTATCATTTTGTTATATTTTGTACATTGGGATAAAATTATTTTATTCCGGTAGATTGTTTTTTTTTGTAAATCAGAGTAAGAACATGTGTAAAAAAAGCAAAATGTATGTGTAAAAAATAAAATCACTGTATTTTTTTTTAAAATGAAATTGTTGACTTTAACTCCCATTTTGCGTCATCTAACAAAGTGAAAACTCGCAATAGAAATAAACAGGAGTTACTTCCCTTATCAAGTTGGCCTTGACATTGATGTGAAATGTGACAGAGGAGGGAAGCAATGTTGAGATTTAAAAGGGATAGATATAGATTCCTAAATAAGGTAAGAATTGAACAAGTCATTTTTGTAGATCTCAACAGCGTATGTCTTCTCAGATCCGATGAAAAGTGTGTGATCCTGCAGAATGAAAGGTTATTTTGCTTGACAGTCTATTCTGTTGTTTTCAACAAAACAAAATGTCGCTGAGCATACTCAGCATACTCAGCTGAGTTTGATTTCGAACGGAAATGAGCACAGACTCAAGACGTTTTATAACCTCAAAATTTGAGTCGATCTCAACTGAGTCTCAACTCACTGAGTTGAGTTGAGTTGTTTTATAAATCAAGTTAAGTCGACAAGAATCACAAAATGTGTGAATCTTTCAAAATATGCCTTAGAGAAAAATCACGAAATGCTCTACGAAAATTGCCAGTAATATTTCACTCAATATATTCCTAAACTATTCATGAAAGGCACAAACTAGCTTCCTGTAGGGACATCGCGACGATTTCCAAACTCACAAACGCTGGGATAAATTGTTCTGAAATACGTGGCGGATAATACCCCTTATCACTATGAAGTCATTGCATACCTTATTGGGTGTTCAATCCCAACATGGAGCTTTCAATCCATCGTAACAACTGAACCTCTCGAGCATGTAAAAAAGAGTTTCAAAACAATGCCTGAAATGCCCTTCCGGCTCTATTCCGGAAATGCTAACTATAAGGTGTGGTGTAAAATCCGAACTCAGTGACGAAACGAAACATTGTTTTCATTGATATGAGGCAACTTTTGTATATAACAAAATTCATAATGCTAAAAAAAATCAAATTGACTGTACAGTGGCGCACGATGTAATTCCTTCCTTGACAATTATTGAATCCCGCAGCCATAAATGTCACCATATCATCAATTTTATTTTGTTGATTCTAGTGACGATTTTTTTGTAAATTTATTATTATCCAAACATTTTCGAAACATTAACATACGCAATACATATTCTGAGAATTCAAATTGTATTCATTTGAAATATTGTTTAAATTACTTCACACGTCCTCACAACACCAATCTCAGACTCCCGTTGTTATCAGCATTTTAGTTGATGTCCACAAGCGCAACATGGAATCATTAACTGCTATGCTATTCATTTGATACGCTCCACTAAACAACACATTTTCGATCCGAGAACCGTGTTTAATTTTAAAGATATATAAGCCACGATATCAAGATTGTCACAATGGCACACTCTCTTTGTGGTCCCGTTCCAACTTGTACCAGCCGCTATTTCTACTCGCCTGGGTGTCGCTACATATGAATAAAGAGAAAACAAATTATATCACACTGTAATATAAGAACAACACAGATATTCACATATTGTAAAGTATGTTTCCGATAAAGTGAGGAATAGTTATTCAACATTCTTTTGGTTTTAAGTGTGAATAACACGATTTACCCTTCATTATCCTGACATGTAGCCGAACGCGATAAAGAAGCGGACATAAAATCGCATACAAGACACGTTTTAGTTTCATGTCATTGATTTTGTGAAAACCGGAAGGAAATCTACATTATACAATTAGTTACAATTGCAAGGGGCTAGGTATCGGGTGAGTTTGTGTGCAAATGCAAAAGGTTTAAAACATTGAATCTACTGTACACAAGAAACCAATCTGAGACCGGGTTTCTAATTCCCCGGAAAATAAAGGAAACCATTAATTATGCTAATTACTGCAATTATAATGAAACGTCAGCCAATCAAACCGTGGATAATCAATAACCCCGAAAGAATTTTTATGAATATAAACTTTATTTACTCATCTTTCTTGGTTTGAAACTGTCAAAGGATCTTCCCATAAAATAAGAAAAATTCCGAAGTTAATAATTATTTTATTCATGCTTGATTTTATACTCGAAAGCATGGCGATGTGCACGTGCAAAACGGGCTAAATAAAATCACGTGACTCAGTCCCATTCGGCCATTTGTGTGGGATCGTGAGCTGCTCAGGTAGGATATCCGCGAGGTCCCTACTTCCTGTTTGTAACAACGAAATACTGTTGAGAGACAGTCGCCAAAAAAAGCGTCCGCCGTCAACCAAGATCAAATCCAAAGTGAAGAAGCCACGTGCAGCAGCAAAACCGTACTGTACGTGTCAATTTCAAGTTGCGTTTTGGCGAATGTTTTTCATACAAGGAAGGGAGGGGAAATCCTTCAGTCCAAGTGATCTTTCATTTTGATTGTTTTGACAACATTCCATTCATTAAAGAAAACGGCAATATAGCTCTGAATGATTAATATATATTTTTTTTTTTTTTTGACGTGATCTGAGCAAAATTAAACAAATTTGTCCCATTTTGAGGCATAAGCACACAAAAATCATTTGCAGGGAAAAAAAGTCCGTGAAATGCAATTATTCCTTGCATCACTCCAAGCACAGGTGAAGTTTAGCGCAAATATGTTGCGCAACAGAGATGAACGACCAGTTTTCCCTATGTGCGAACGAAGTGAGCAAAGGTTGGCAACGTATTTCTCTCGACTCGAATCGAAATAATTTTCAACTGTCAAAATTCATTGTCCCAAAAATTCAAACTCGACACCCATAATGGCCATTTGAACACAGGGTCGTGCTCTCTTAATCCCAACCCCATATGTTACATTTACTCACGTAAAACATATACAATTAATTATTTTAAGCGCCCAGAGAGGCTTCTAAATTCGTTCTTCGGCACCATTCTCACTCGCAAACTTCCGCTATACGGAGCGAATGAAAAGGAATATTTTACATTAAGAAGAATTATAATATAACCCCATTTTGCATTAAACTTTTAAATCTTTATTTATGGGATGTTTTGTCGTATTCTTGGATTTTTTTAGAAGTTTATAAGACGTTTATCGAAATATTGAAAACCAAGGGAAATAACTCTGTAATTAGCAGTGCAACTTTTCGATAGATTGGGTATTTGAGCGTCAGTAGACATCGAGTAATTTCGGAGTTTTTAAAAAAAATTTCGATATTCAATCGCTGATGTTAGATTTGGTCTTTTCCGACTTGATTGATTTTTTATTCTTGTATCTTTTATTAATATCGTTGGTTCTTAGCACTTAGTTGTCAGCTTCAGATAGGTTTTGTAGCCACATAGCCTTGTAGCTTTAAGGTACATTTCAAGCAACAGTGTTCGTCATGCACATTAGAAATTTTAATAACTGTCTAGAAATATGATAATAAAACCATTTTATTATAATTGTGCAATATAGTATTTGTTTTATGATATAGAGATATATTTTTTTAGGTTGCTCTATAAACTATTTAGAGTGAAAAAGGTGGTGTCGTACTAACAGTATTAGGAGTTAACTCCCCTGGTAATTCATTCGCTCCGTATAGCGGAAGTTTGCGAGTGAGAATGGTGCCGAAGAACTAATTTAGAAGCCTCTCTGGGCGCTTAAAATAATCAATTGTATATGTTTTACGTGAGTAAATGTAACATATGGGGTTGGGATTAAGAGAGCACGACCCTGTGTTCAAATGGGTGTCGAGTTTGAATTTTTGGGACAATGAATTTTGACAGTTGAAAATTATTTCGATTCGAGTCGAGAGAAATACGTTGCCAACCTTTGCTCACTTCGTTCGCACATAGGGAAAACTGGTCGTTCATCTCTGTTGCGCAACATATTTGCGCTAAACTTCACCTGTGCTCCAAGTTACAGCATTTTTTCATTTATTTTGATGATTCAATAGTTTTCTCGAAAAACAACCTACTCGATAAATTATTCAATAAACATACTCCATTACAAAAAAATCGACGCATCATTTGCAATACGATGGCAATTTGTTCTCAGGAAAAGCTTCAGTAAAGTGCAACAGCGTCAAACATAGCCAAATCTACTAGAACTGTGTTGTTTGCATAAATATTTAACGGAGTATGAATTATGCTAAATTGTCTTTTACCAAACAAATAATATTTATTTATTTATTTCCTAACACCATGAACACAATAAAGAAATTATAATTGGTCACTTAAAGGTACATCCATTGTGTTGTTGGGGTCAAATATGACAAACGTTGTAAATGGTCTTATTTTATCGAGAAGTACCAACTGTTACCGAAAACAACCATTTTAATGATACTGGACTTAGTATATTGACGATATGAAGGTAAAAGTAGTGATTTCTGATCGAAAACCGGACAATGCACCGCGTGTGGCGCGCGCCACAGAGTCAAACGTAATTTTTGAATCTTATTTACACCAGACAAAATAACAAAATTGGGTTAATAATGTTCAATAGGTCATATAACTACTGTGCATGTAAATAGGACGTTCACTTTCGGTTTCTACACATGCATAATGATGTTACTCGATTTTAATTGGAAAATAGTAAATATGATATGTTTGGCGATTGGGGATGAATATGCAAGATAAATGAATTTAATTGTATTGTAAACATCACATATGGTGTTTTGGAACGTATTAAAGCCAAATACAATTTTATGAAACACAATGGATGCACCTTTAAATTTGCTTGTCTGAAACTGAAAACTTAAATTTATTTTATGTATTTTCAGAATTATTTATTATTTGTATTTATTATTATTTTAGAATCGAATTATGCATACAAATGTAAAATCCATTTTCGTTGCTGTTGTAGACGACTGATCATGAGTAGCACTGTGTTCTTTGAATCGCTAACACTTGCTAACGATTGTTAACTAGGGAGTCAATCGAACGCGAGATAGTCGGATAAAACATTCCGACTAAACGCGGACCATACTACTTGACCGGTTCTCTAGTTATAGGTTGCACTCAATATCATTCGTAGACTGGCCTGCGCAACAGTGGTGCTCCGACCATATGACTACCTCGTTTACAATCTGCGCATGTGCGGCCATTTCCAAATAGGTCAAACGAACTCAACCTCAATCGCGCCTAAATAACATCCGGGGCGAACCCGCATTACGCCCGTATATTGTTGTAAATCTAAATGCATAACCCACAAACAATATCCACTGATGTGAAAATAGTTTTATGTTGGCATAATAACGTTTAGGACTCAAGTGATGTTTTTGGATCCGAAAACAGCGAACAAATTATAAAACTTGGGGGATTTCCCTAGCTCCGAACAGCGTGTAACTAGTTCATGAGTTTATAATCGCTACCGCCAGTGCTGTCTGGTTGAAGATAACTCTTACACAACGCGTGCAACCAGTGAGTATCGTCATGCTAAAAATAGGATTCAAACGACAACTCTGCACAGCGACATAAAGAGATAGTCAACATAACGATCTTTTTTGTTTTCAATCGCTTATTGAACGTTTGAAACATAGATCTACACATGTGTCGTAATACCAACTATTTAATTGAATATGTCACAAAATATCGTACATACCGAAAACATCAACATGAAGCAGGAAAATACTCTTAATTCGAATGAGATCATGGTTCGGCGGGATCCATTTGTCAGAAATCGTCACAACAATAATGTCGTGATTGCTGGCAGCGCTACCAAAATTGAGACAAACGAAGCTTGAGCACACTGTCTCTGATCTTGGGGATTTCCCCGGTTTCGTTTCTGAAATCCAGCGGTAATTTCAAACCGAGTAAGAATTAACACATGTAAGTACCAATCCCGTGTTCGAGTAAGAATTAACACATGTAAGTACCAATCCCGTGTTGTAGACATCACCAGGGTCATTATAATTAAGTTTTAAAGATAATTTGTGCTTTATACAGCTTTGTTGATTGCTTGCTGCTTTGTTTATGGCTTAAAACGCAGACACAATGTCTGTATACGTGTACGTGTGTAAAACTGTATGTGTGCATGCCTGTCTGTCTGTCTGCCTGCATGTATGTTAAAGGTACATTAATTGTGTGTTTGGGGGTCACATATTCCAAACGTTATAAAATGTGTAACTTTATCGAGAGGTACCGACTGTTACCGAAAACTATCCTTTTGATGATTTAATACTGTATTGACGATATGAAGGTAAAAGTAGTGATTTCTGATCGAACACGGGAGAATGCATTGCGATTGACTCGTGCCAATGAATCAAACGTAATTTTAGAATCTTATTTACAACAGACAAATGATAAATTTTGTTTGATAATGTTCAACAGGTCATATAACTACTGTACATGTAAATGGGACATGCAGTTTCGGTTTCTACACATGCATAATGATGTTACTCGATTTTATGTGGAAACTAGTTATTATGATATATTTGGCGATTGGTGATGAATTTGTAAGCTGAGTGGATATATGTGTACTGTAAAAATCACAGATGGTGAGTTGGAACACATTAAAGACAAATAAAATTGTTTTAAACACAATGAATGTACCTTTAAATGTATGTATGTTAAATGTATGTATGTATGTATGTATGTAAGTATATGTAAGTAAAAACCAAGTATGTATGGATGGTTGGATGAATGGATGGATTGATCAATGGTTGGTTGGATGTATGTATGTTAAATGTATGTATGTATACATGTATGTATGTATTTATGTAATGCATGTGATGTATGCATGTATTTATGTAATGCATGTGATGTATGCATGTATTTATGTAATGCATGTGATGTATGTATGTATTTATGTAATGCATGTGATGTATGTATGTATTTCTGTAATGCATGTGATGTATGCATGTATTTATGTAATGCATGTGATGTATGCATGTATTTATGTAATGCATGTGATGTATGTATGTATTTATGTAATGCTTGTAATATATGTCAGGGATTGGAAAAGACTTCTTTGACAATGGGCCATTTTTAGGGCTTTTAGTCATTTTCACAATTTTAAATGGGCCATTCCCCTTTATAGCAATAGTAAACTTTAAAATTTCAATGGACCATTTTTTCATCCAATGTGCAAAATGGCCCATGGCCCCTACCTTTCCCAATCTCTGATATGTATGTAGACTTTGTATATACATGTATTATCATCTTTAAATGTATGCTACGTGGATACTATTGTTTATTCTTTAGGACATCCCTTTCACATCATCCTAAAACTGGGAACACAAACACTTATAATCTCTTCGACATTATATATTGTGCCTTTTTCGTGTTCTTCCATTACCGAATCCTAAAATAAAATTTAAATAAAATTTAATTTTGACACATTGACCTACATTTCAAATGATTAATGATATCGATCGGAATAAAACGATTGTATAATTGTCATAATTGCTTGAAATGATATATTATGGTGCCAAGTTTGAATATACATTTGATAAGTATTTAATTAAACGCCGTTTAGCTCTTTCAGCAACAGTCGGACGATATGTTTCAAACTTACAAACAGGTAAAGCACGTCTGTGATCAGGTGTTACCGAAACTAAATTGTGTTGCCCCGAGTTCAGTAAGACGACATTAAATCCGCGTTGATATGATTATTGTACACCCTAGAGATTACTCCCATTTTAAATAATACATCCGTCATATATATATATATATATATATATATATATATATATATGAAAAAGTTGAGGAAGGTCTCACGTGAAGTAAATGTATATAAAAAATAAAATACTTCAGACGACACTTGCTGTAGATATCATTTTAATGATGACTGGATGCGTCGCATTTCGACTTGTTTACAAGTCTTTTCAACAGTGTGGAGCATTTTCAACATGGCGAATATATAGGTAGCTTAAATTTTTCAACATGGCGAATATATAGGTAGCTTAAATTTTTAAGCTACCTATATATTCGCCATGTTGAAAATGCTCCACACTGTTGAAAAGACTTGTAAACAAGTCGAAATGCGACGCATCCAGTCATCATTAAAATGATATCTACAGCAAGTGTCGTCTGAAGTATTTTATTATATATATATATATATATATATATATATATATATATATATATATATATATATATATATATATAGGCATATTTTTGATCATGATATTTTTTATAAATGATAATGATGATTTAAAAAAAAAAATTGCATTCATAAATCATGCCTTCGAAAAAACAATCAGCTGCCGCGACCTAAGCCTGCCTCAAATAATCGCCGAGTTATATCGGTGTTTAATAATTAACAATTGCCAGGCGATTTTTCAAGAATTTGTGCACGCCGTGTGAACGTGTACGCCAGAGCAATATTCCCACAAGGGAAATGTACGCTCCCCAATGCTGGCGGTAACTTTCGTTTTCATCAATCAGTGTTAACTTTTTTATATTACTGATCTTCATAGATACAGATATCCAAAATCCTTCCATGCTGTAAAATAGGGGATATCCATAATCTATCATACCAGATTGCAGCTGATTTTATGCCCTGGTTATTTTTCTACGTATGAAAATCTACGACGTCTTGGCCAGGAAATCCGACAGTCACTCACAGTTTTCCATCCGTGCATAATAATTACACTTTATTTAGAGCTGATACTGAAACAGCAAGTTTTAAGGGTATTGATGAGAGTATCTGTAAAATTTGAAGTCAATGCGTTTCTGGACTGTGAAGAAAATTACAGATTTTCATCCCGCCACGTGGTCGCGTGGTGTCCGCTTCCAATTCACGCAAGTGTCCGCTCTCAACTCACGTCATAGCAATTTTTTGTACGCTTCCAAGTAGATAATTTGAGAACTTTTCTACCGATTAGCCGTTCGTAACCCGTAATTTTGTTAAATGGACACTTGTTGATGAAAGCTTCGACCACATTGAAGAAATAACCGATAAAGCTGAACCTCCGTTAACTTCAACGCCTCTTAAGGTCAAGAGAAGCCGCACATTATGCGTCAATTTTGCTCGTAAATACAGTTCTGTCTCCAATTTAAAAAGCTGATGAAATGCATTTTTCTCAAGAATGACAGATGATTACCTCTACGTATATTGTATATCGGAATCAATTGAGCATAAAATCGACACAATCATGCAATTGATAATTAAGACGATTTTAATTCACACATTTTAACACAACCGCAATTAGTGGGGCGATTCATTTTTGAAAATACTCACTGAAGCGTGAATGTGATAAGCGACAGACGGGGCCGGCTAGACAGCTACTTCGCCACGCCTCGTTAATTAATTAATGATGATTATCACTGCCGCTAAATGAATTTATGAGGTAAATTACACCGCCAAAAAGACATGTTAATTGTCATCTGCAGAATTACGTAGTTGGATATCTAAACATTCGATATATGGGAAATTTAAGTTGGTTTATTGAAGATTTCTTTGTGAAATTAACAATCAAAATGTTGCGAAATTACGTTGAATTATGACTATCACCGATAATTAGATTACTCACGTGACGTCACAGAAGTTATCCCTTCAGGGGCCACACCCCCGCAGTCTTTCATTCTGGTCGTCAGGGCTAAATTAGGCGGGTTTTTTTTTAAAAAGCCGCGTTTTAGTTATTTATGGACCGCTTTCAGAAATTTAAAATCGAGCAATTGTCAAATTAACATCACATGTTAATGAATCCGATTTGACCATGTGTCATTGCATCTATCCTTTAAGATCTCACATACGAGAGAAGCATGAGAAGGATGCAACCTATGCAGATATGCATGAGCAAGAGTGACTACCATGGTCACATGAACACATATGCACAGATGAAACCGTTCAAGTGTACCAACTGCGCTAAACAGTATGTTCGTTCCAGTCGCTGTTTGTTCAGTTTTTCACGTTTTATTTGATTCACAGAATGGTGAACTATCTACAATCCTGGACATGGCTGTAGGAATTGTGATCTGACATGTGAGAGATATACCCATACTTTTCCGAGTGTATCGAATGATACCCTACACTTTCCCCCGTGGGGCCCTTACGAGGCGGAGCCGAGTAAGGTTCCAACGGGGAAAAGTGTTGGGTATCATTTGATACACGAGGAAAAGTATGGGTATATCTGTCTCATACCCCACTTACGGTCGAGTGTTAGCGGATACTATTTCATGATATTTCAAAACAAATACAGCTGTAAACAAGCTTGTGCATGAAACGCACAACCCAAATACGGCCTCGTCTGTGACAACGCAGTCCGTGCTGCGTTGTATGGTTACCCATGTTTGGGGCTCGAAATCTAATTGATATGGCCCAATGACGGCATTGTCAACACAGAAGCACGTGCATCTTGCTGAAATGTACAGCTACCGCTATAAACAGCATGGCTAGTGTCAACGTGGCCAAAGTTTAGAGAAAACAGAAACTTTCAGTATGTTAAGACAGTTTGCACCCTAACTTAAATTACATTATTATATATAAAAAGAAAAATATAAATTTGTGATATTATTTCACGCATTATAAGAACCTTATTCATTTGGTCATGAAAAAATGCTCAAGGTTTCAACTGGTTTCGTGGTGTAATGGTTAGGTCGTTCGGCCAGAAAGCAACAGGACACCGGTTCGATCCCAGGATCCTTATATGTTCATTTATAATCTGACATTTTATAAAGTATCATCACTTAGAATTTGGAAATTTAGAAAATTGACTACATTCTCTCTCAGTTGTTAAAAAGTGTAGGTATATTAGAAAAGTGTAGGTATATCAGAAAAAGTGTAGGTATATCAGAAAAAGTATAGGTGTATCGGCTAATACACCTACACTTGTAACAAAAGAAACCATAGCAACGAGACCGGAAATGGGGTATAATTTCTGTTTATTTATGTTCAGTGTTTTTGTCAGAAAGGTGGCAAGTCTCTTGACATGTTTGTTTATATCCTATAAAAGGACAAATGCTTTTAAATATTTTTTTTTTAGTTTGTTAAATTCAGTTATCTCAAAAGAAAACATGCTTGTTGATGTTTCCCCCGTATATTTCAGAGGTTACCATGAGACCAGAAATATATGGACCTGTCAACTCGTGTTGATATATATGATACCTGAAGACACTTGGACGATATTCCCTATTCAGCAATATCTGTTTAATCAAGGGACCTATCGGGGTATTTTTGGGAAACGAAATTCGAGGGGACATTCCACTTCATGCACTTTTTGTTATCGGCTTCAAGTTCTCGTATTGAATTTAGGGGGACTCAAATGAAAAAAATATGCATTAATATATATGTATGAAACTTAGGGGAAACCGGGGCAGGTTGGGTCAGTAAAATTTATTTTTGTTGTAATGTAAGTACATTGACAGAAAATAATTACAAATTGGTCTACATACTTTCTTAACATCGCAAACTACAAATCGGGACTTTCCACGAATATTTTAGCATAATTTCGTAAAATGCGAAAGACGAATATTTTAAAATCGACCCAACCTGCCCCGACAGCCACATAAAATTCACTCACAGACACATTCTATTTTACCCTGTAAATAATTGAGCATTATTAAATGGAAACATGTAATCATTCATTTTTCAATAATAAACTACGCTCTTGGGAGTGGACACCAAGATAAATTGAGAGCGTACACTAAATAAATGTTGTTGGGTCTTGGAAGTGTACACTGATTTTATGACCATGTAATCTTTAAACAAGAAATGCTCCTAAACGGTGAACTGTCCAGTCTTTATATTTCGCAGGATTACTGATAATAGGTCATAGAAAAGTATGTTAGAACTTTAAAACATTTGGATCAGTTGGTGTCAGAGTATTTTTGACTGAAATCTGAAATTCACACGTGTAGCACTGACGGCAGTGTCCAAATGTCTCAGCAGATAACTCTATGCTATGAATTGACGATTGAAAATTGGTATACGTATAATGTATGGAATGCTCATTAACAGCATGAAATATCTCTGCTTAAAAGTGTATATATCATGAGATATTTAATAAAATTCTACTAACAACAGACAACACGAAAGTTACCGCCAGCATTGGGGAGCGTACATTTCCCTTCTGGGAATATTGCTCTGGCGTACACGTTCACACGGGGTGTTGTGTAGATTAATGAAATATAGGTTCAATGGAAAGGTATGACTTGAGCGACTTGAGTAACCTCTGTGGCGAAATGGTTGTTATTTCACAACGTATATGTTTGTTTCGTTCTGTATTTCAGTCAATGGCCATGGCAAGTCAAGCAATAATGTATTTCCAAAAAGATGGCCTACGCGCAGTCCTGCTGGATATAAGCAAGAGTTTGGGTAAAGATGACGAGAAAGGTTTTAGATTTCTACTGCACGGCGAGCTTTATAAAAAGGAGCTTGACAAACCTCTTCTGGACGTATTTCAACATTTGGAAGAGAAAAAGAAAATTACCCAGGAGAATATTCCATGGATCATCGTCGACTGTCTCCTATGTATCGGGCAGATTCGTCTCGTTAAGAATTGCTTTGGTGCAGAGTGTACCGGGGAACATCGCAAGGTGCCCTTACATATCGACCCTTTCAGGTAGAGCTTTTCTTCGTAAAGAGCATGCAGTGGTAGTTAGAACATGAGTCAAGGTCACAAAACTCTGTAGGAACATTACTCTCCCTGAGATGAACCAATATGCAAAATATGATCCAGTGGATTACTTCAAAATTGAGTTATTCCAAAATAAATCTTAGATGTGTGATATACCCTGCATGGATGTGTAATAAGGCAAATGTTCGTAAAGGTAACCAGCTGGTTACGCATCACTATTTATAGAATGCGTATTGTCAGCCAATAGAATATCCGGATTTGAAAGTTGATGATCGCTCATTGGTCTTCTCATCTGGGAAAAGCAAATATTACTTGATTTCATTGGCTGGCTATTTTTAGCCGTTACCAGCATTTTCCCTATTACAAAATCAGGGTATGCATTAGGTACTGTAACGGATTTTACTACCATAAGGGCGCCCGGCGCAGGGTGCTTTCTCTCTATCATAACTGGAAATCTTGGTTTTCAGGCGGGTGCTGTACAAGATTGGGATGAATCTCAACGACGAAGACGAATTGCAGAGCTTGATCTATCTGTTTAAAAATGACATCCCTAAAAGTCGCCAGAAAAAGCTTGAATGTGCATTAGACTTGTTTCTTTATCTTGAAGAAAAAGAGATCATATCTAAGGAAGAAACGAAAGTCTTACAAGATAATCTAAAACTTATTGGAAGGCACGATCTGTCTGATGAGTTAGAGGAATTGACAGAACACGGTGAGTTGAACTTCTTGCTGTCTTCCTTCTCAGAGAGAGATTCTCAAACCTTTAAGTAAAGGATATACCACTCTTCCGAGGTTTTTGTTGAAAATGTAAACATGAAGGAGAAGGAGAAGCCGCGGACCGAAGGCCGGAGTGTTCTCCCGACCCCAAATGTTTACATTTTCAACTAAAACCGAGGGAGAGTGGTATATCTGTCATATAAACCGAAGGAATAGACGACAAATTTATCAAAATCGGTTATCAATTATGAAAAATGTTTCCTATGAAATGACATAGCCATGCCGTGAACAAAAAAAGTATCGCGAAACGATGCCGGGGACTGTTCGACTTTTGCGAAAAGCTCGTGAATCTTGCGCTCTACAAAAAGCATGTCTCCCTTACTATCGTTATATTGAGGTTAAGGAAACGTGACTATAGAGTTGTTAAACGTTTCGTTGTCGGGTTCTTTGTGGTTCCGTGATAGAGGGTCCAATTTAAGGAGGTATGAAATTTTTACTTAGAATCATTTTCGATTTGTTCCGTGATTGAAATTAAATGAGGTTATTCTGGAATTTAATATTCACGTTAAAGTCTACTTTCAGGGTCAGGGATATTCCATAGCATGCCCCAGGGAGTTCTGTATGGCCTTGAAAGGTTTACCTGAGAAAAGAATTACCTCCAAAATGACACCTCAGGTTTATATAATACTATACAGTTCAGCACTCTAGAGGATACAAAACTATCATCCATTTAATCCATGGTCATGACGTCACTCTATTGTGTTATCAGTTGATTATTATTTAGGAATCTACTGGTCATTGACTGTCCCAGTCAGGAGGGATGTTAGGTTAGACATTTTCAGTAATGGTACATTTTTCGAGACTGATGTATTTTGTCTTGGTGTATAGGATAGGATCTTAAAATATCTAGACAACTATAGAAAAATTAATTTGTGTAATGCATGAACCTGGAATCGAACATGCAACCCTTCGCTTGGTAGTCAGCGCTTCTAACCACTAGGCCACAAGACGCTGTTAGAAACCTAAGGATTGTTTGTCAGTAAGAATCCCGTGTTCTATTCATGACTTGTAATGCACGGAAGGCATGAAAAGGCAGATTTTTAGCTGTCAATCACATCGCTTCGCGTGGAAGTTTTGCGCTGCACGTGCGTGGAAGAATCCATTTCATGAGGGTCGCAGCTACTTGTACCTATCCGATGAATGAGCACCGAAATTTGCAAAATAATTGACCAGGGAAGGAGACGCAAACAGAGGCGTGTTCAGCAGCTCGATCGCGACTATTCGCTTGGCGTGTATGACTGCTGAACGGAAACTGGGGTCGCGAGTACTTCTCGAGATTTTTTTAGAATGTCATTACCATTTTGGAAAACTTAGGTGCCTTGCACATAGCAATTTAACCGACCAAATTTAAATTGAGGGGGTAATAAAATAAAGAAAAGAGAGGTAATAAAACTCGCGAACTCGTTTTCGTTCAGAAGCGGGTACTCGCGAATATTCGCGAGTACTCGAGGTCTTGAACACGCCCCAGCTTATGGACATTTACATATTTACAGAGAACTGGTTGTAACCACCCCAGGGGGTTATTAATTAAACATCGATATCGTGAATGGGTGTGTAGTAAAAACAAAAGTACATACCGAATTCTAAATGTCTACCAAGTCAACTGTAAATGCCCAAAGAAGACATTTTCTTTTCTGAATGTCAAGGACTGACTTAGTGACAGGGCTAGGTGCTGATTATATGTTGCATTGTGTATATTGTATTTAGTATATCTGTGAGGTATTTTAAGAGGTTCTTCACTTTGTTTCTCTATTATAATTTCGAACTGTGGCAGTTTTTGGCTGGTATTTATGTCAACAATGTTTGATTGTATTAATAGATGGCTCAACGGTACGAAATGAAAATGTTGGTCCCGAGGCTGTAGTGAGGGTATGTATCAACTTTACAGTACATCTTTCCGTTCCATCGTGTATTTTAAGTTAAGTTACCGGAACATATAGATTACTGAGCGTCCACGAAGAAATGTGTCGGAAATATATTTTGTTCTGAGTTTACGCCACACAGTTTTCAAATGTCTGTAAAGATGCGTGCACTATTGTAAAATTGTAAAAAAAGTTAAGTCATCAAAAACGTACACTCAGTATTATGTTTCAACTGGGGTGTATTATAATCCTGTATTAATATCATATATGTATATAAACAGGAATATCCTGAATACATTGAAAACTGCTCTATGAAGCAATGCAACGGTTATGACTTACATTGTACATATATGTGTGTGTTGCAGGTAACTCCCGGATATGGCAGAGAGAAGACACATCCTGCGCTAATGAACAAGTTCTCTGTTATGTTGAAGAATTCCGTCGTCAAGGGTATACACATTAATAGACTGAACCCACCTGAAGAAAAACAACTGTTGGTTTGTCACGAAGAAGACAATAGGCACGACAGGAACGCTTGTATCGTCTCTGTGCCAGACTCCAGACGACGGAAGTGCAGGACAGTGGAGGGGAAAATAAGGATAATTGAAGACATCTCTGACGGCATTGTTGGTTCTGTTCCCAAGGAATTTAACAAAGCAATGAGATATGCTCTGGATAGAGACTGTAGCGTTATTGCTGTGAAAACTGGCAAGCCATGTCCGAGTTTTGCCCCATGGCCGCCGATGTTTCACAAAGGTGGCGGACTGGTCCTGCCATGTACTTATATATTCAATTGTCACGATGATGTCCGGAAAACTGAGGTGGTGATGAAACTGAGAGAGGCGTTGAGCGGACTGGAGGAGGACGGGGGCATGAGTCTGATAACTGATCTGTAGTGGAGAGATGACACAGAGTTTGAAACAATTAACCTTCTGCTCGGAACCTTGCAACCTTATCCTACTGGCTTCAAACAGCACCTTGGGTCCGGTTCCACCAAGCAATGGTAGAATTACAATCAGTGGTAGCCTATTCAGGATACAATCGATTGAAGCGAGTGTTTTGAGGAACGACGCCATGGAGAGAAGACACGATATATTCATACATACTTATGTGGGTCTGTTTGAGAACTGTGTTACTTGTACTTGTGCAACTTCCTTTTGAAATGCAACCTTGTGATTGGTTTAACTTCATCAACAGTCTCGATCGCTTGAGATCCACCAGTATGTGTGGAATGATATAGACATATGTCGGCTCATTAATGTCCGTTTGACATTTCATCTTCTTCTCACCGTGGGAACACACGAAAACCATTTTGGCTTCCCCAAGCTGAAATGTCGTGTCGGGACTTATTGGCCTATGTGGAACCGGGGATGTAGCTCAGTTGGTAGGGCGTCCGCTCATCAACTTGGAGGTCGTGGTTCGATTCTTGGCCTGCGTCACACCAAAATATGTTATCAGATTGGAGTTGTTGCTTCCTTGCTTGGCGCTCAGCATTATAAGGATGGAACAACGCTTGAAATGGCGCTGCATTATTGTTATCTCGTAATGAACGAGACATAACGGACTCGTTAACCCTAAGAGACTGCAGTGTCCAGGAGTGACATCCAATTGAAGTGCTCGAGGCAATCAACGTGCGTGATTAATACACAATGACGTCTTAAGATGTTGAGAGTTACAACAGTTTTTGGTTTTGTTCATACATACATGTGCAATCTTCCACTTGTTAACCATACTTGGAAAGACCAATACATCATCGGTCGAAATGAGCTCATCGTATTAAAGAAGATTAATCCAGTCAAAACCATCTGATGTCTACTCTTTTCTGTATATAACCTTACTTCACGTGTGATATATTTTAAAAAAATGTTTAACTGGTATAATTCAACAGTTATGTTAAAGATCCACAAACCCCGACCATATCACTTTTCGGTTTTTATTCAAGCATATTCCAAGATGATGAGGATTCCACTTGATATTTGTCAATTCAACCAATAAACACCTTTTATAACGCCTTTTTAGAACGCCGCTCAATTATGCCTCATAAAACTTTAGCCGAGAGCAAATTCCGCGTGCTTGGCCTTGTGACGTAATACACAGGAGTCGCTTGGCGTCTAATGACAGAATCCACTAGATTTAGCCTTACATAACTGCCTAAATAACATATTTACCTGTGTCCTTATACAACAAAATTACATATATATACGCCACGTAAAACGTACTACAAATGGCAGCAGATGTCAACACTGTTTAGTACTGGATGTGACCATTGCGGGACCCGTAATTCTGCAATGTGTTTTGGAACAATTCTTATCGTTGCCCAATATGGCGGCGGCACGCATGTCAGATGATGAAGATGTTCAAACGTCACAGAGATCTATTACACATTTCATACGGATTATAACGGTGTTAACACGCCTCATTCATGTTGAATAATTTTTGTTTTCACATTCGTCCTTATGCAAAATAACACAATATATTTTCAGTATTTTTGTTTATCAATGTAGCGATATGTAATAAGTGATGTAGTTGCGTTATTGACACTCTAACTTAGATAAATATTAAATAAGAGGGGAAATCTACACGACTGAACTATAGCCGGGGTATTATTTTTTTAAATTGAGAACCAAACAACACATGTACACACGGCCATGGTGAGTTGATCAAAGTTCTATAGTTCCAATACTTTCATTTGCAATTGGGAAAGATATGTTTTCCATATTTTTATCCGAAGTGATTTAAACATTATTTTATTTCCACAAACATATGAATTGACCATCAAAAACTACATGTAATATAAAATGCAAGGCCTTTTATATAACATGCTAGGAAAATGCTAGTGGTATTACACTGAATCTAAGTAATTGTAAATGTACACGACTATAGATTTAAAGATAGCCCGAATATGTTCTTCTAAAAAGTGTAAACCAGTAATATTGATGAAAATTATAGGATTTTCTTAGTTGTAATGAAACTATTCTATTAGCAAAATTAAGTCACCATGAGAAATATTGACGCAGTAGATTTCAAGATATAGACACTCTTCAAACACAAAATCAAGCACAACAAAAAAATTAACTAATAATGGCGTTTATAATATAATAAAAATTGCATGATCTTGTTTATTTTTGAATTGTCAGTTATTCATTTCAAAACAATTGTAGCTTATAAGATAACATAACACTCCACTCGATTGGGAAAAGAAAAAATCTAAAATCAGCGGTTGAATATCGAAACATGCTCCTAAAACTCCGAAATTACTCCCTACGGACGCACAAATACCCATTCTATCGGAAACTTGTAATGTCAAAACGTTCTTATTATGTTTTAAAGGAATTATCAACGAAAATCGACAAATCGCCTAAGGATTTCATTTAGCAACTCCTGTGTATGACGTCACATCGCTAACGAAGGTTATGCTACACTGAGAGGCCGCGGCAAACTGTTTCAAGAATGAGATAATGAGCAGGCTAAATTTACTCACTTTGAAGGGCTATATCTTGATGAGTAGGTGACGCTTCGAAATAATCGTTTGTGTTTTGCTTACTTGAAAGTATTGTCTATATGAATAAACGAATTAACATCGAAAAAACAGAGAGATGATATTATCTTTAACTTTATGCTGGTCCAAATACGAATTTCTAATGGACTGTTCTTCATAAATGTACAATCACTATGCTCAATACTCAATACTCGAGATCAATATATGGAGCAAAGATTAGACAGTAAGTGCATTTCGTGCTCAAAGCAATGTTGTTTCAGATTATTAATTCATTAGTACTAACTAGTTCTCGTAGAGCAAATCATTTTAATCAATAACAGTACACAATAAGTTACATTATTCATTACACTGCTTCAAACTTACACGTTTCCAATTGTGACAACCACATGACAAGATATAAATGCAGTCTTTGACAACATTTTTTTGGCGACTGACAACGCGAATAGTTTATTTTAACTGGTTCTAAAAAGGGTGTTTGTCGTGTTCATTCTGCTCTACTAGATTCAAACGTTGAGAACTGAATCACCCGATGTTTGGCTCATCAGACCTGAAAGGCTTGATGGGCTTATGGCTTGGACCGGCGTCCGTCCGTCCTTCCGTCCATAAAGTTGTTCGACATCTTCTCCTGAGCCGCTGGCTCTAGGCCAATGGGTTCACAGGGGTCCCATCCTTAAAAACATATTAAACATATTTTCATTTTCTTCTCGAGTAGCAAAAGGTCTAGAAACCGGCAATGTTGTGCACATATTCCTTGGCCAATGGGGATTCTTAACTAGTAGATTTGAATATCCTCTGACCCGAAATGTGGGTCACAGAGGTCATGACATAAAAAGCTATATGTTTCGTAGTTAACAATGTATTTCTTGAGATTGCTTAGAACTTCATACTTAGATAATAAATCACTGAAGTCCTGATCCGCGACAGAGCCCATGACTCTATTTTATTTTCAAATCAACATTCTATTTCAGAAACCCTGTTACATATATGAACTTCTATCCAGTGGAAGCCTCATTGAAGTTAAATAATGCAAATTTCAAATTTCAAATTCCAGTTTTTTGTGTGTGTGTTATTTAATTTTTTAAACGTGTTCCAAAGACAACATATTCACACTTTATCTCTATATAACAACACTTGGAAAAGTATAAAGTCAAACATTTCATTCATATTAACTATTGTTGAATTCTTTTCATTCTTCAATTAGTCATTGAACTAATACAATGACACTCTGTTGGTATGGCATATTTGGGAATATAAATAAGTGATATAAGTGATATATGATAGTAGCAATAATTCAAGAACTTTAAACTTTAAATTTACAATGTCACGATACAACACCCACTTCTGATCAACTAGTCGTGTTCACTTTTTCTGAGTTTTTCATGGAGATAGCTATAAACGACGTGTAAAGTGATTAAAACTGGGAGAGGTTTTTTAAAACCTAATATTTATTTATACATTTTGCTAACAGCAAATGTAAATCAAAACAGCACCAGAACCTATATTCTTTCGCAAACCCCCAAAAATAAGTTCATGTGGACATGTGGACATTTGTCTTTAGTTAACTTTTTTAAATTTCCAAAACATTTGTGCATGCTGACAATCCAAAATATGATGAGTTATATAGCTGTAGCAAAATGTACAAAATTTGCTTTCAGTTGTTTTAATCTTTTGTTGAAAAAATACCAAATATTCTAACACATGAACCTATCAAGATTTTGTATCTAATGTGTTCTTTATAGACACCAAAAAATATGTTTCCCAGTTTAGTTCAGCACGCGTGCTCTCTTCCCATTTGTGTTTGAATTTTAAATATACATTGGACGCACTTAAGTGTGCTAATAGCATTTGGTATCGTTTTTATAGGTACATCATCCATTGTGTTGTTGGGGGTCACGTTACAAATGGTGTTTCTTTATCGAAAAGTACCGACTGTTACCGAAAACTACAATTTTGATGATAGTCGACTTAGTATATTGACGATATGGAGATTTAAGTCGTGATTTCTGATCGAAAACCGGACAATACATCGCGATTGACGCGCGCCAATGAGTAAAACGTACTTTTGGAATCTTATTTATAGCAGATAAAAAGACAAATTTAAGTTGTTAATGTTTAATAGGTCACATAACTACTGTGCATGTAAATGGGACGTACAGTTTCGGTTTCTACACATGCATAATGATGTTACTCGATTTTAATTGGAAACTAGTAATAATGATATATTTAACGATTGGGGATGAATATGCAAGATAGGTGAATTTATTTGTACTGTAAACAACACATATGGTGAGTTGGAACGTATTAAAGCCATTTAGAATTTTATGAAACAAAATGGATGCACCTTTAACAGACACTAATTGCTGGAAAATGCTGACTCTGGACAAGTTATGTCTTCTTAGTTGATTGAGGTCGTTCTACAACTAGTTCAACAGTTTTCGATAATAAGGGAATAAGGGTGATCATTGTTGCTTAATGTTGATGCAACAGCAACCCTGTATATTTTCATTGTTCCAATCAAAGATGCCAAAATCTCTGCGAACAAAATAAATACATATGATGGCATTGAATCACCCTGGTGACAACCTAGAAACTTAACGAAAAGACTTGAATATCCATTTACTATTACACATGATTCAACATCTTCTCAAAAACATTTATCAATCTTCGAATATCAGGTCCAAAGCTTCAAAATCTAGAACATTGTCACAACAAAAATAACTATTTCTGTTGTTAAATTAATCAGATTTTGGGCAATATAGATTTCCGCAACGTTTCCGCTGTCCTGAAATGAAGTTATCCGTTTCCGCTTCATTTCCGTAATGGAAAAAGTAAGTTTCCGTTCCGTTTTAAGGTGGAAACTGTAGTTGAATATTTTCATTGTTTTTCCAACAGGAGTAAATTACAAGATTTGAGATAGTACAGCGTTTCCGCGTCCGGAATTTACAACTTCATTTTCGCAGTGCGAGCCTCGGATATTTGTAACTTTAATCAACACATGTTGATATATTTAATATCAAAAGACACTGGCATGAGATTATCTATATCCTGAAATAACCATTCCTGAAATAACCACACTTTGAATAATTCATTCATTAATTAAAAAAGGTTATCATTTACAAAAAAAAACATCGGACAGTTTTCATAAACTCTTAATTATGTTGATCAATAACATTTCATGCAAACAATAATGTGTCTTATTAATTACATTAAATGTTAGATACAAATGTTGACAACGGCGTGACATCAAATAAATTCCAGAAAGCGCAGAGTATGGCAACATGGCTTTGTGAATTGAATACATTCAAGTGTTTTTTTTAAACATCACTCGGTTTGTCAGGGCTAATTTCGTCGAGAACCGAATCACCCGTTTTGCTGTGAATATTAAATGAGGTTATCTCGTGAGTCTTGCATAGTACTGCATACCTTAAAGGCATAAGTCAGCATTCCCACATTGATGCCGATAGTCACGGCAGTGAATCAATGAAATTTCCACTTTGATCTCCTTCAACCAATCATTCTCAACAAACCACAACGCGAAGAGAAAACAAGAGAAATTTGCACCTGGTTGACTTCGATCTGGAACACGAGAATGAGTGAGATGATTCTATCAACAACATGTTAAATACCCACCACCCTTTTGTGACAGAAGACCGTTCTAAGGTTAAGAGTGCACATGGTGAGATATAGTTTCTGGGTTTCGGAAAAGTTAGCCTCATCTACTATGATTGAAAGCCTGGCTGTATATGCTGTTTTCCTGACAACATCCATAGGTGGTAAGTGGTTTAATGACAAATTATTCTTATTGTGATAAAAAAATGTATGTGTTACTTTTCATTGAGTTCAGACTTATCCATGTACTGAGGGAAAGAACTTTATTTTATGTAAAATAAATTGACAATTTAACATTTAAAATTGTTTACACGATTTCGCAAGCATTCATGCATATGTATAAGAAGTTTCTATTCTAAATAGAGTAACATTGCACCTTTATTACTATATAATAACATCACATTCCCATAATAAATAACTACATAAACATATTTTCCACCGAAATATTTGTCAGTGTATCTATCTTTAGTTTCAACTTGTTAAGCCTGTTAGCATGTCAAAATCATTCTCAAAAGAAGATTGAACACTCAATCCTCATTGATTTTAAATCTATCTTGCTCGATAACACCTATTACCTGTGTTATTTTCGTATGGTACCAGTGTTTTCAGATATAATAAGATCTAAAAAAAACTACTGAAAAATTCAGACTTTAGGCCTGAAAGGGGCTTATGGCATGGCATGGCGTCCGTCCAACCATCCTTCCTTAAAGTTTTCGCTTTTTCGACTTCTTCTCCAGAACCATTGACTTTAGAGGGCTGACATTTCATGTACATACTCCGTGGCCAATGGGGATTGTTAATTGTAAATATGGTGACCCTTTGACCTCAAATGTAGGTCACGGGGGGGGGGGGGGGGGGGGGGGGATCATGACCTAAAAACTTATTATTATCTTCTTGTACCAGAACCAAAGGCTCCAGAAAGGTGAAATGTTGTGTACAGACTCCCTGGCCAATGAATATTCTAAATTGTTAATTTGGTGACCCTGTAACCCCGAGTATAGGTCACAGGAGTCATGACCAAAAACCTAGTTTCATCTAATCTCCAGTACAAAAAACTCTAGCTGACATGTTTTATACTCTTTGGTTAATGCCGATTAAATTATATAGTTAGTGACCCTGTGGCCCCTAATTAATTAGGGTCTCAGAGGGCATGACCTCAAAACATATTTTCTTCAATATCTTTGTAGGAATTGTGAAACTTGAAGAACCAATTTCATCCAAATTCAGTATCAAGTCATGTTTTTGTTATGTACTGACAATTTTGAAGGCTTTGAGATTTTTCAAGACTGGGAATTGTGCATTACATGCTAACAATTTATTTCGGTTTCTACATCAAACAACACAAATCATGATGAGATCGGAACCCATGGCTCTATTTTGTTATTCAACTCAGTGAGTTGTTTGTACAGAAGAATGTGTAGCATTGTACAGAAGAATGTGTAACATTGTACATACGAATGTGTAGCATTGTACAGAAGAATTTGTAACATTGTACATAAGAATGTGTAGCATTGTACAGAAGAATTTGTAACATTGTACATAAGAATGTGTAACATTGTACAGAAGAATGTGTAGCATTGTACAGAAGAATTTGTAACATTGTACATACGAATGTGTAGCATTGTACAGAAGAATTTGTAACATTGTACATAAGAATGTGTAGCATTGTACAGAAGAATTTGTAACATTGTACATAAGAATGTGTAGCATTGTATAGAAGAATGTGTAACATTGTACAGAAGAATGTGTAGCATTGTACAGAAGAATGTGTAACATTGTACATACGAATGTGTAGCATTGTACAGAAGAATTTGTAACATTGTACAGAAGAATGTGTAGCATTGTACATAAGAATGTGTAACATTGTACAGAAGAATGTGTAACATTGTACAGAAGAATGTGTAGCATTGTACAGAAGAATTTGTAACATTGTACATACGAATGTGTAGCATTGTACAGAAGAATTTGTAACATTGTACATAAGAATGTGTAGCATTGTACAGAAGAATTTGTAACATTGTACATAAGAATGTGTAACATTGTACAGAAGAATGTGTAACATTGTACATACGAATGTGTAACATTGTACAGAAGAATGTGTAGCATTGTACAGAAGAATGTGTAGCATTGTACATAAGAATTTGTAGCATTGTACATACGAATTTGTAACATTGTACAGAAGAATTTGTAGCATTGTACATACGAATTTGTAACATTGTACAGAAGAATTTGTAACATTGTACAGAAGAATGTGTAGCATTGTACAGAAGAATTTGTAACATTGTACAGAAGAATTTGTAACATTGTAGAGAAGAATGTGTAGCATTGTACATACGAATTTGTAACATTGTACAGAAGAATTTGTAACATTGTACAGAAGAATGTGTAGCATTGTACAGAAGAATGTGTAGCATTGTACAGAAGAATGTGTAGCATTGTACATAAGAATGTGTAGCATTGTACATACGAATTTGTAACATTGTATATACGAATGTGTAGCATTGAACAGAAGAATGTGTAGCATTGTACATACGAATTTGTAACATTGTACATACGAATTTGTAACATTGTACAGAAGAATGTGTAGCATTGTACAGAAGAATTTGTAACATTGTACATAAGAATGTGTAGCATTGTACAGAAGAATTTGTAACATTGTACAGAAGAATGTGTAGCATTGTACAGAAGAATTTGTAACATTGTACATACGAATGTGTAGCATTGTACAGAAGAATTTGTAACATTGTACATACGAATGTGTAGCATTGTACAGAAGAATTTGTAACATTGTACAGAAGAATGTGTAGCATTGTACAGAAGAATGTGTAACATTGTACAGAAGAATTTGTAACATTGTACATAAGAATGTGTAGCATTGTACAGAAGAATGTGTAGCATTGTACAGAAGAATGTGTAGCATTGTACAGAAGAATGTGTAGCATTGTACAGAAGAATGTGTAGCATTGTACAGAAGAATGTGTAGCATTGTACAGAAGAATGTGTAGCATTGTACAGAAGAATGTGTAGCATTGTACAGAAGAATGTGTAGCATTGTACATACGAATTTGTAGCATTGTATAGAAGTATTTGAAACATTGTACATACGAATGTGTAGCATTGTACAGAAGAATGTGTAACATTGTACATAAGAATGTGTAACATTGTACATACGAATGTGTAACATTGTACATACGAATGTGTAACATTGTACAGAAGAATGTGTAGCATTGTACAGAAGAATGTGTAGCATTGTACATAAGAATTTGTAGCATTGTACATACGAATTTGTAACATTGTACAGAAGAATTTGTAGCATTGTACATACGAATTTGTAACATTGTACAGAAGAATTTGTAACATTGTACAGAAGAATGTGTAGCATTGTACATACGAATTTGTAACATTGTACAGAAGAATGTGTAGCATTGTACAGAAGAATGTGTAGCATTGTACAGAAGAATGTGTAGCATTGTACAAAAGAATGTGTAGCATTGTACATACGAATTTGTAACATTGTACATACGAATGTGTAGCATTGAACAGAAGAATGTGTAGCATTGTACATACGAATTTGTAACATTGTACAGAAGAATGTGTAGCATTGTACAGAAGAATTTGTAACATTGTACATAAGAATGTGTAGCATTGTACAGAAGAATTTGTAACATTGTACATAAGAATGTGTAGCATTGTACAGAAGAATTTGTAACATTGTACAGAAGAATGTGTAGCATTGTACAGAAGAATTTGTAACATTGTACATAAGAATGTGTAGCATTGTACATAAGAATGTGTAACATTGTACATAAGAATGTGTAGCATTGTACAGAAGAATTTGTAACATTGTACATACGAATGTGTAGCATTGTACAGAAGAATTTGTAACATTGTACATAAGAATGTGTAGCATTGTACATAAGAATGTGTAACATTGTACATAAGAATGTGTAGCATTGTACAGAAGAATTTGTAACATTGTACATACGAATGTGTAGCATTGTACAGAAGAATTTGTAACATTGTACATACGAATGTGTAGCATTGTACAGAAGAATTTGTAACATTGTACAGAAGAATGTGTAGCATTGTACAGAAGAATGTGTAGCATTGTACAGAAGAATTTGTAACATTGTACATAAGAATGTGTAGCATTGTACAGAAGAATTTGTAACATTGTACAGAAGAATGTGTAGCATTGTACAGAAGAATGTGTAGCATTGTACAGAAGAATGTGTAGCATTGTACAGAAGAATGTGTAGCATTGTACAGAAGAATGTGTAGCATTGTACAGAAGAATGTGTAGCATTGTACAGAAGAATGTGTAGCATTGTACATACGAATTTGTAGCATTGTATAGAAGTATTTGAAACATTGTACATACGAATGTGTAGCATTGTACAGAAGAATGTGTAGCATTGTACATACGAATGTGTAGCATTGTATAGAAGTATTTGAAACATTGTACATACGAATGTGTAGCATTGTACAGAAGAATGTGTAACATTGTACATACGAATGTGTAGCATTGTACAGAAGAATGTGTAGCATTGTACATACGAATGTGTAGCATTGTACAGAAGTATTTGAAACATTGTACATACGAATGTGTAGCATTGTACAGAAGAATTTGTAACATTGTACAGAAGAATGTGTAGCATTGTACAGAAGAATGTGTAGCATTGTACATACGAATGTGTAGCATTGTACAGAAGTATTTGAAACATTGTACATACGAATGTGTAGCATTGTACAGAAGAATTTGTAACATTGTACAGAAGAATGTGTAGCATTGTACAGAAGAATGTGTAGCATTGTACATACGAATGTGTAGCATTGTACAGAAGTATTTGTAACATTGTACAGAAGAATTTGTAACATTGTACAGTAGAATGTGTAGCATTGTACATACGAATGTGTAATATTGTATAGAAGTATTTGAAACATTGTACATACGAATGTGTAGCATTGTACAGAAGAATTTGTAACATTGTACAGAAGAATGTGTAGCATTGTACAGAAGAATGTGTAGCATTGTACATACGAATGTGTAGCATTGTACATACGAATGTGTAGCATTGTACAGAAGAATTTGTAACATTGTACATACGAATGTGTAGCATTGTACAGAAGAATTTGTAACATTGTACATACTAATGTGTAGCATTGTACAGAAGAATTTGTAACATTGTACATACGAATGTGTAGCATTGTACAGAAGAATTTGTAACATTGTACATACGAATGTGTAATATTGTACAGAAGTATTTGAAACATTGTACAAAAGAATGTGTAACATTGTGCAGAAGTATTTGAAACATTGTACAAAAGAATGTGTAACATTGTATAGAGTATTTGAAACATTGTCCATTCGAATCTGTAACAAACAGTAGCCAATTCCATAAGGTGTTGTAAATTTGTTTATTTATTGAATATTAGGGTATAGTTTATATATTGTATACTTGCAAATTTGATGTATATTATGGTGATCTGTATTTATCAAAGTTTCACAATGCCTACACTGACAGAATAGGTATAAGGCAATGTTTTTTTCTCTCACAGGATCCGTGGTTACCGCAAGAGGAAAGCCGGTGTCGTCTAGTCCTCTATGGGGACAAAGCACTGGACCAGAAAAGGCTGTAGATGGCGACACCGATGCACTCTTCCCTAATATATTCCACTCATCACTATACGCATCGTCAAGCTGGTGGAGAGTGGACTTGGGCGAGGATATCATCTCTCCCCGTGTGACTATCTACTTCAGAACGCCTAGTAAGTGAAGGAGCTCAGTCTTAACAGATAAATAGATACATGTAGTTGTGTTGCAATTGGTTCATGTGGGGTTTAACGCCGGTTTTCAAGAGTATTTCACTTATGTCATGACTGCTAGTATAATTGCAGGAAGAACGCCCGCAACACCATTTGGCTATATATAATATTGCGGTGAAATCTGCGAGCAACGGCGTAAATTAGCGAACCATAGGTGGTACTGCACTGATTTCAGTGTAGCATCGCACCAAAACCTTATTGCGTGTAGAACAGTTCTTAACTGCAGAAAAAGGTTCCGTGACCCTAGCCCCTGGTGGAATTGGAACCACGGACCTCTTGATCCGAAGCCAAACGGGCTAGCCACTGAGCTATATCGCCCTTATATTTGAATTGTTGTCTCTTTATAGGTACAGGAAGAAGGAACGGTGTTCGGATTTCACTCGTACCGATGGAGGGCGATACGCCTGATTTCTGTGAGGTTGTTACCGGCGCTGCAGATGGGTCCAACATTCCAGCCGTCTACGAGTTTACATGTGATACAAGGGGGCGTTATCTGACCCTGTCTACTGTGACAATCAGCGATGAGTATGGCGCCGTTCTGAACTTTGGTGAAGTGAAAGTGTATGGTAAGTTATCAACTTTATTAATACATATGAAGTAATGATTGGAGTGGCTCGTTTTGGAGAGGGTGGCATAGCGCAGTGGCTAGAGAGTTTGGCTTCGGATCAAGAGATTTAGGGTTTGATTCCCGCCAGTTGCTCATCAGCTCTGTCTGCAGTATTTTCATTTCTTTATTCTCATAAACCACCTTGGTCGTACAAGAGCATTATTATATAACAATCATTTATACAAATACAAATTAAAACGTCAAGTTGAGAACGGTGCTACATGCAGTAAGGTTTGGTTGTACATTGACTTTCAGCAGAGTACCACCCTTGTTTTGTTAATTCCAGCCAATGCTCATGGGTTTCACCGAAATGTGATGCTCAATAGTGCTTCGTGCTCCTTCTTAAGAGGTAAACCACTCAAGGGAAGTCACCCAATTGTCTCTACAGTTGATTCCCCGCCTGGAATCAACTGTTGGAAACTATGGCGAGCTGCACGTGCACTTTGTTTGAGGCATTGTGCTCGAGACACGTGACTGTTGAAACGAAAACTGCAATCATATGAACATAGGAGAGAGCGGGGATGGTTCGGACAGCGGGATGGTTCGGACAGCGGGATGGTTCGGACACCCCGCTAACTCTAGAACGGAAAATGAAACAGATGTTTTCACTGGTTAAGGAAACTCGTGCCGCGTCAATAACCTTGCCATATTCGCGAAAAGTTGAGCAAGCGGGAAATTTGATCAGCTAAGACAATTTCCGTTTTTTACCAAATCCCATGTAACTTTTGACTATCAGAACGTAAGCCCTCACTGCCATAAAAGCCATCTTTTTTAAGGAATAGAAGTTTGATTTGCAGTGAAAGGCAGACTCATGTGTGGACATTTTCATTATGTTTAATCTCTCCTGTCTGGTTGTCAATTTATCTGAAAATGTGGACCAATGTTAACAATCCAGATAGGTGTTCTGTTGCCATCTACAAGTTGTACAGGTCAAAGCGAACCCTTGGATTACTGTGGAAACAATGACCCATTTTACATTGCCACAAACACACTTGGAGAGTCAATCCCGTACAATGACTCAGTATTTAGGTTCCGTCGTCAGCCCATCGGTGAGAAGAAACTCAGAAGACAAAGTGCTCAAATGCTAAACTTTCTTCATCCAAGAAATTGACCAACCATAGCGCACGTAAACACTTGGTACAAAAGCTGTCTGATAGTTCTGTTCCACCAACGCAAATATGGCAAATAACTGGACATAAAAACATTCAATCCATCAACAATTACAGCAAAATGAATGAAAATTAACTCAAAAACGAGGAATAATTTAAGAATGACACTGTATGATAAAGAAATTATTACCCTCGTTTGTTTTGATATCGTAAATATCACTATATAAAAAATAACTCGGTAAACTTCGCCTAATACAATTTGTATTGTTTATGTAGTGATATTTACGATATCAAAACATACTCTGGTAATAATCTCCATATCCCTCTACCTCCACTTGTCAAATGAATGAACATCTCTCTCTTTATTACTAGCATGTTCCCAGTACACATTCGGACCAACTTGTTCCTCCGAGTGTCACTGTGCGGAGGACCCCTGCGACTGGAGACTGGAGTCTCCTGTATGTGCTGCGGGATGTGCCCCAGGCTGGAAGTCAAGTGCCTGTGATAAGTGTAAGTTTCACTTGATATCGTTTTTGTTTAAGGTGCAATGTAGACATATATATATATATTTAAAAGTAGCCTTTCCTAAATAGTAGCCTTATTTGAAATGCCTTACATATCGCTTCTATGATGTCCTGCATTGCTACAAGTGTATATATACCGAATATATAAAAATGTATTTATTGATTTTAGTGACGTGAACATATAAAATATTCAAAAATAAGACCTCTCCTAAATACTGACGTCATTTGAAATACCTAACATACTTTATATTTTACCTGTCCATGTCTTTAATGATGTCCTGTATATTTACCGAATATAGAATATATAATATTGATTTCAGTGTTGTCGGCCAACGACGTGAGTGTCTCCATGAAACATCTTGATATTTGTGACGTCCCTGTATCCATCACACTGGAAACTGTTGCTCTGATGTCTGTTCTCCAGATGGAGAGCCTCGATCTGGAATCGCGCATGGAATGTTTCCATAAATGCCTTGCCTTGGTTCTGTGCGTCAGTTTTGAGTACGAAACAACCACTTGCACTCTGTATAGAGCAGGCAGCTCAGGGCTGTCCGGGTCACGTGACATGTGGAAGCAGTAGGTTTGGTGATCAAGAGATTTCCTATTGTCAGTTGTTGATGGGAGAATTTGGGGAGAAATGTTGTGTTTCATTGGAAAGCTCAGACAGTTATTTCAGTAGACTTTAGACATTAATAGACTGTATTCACCTGATTGTCTATTAGTTCTTTTGGCTAAGTTGTCTGCTTTGAGATTTGGTTTTACTTCTTTGCATACTTCCATTTGGATGGGTGACACAGTCTCACTTCACATGTTTTAAATTAAATTCTCTTATTCCATACGTCTCAGCAGGTAAGGGTTAAGAAGACTTAAGAAGTTAAGAAGTGTTACTAAGTTATGGTTCGTTGTATAATTGGAAGCAAATATGCTATCAGGATTGACAAACAATCCATGGAAGGGGGGGGGGGGGGGGGGGGGGGGATCACCTGATCACCTTTGTCTTATTGTTCATTAATTTCAGTAAAAAAAATGTATGCCTCTGTCATAAGACTTTCGAATTCTAGTTAAAGCAGTATGAAACTTCAAAATCAGATATTTTTTTTAGAAAAGACAAATTTGAAATTTGATTACTGACGAAACTGGGTCTGTATAACTGTAATTACATCCCTTAATCATAGAGAAATATGTATTAGATTAACGAATTATTAATTGCACAATAGTATCATTATAACCGTTTTGACACTTATTATTGATAATTGTTGAAAAAGAAGATGAACTTTCAAGAACAAATTACTTCAATATTATGCATGATAAAATATGTTTTGATGTGTGAAAGTGTGCTAACAGTTGTTGTTTTGTCCTCTGAAATTTCTATCTCGTTCGACACAGGTTGATATTCCTTAGTTTGATTGGTGAAATCTTTTCTGAAATACAATTAATTGTGGTCTCTACGTTATGCTGAAACAATAATTAATATGAAAATCCATTGTAATCGTGGAAAAACTGTGATTAGAGTCAATAACATTCATGAAAACCATGCCCAATGAAGACCGCTATTTCTAGACTAGACTTACCACTTTTGTAGAAAAGCACGCATGTATTGCTAGACAAACAAGCTGGCTTCAGGAAGGGGTTTTCCACCATTGATCATATATATACACTTCATACTTTATCGGATTTATTACAGAAACGCAAGCGCAAGCTATTCTGCGCCATTGTAGATTTCAGTAAGGCATTTGATAATGTAAGCGGATCAATTCTTTGGAATAAAATCCTAAATTACAACATTAACGGTAATATATTTAATGTAATCAAATCTATGTATCAAGGCATCAAATCTTGTGTGGAACAAAATGGTCACCGCTCCAAGTTTTTTTAGTGTAAAAATGGTGTGCGACAAGGAAAATTTGTCTCCTTTACTTTTTGCATTGTATGTAAATGATTTAGAAAATTCGCTTCTTAGAAATAATATTGAAGGAGTAACCGTGCCCAATGAAGACCGCTATTTCGGGTTGATACACTTGCGCACAGTAACCACGTACATATGTGGCGTCATCACCAATGCGAATGCGTGCCTGTATTGTTGCTCGTGGCTGTATAAATGTATGTTTCAAATCTTTTTCTGATCAAGTACAGATCCAAAACTGAACATTTTCTGTTGTCTCATTTCAACAGTCGCAATTCTCTTGTGACATGACAACGTCTGAAATTTAAATATATTATGCAGAAATGGTACAACTTCATAATGCTATAATATTGCTAAACTGTCCATTATAGTTTTTTTTATGAAATCTAATAAGATATCTGGTAGGCGTTTCTTTTGGCCGACAGTGTATATTATACTTTATATGTCTCAATTTAAGTGTATACATGTTGTTAATGGGCAATACCCAAATCTACCATATAACAAGAATTTAAAAAGCTATCACACAACAATTTTATAAAGTAAAAGGGATTTTAATCAAATGTAGAATAAGCTTAATACATCAGTAGTAGATTCAACTATGTTCAATATATAAGAATACAAACATGATCTGGCAGACTAACAAATTATATAGGGCTAAACAATGTAAAAATATAGTCACCGACAATGTGACTTCAAAAATACAAATCACAAAATGATACAATACAACATTGAAATGTAAACCTGATCAAATATTATACATTGCAGCTTTAAATATTTATATAAATTATTTCTTGGCACAAATAATGTATTAAATACACATTGCAAAGAAAACAAAGGTACATCTGTATTGCATGTCACATTTTCTTAAAAAACTATTTTTTTCATGAATATTAAAAGTCACTTTTTAAAATAGGCACATTACATCACAGGACATGAATGAGTCACTTATCATACACTCCCCGTGAGTGCATCAGCAAGAATGATCCCCTTGCCCTTGATATGGCATATCTGAAGATTGTACGTGTCCAAAGATATACTCTAACGCAATAGTCTCTGGCTTCCGTTCTTCATCTTAGAAATGAAGACTAGAGGGTTGTGATCTGTGAAGACTCGCACTGGATGCATGGTTGTACACAGATACACATCAAAGTGTTAAAGAGCAAGGACGAGAGCAAGCGTTTCCTTTTCTACAGTGGAATTGTTCTTACTGAAGTAACTGATTGGGTGCTCTATCCCAGCATCATATATTCCTTGATATAATGTCTTCATGAAAAACAGGAAAGTTCAAACAAACAAGTGCAAATCCGTAGGTCTTGCATTTTATGTTAAAGGAACACTTTCCCCTCACGTCGAAGTATTGGACACAGACTCGGAATACGCACTGTGGTTTAAGTTGAGAAGTACCCTTACACATACACAAGAGAGAGGCTCCTGATAAGTGGCTAGTCGGCATCATAAAACCAATATTCAAAAATAAAGGTGACAAAGACGATCAATCGAATTACCGTCCCATAACGCTTTTAAGCTGTATCAGTAAGCTATTTACATCAATTATTAATACTAGACTTACCACTTTTGTAGAAAAGCACGCATGTATTGCTAGACAAACAAGCTGGCTTCAGGAAGGGGTTTTCCACCATTGATCATATATATACACTTCATACTTTATCGGATTTATTACAGAAACGCAAGCGCAAGCTATTCTGCGCCATTGTAGATTTCAGTAAGGCATTTGATAATGTAAGCGGATCAATTCTTTGGAATAAAATCCTAAATTACAACATTAACGGTAATATATTTAATGTAATCAAATCTATGTATCAAGGCATCAAATCTTGTGTGGAACAAAATGGTCACCGCTCCCAGTTTTTTGTGTGTAAAAATGGTGTGTGACAAGGAGAAAATTTGTCTCCTTTACTTTATGCATTGTATTTAAATGATTTAGAAAATTCGCTTCTTAGAAATAATATTGAAGGAGTAACCGTAACACTTGATGATAATGAGATGTACATATGTGTCCGCCTCCTTGTATTAATATATGCTGACGATAACGTCATATTATCAGACGACCCCAAAGAGTTGCAGAATTCCCTAAATTCTTTTTATGACTATTGTTTAAAAAACAACTTAACAATAAATACTCAAAAGACAAAAATAGTAATCTTCGGAAAGAAGAATCTCCCGACAGATTACAACTTTATGATTGGTCAAGATAACATTGAGCTTGTAAATCAATATAAATATCTTGGTGTTGTTTAATCGCTCTTATCTTAACTCCAGAAAATCTAATATTGCTCAGGCAAATAAAGCTATGCACTTGTTGTATAAGCGTTTGAGAAATATTAACATGTCCATTGAATGTAAACTTTATTTATTTGATTGCACTATCTGTCCTATATTGCTCTATGGGGGTTTGAAAATGTAAAAGCAATTGAAAGGATACAAACTGATTTCAAAAGATATATTTTGAATCTAAGACGCAGTACCCCGACATATATGTTATATCATGAAACAGGAAGATCACCACTTGCTGATAAAATCAAACTGCGCATGTTGTGTTTCTGGTCAAGAATAGTATCAGGAAAATGTAATTCTACGAATACAGCATTATATCAGATATCATTGACAACTTTCGTGAAAAATAACCATAATAATAGATGGCTGGACTTCATCAAAACAACATTAGATAATATTGGTATGTCCAATATATGGCAATCTCAAGATAATGT
The DNA here is from genome assembly GCA_936450465.1 of Gibbula magus. Classification (NCBI taxonomy): domain Eukaryota; kingdom Metazoa; phylum Mollusca; class Gastropoda; order Trochida; family Trochidae; genus Gibbula; species Gibbula magus. The sequence goes on from OW388295.1 coordinate 12,927,284, forward strand.
TTCTTTTTCATGGTTCAAAAATGCCGTTAAACTTAAAATATCAGATCAATCCTTCCAATTGATTAACAACTCTATGTCTTTATCTTCTAAAGGACTTATTTATGAATGTATGAACTCACATTACAATATTTCTTCACTTCAACGTAAACCAGGAACCAAGCTTCGTAATATTTTAATCAAATTTAAAACCGCTAATCATAAATTACCAATCGAAAATATTAACTCAAAAGAAAGATTTTGTCCATCATGCCCTTCGCAAGTCGGAGATGAATTTCATTACCTATTTCACTGTACCAAATTTGAAGACACTAGAAATGTGTATTTAAAAAGATATTTTGTAAATAAGCCTAACTATTATAAAATGTCTGCCCTATTTGAAACGCAGAATGTTCAACAATTACGGAATTTATGTAAATTCCTATCCATTATTATGTCTACTACTATTGTATGATCACTTTAACCAAACATCATTACTGGATTGTTACACGCCATAATCCCAAATGTATATATTTTTGTAAACTACCCCATGATGCTTTACATGTATATGTAAACTTATGGTAATAAAGATGATTGATTGATTGATTGATTGATCTTCTTGTTGTAGCACAGATCCATCTCCCACATCACATGCATCAATATACAACTTACATGGGCTGCTAAAATCTGGTGTTATCAAAACAGGTGAAGTTGATAACAATGATTTCAGTTGGAAGAAAGCCTGCACCTGACATTCGTCCCAGTGAAACTGCACATTCTTCTTTAGGAAGGATGTAAGTGGAGCAGCGACTTTCTGTAATATCCAGCTACTCCAAGGAAGCTCACCAGTTCCTTCTTATTGTTGGGCGTAGGGAACCTGATGATAGCCTCGACCTATGCTTGCACAGGTTGAACCTTGCCTTGACCTACGACATGTCCAAGGTAGGTCACTGTTGCTCTGCGGAATTCAGTCTTTGTCAGGTTTACAGTCAACTGAGCATGAGACAGCTTCTATTCTCCGGAACTGGGCCTCTCAGGCCGTTGACAGAAAAACTGTATTCTGACCAGACATACATTGATGAGGAGAAGTGACTGGAGACTAATTATATTTTTCAGATAAGCGTCTCTGTGCAACATATTTCCTCAAATATAAATACTATTTGATATATGAAAGTGTTTCATTAATTTGTTTACATATTTCCTGTTTCCAATTAAAACATCTATTGCCAAACTGTAATTCGATTGGGTACATTTGATATAAAATAAACGATAAAATAAACCTAGAAGTTGTATTTCTATAACTCCCTACTCTTATATTTATGGAACTATCTTGCTTGATCTTAATCCAATCAAACAAACACGCTGGGGATTTGTTACCAATGTAATGTCTTCAAAATATCATAACTCCTTTCCGCCAATACAACTTGTCAAATGTGACAACATACTCATGTTATTTTTTTGTTTCTAGTATAACTGATACAATATCAGGAAATAAAGAGAATTTTACAAATTTGTTATTTTGACTTGAATACAATTTAACCGGGCATCTCAGTCCGAAAATCCATTTTCCATACTTTGCACCTCTTACACTGTGTTCAGTTTTTACTAAATGTGAGTGTGTAAGAGACATGATATGCGCGTTGTCTCTGTAATAACTATTAAACCACGGCATCATTAAACCAATTAGGTTGAACATTTCATTGTAAAAGAACCTGACAAACTTTTCGCTTTTTCAACTTCTTCTCTAACATCTCTAGACGCTGTGTACACACTTCTTGGCCAATGAGGATTCGAAATGGTAGATTTGGTGACCATGTGACCAAACAATTTGATTCATAGGGATAATGACCCCTCTAGCACGAAAACCTCTAGAAAGCCGAAATGTGTACAGACTCCTTCACCAATTGGATCCTAAATTGTAGATATGGTGACCCTGTGACCCCAAGTGTGTGTCAAGGGGTCATGATCTAAAAACACTATTTCATCTTAAACAGTTTTAAAAGCTCTAGAAAGCTGAAATGTTGTGGGATTCTAAATTGTAAATCATTCGACCCTATGACCCCAAATATGGGGATTAAGAAATACAAGTTTTCTTCACTCTTCTCAATTAGGCATACCCCTCTCCCCTCAATTCTTCAATGACTGTGAACAGCTGCCCTGGCCCAGGAAAGCCTGGATTTGCTTAAATACCTATAATATTAAGAAGGAAAAACCTACACTATCTGGTGTCAGTAACAGTCTGATTAGCTCAGCTAGCTTGAGGGGTTGGTTGACCAGCAGAGTATGGTCAGGGGGTTGGAGTTGGGAGGAGGCTTGGTTGACTTGAAGAGGGATGGGAAAGGAAGGAGAGGATATGGTTAAGGCAATGTGTTACAGGTCGACAATACATCTTTGAGCATACTAACTACATGAGAAGACAAAAATGATCACAACATTTTGTATCATTTTGTGTCACGATACAAACCCTGTGAGCTACTTAACTCATGGCTTTTTAGCTCATCAGGCCTGAAAGGGCAGATAAGCTTATGGTAAGGGCCGTTGTCGGGGAACGTCCGTAAACTTTTAACTCTTTCCTTAAAAACCTATTTTCATCTTCTTCTCCAATACGAAAAGCACTAGAAAGCTGAACAGTTGTCTACAGACTCCTTGGCCAATGGGGATTCTAAATTGCAGATTTGGTGAGCCTGTGACCCTTCATATTGGTTAAAGGGGTCATAGCCTAAAAACCTTTGTAAGAGCAGTGAACATTTTATATGCTCTTCAGTCACATAAACAGTCAATCAGGCAGGCACAGTCAGGAACATGAAATAGATATCAACAAGTTTAATATCTACATTATGGACATCATGTGAAATGGGAACTTATGAATACCCTGTGAGTTTAATTTTGTTATAGGTCTCAAAGGAATAAATTGAAGAGGAATTAAAGAAGTTCTTTATTTTACATGAGATAAGTGAACTGAATTTGAATACAACATGAGGCTGTAAGAAGTAGCTACATGAGATTGTTACACCACACCTATGTCCTCCATCTATATATTCTGAAAGGAAAAATAATTTATAAGTGTGGGGAAGACAACATCTAAAATATATAATTCACTGGCTGTGAGTTCCGGGTCTGAATGTTATGTAATTGCACTGTGTTGACCTGGGGAGTGACCACTCCCTGGTGAGAGATGTAAACAACAGCTAGCTGTAAGTGAGCACTAATACACAGAGGTTTCAGGTTACTTCAAACTTCTGTGCTGTGTTACGGACTCTTTGTGAGACTGGTTTACTCTTACACTCAGACTCTGAAAAAAGATTGTGTTTCATAAAATATCACAATTTTAATAAATATTGAAAAGGAACCTATGAGAAATGGGATTTACAGAAACTGAGGCTCCTTTTCAATGTGTAATACATGTTGATATTTCCAGACAATGATTTGTGCAGTTTTTGTAAGGCTTCTTCTGAGAGAATATGTCATGTTTAATTGGAATGTTGTGAAACTACACAATTTTGGAATAAGTTAAAACTCTGGATAAATAACTTTTTAACTCAAAATTTAAAAATTACAAAATACTTGGTTTGCATGGTTCGGCACACTTCATAAAGATGTATTACTTAATCAAATCATTATCTCTACCAAAACATATCCATTTGTGTAATATTCGAAATACATTTCCAAAATTCAACACTTATAAAATGGTATTAAAAGAAATATTTTCTGTTGAAAAATTCATCTCAAAGAAAAACAATGAAATTGAAAAATTCCATCCAAAATGGAGATCACTAATCCCAACCTTCAGCAAGTAATTATTATGTCTATAATAACATCTATTTAACTATTCGTAGTCTGACTGTATGCCTTGTTGTTTGACTCTTGTGTTTGAATAAGTAACAATTGGAACGAATAAAAATTTATTGAAAAACAAAATCAAAACAGTTGTTGCATTTATTCCCCAAATTTCTGCCCCATATAAAAGAATAGGATATATCTTTGCATCAAATATTTTAAAGGTACATCATTTGTGTTGTTTGGGGTAACATATGCTAAACGTTAAAGGTACATCCATTGTGTTGTTGGGGGTATAATATGCCAAACGTTATAAATGGTCTCGAGAAGTGCTGACTGTTATCGAAAAGTACCATTTTGATGATACTCGACTTAGTATATTGACGATATGAAGGTAAAAGTGGTGATTTCTGATCGAAATCCGGACAATGCACCGCGTGTGGCGCGCGCCAATTTTGGAATTTTATCTAAACCAGACAAAATAACAAATTTGGGTTGAAAATGTTTAATAGGTCACATAACTACTGTGCGTGTAAATAGGACGTGCACTTTCGGTTTCTGCACAAGCATAATGATGTTACTCGATTTTAATTTGAAACTAGTAATTATGATATATTTGGCGATTGGGGATGAATATGTAAGCTGAGTGAATTTATTTGCATGTACTGTGAACAGCACAATTGGTGTGTTGGGGCGGATTAAAGCCAAATAAAATGTTATGGAACACAATGGATGCACCTTTAAAACTGTATTATTTATCGAGAAGTACTGGCTTGCCGAAAACTGCCATTTTGATCATAGTCGATTCAGTATACGGGCGATATAAAGATAAAACTATCGATTTCTGATCGAAAACCGGACAATGCACATTTATTTACAACAGACTAAAATAAAACTTTAAGTTGATAATGTTTAATAGGTCTTATAACTACTGTACATGTAAATGGAACGTGTGTTTTCGGTTTGTGCACAAGTATAATGATTTACTCGGTTTTAATGGAAAACTAGTAATTATTATATATTTGGAGATTGGGGATGAATATGAACATATCGTATGTTTGAACTTTTCAAGATCAGCAAGATCAAGAAGTACCTTGACAATGACAGTCTGAGGACAGTTATTCAAGCCTGTGTCGATCACTTCCCGTCTTGACAACGGAAATGCCCTTGTTTTGCAGTGGAAGCTTGTATTGGCGAAATAAACTGGTAAACTAAAAACTCAAGGAACTAAACGTGATTCTCTTAATGAAGCAGGGAACTAAACGTGATTCTCTTAATGAAGCAGGGAACTAAACGTGATTCTCTTGAACTAACGAAATGAGCTATATGTGAACTGATAATGTAAAGCTATATGATGTCTATTTGTCCTTCCGAGAAGGACACTATAACTAATTGTTCTATTTGTCCTTCCGATAAGGACACTATAGCTAATTGTTTTCTATGAACCCAAACGAACAGGCTTTTCTATAGTACTTTTAGGAAGCCAGATCAAGCTACAAGTGCTTGTTTGTATGTCTAGACAATAGCTATGCTTGATTCGGGACCCGGCGCACTACCCGGCGTATGCCGCCGGAAGCGGCGCAACCGGCAAATCACTTGATTGGAACCCGGCGTACGCCTTAGGCGTACTCCGAATGCGCCGGTTGGAAATGACCGGCGAAGGCGGCGTGTAATGGCGGACAAATGTTACCCTTGCGACATTCAATAACCCTTTTGTTTATGAGGTTGCGTTGTACAATTAAATAGTTGACTGATTTATTTTTAAATGTCACTGCTTATTTAAAACATTGCATTACACGCTAATAAAATATTAATCAATGTTTTGAAATATTTAAAAAAAAATAGTTATATAATATAAATGATATGTTTTTTTAAGCTAGTTTGAGGGATGGTGACGTCTTCCTGTCTGTACGCCGATACACTTGCTTCAACTGAGCCTAGTAGAGGAACGGCGTACGCCGGACATGTGACCGGTGTATACGCCGCCAAAACGAATCAAGCATATAGCCATAGTCTGGGTAACCAGACACAAGAAAAATGCTAAAGCACGTGCATCTCTGAAACCTGATGCACGTGCAGAATGAAAAGAGATGAAATCAAACCACTGTTGTGTTTTGGCGAATGTTTCTATGTTTTGGAACTAAATATGATGAAACTAATCAATACCTTCAGAACAGCCCTCCTAAATGGTACCACTACATCAAATACCAACCTTTTGCAACGAGTGCAGAACAGTGCTGCGAGGATGCTGACTGGCTCCAAGAGGACTGACCACATCACCCCTGTCCTGAAGTCTCTACACTGGCTACCCATACAGCATCGCATCTCTTTCAAGACTCTTTCCATCACATACTCTGCACTGCACGATGAGAACTCCCCAGCCTACATCAGGGACATGCTGCAGCCCTACCAACCAACAAGAGCACTCAGATCAGCTGATGAAAACCTCCTACAAGTTCCTAGAACCAAAACTAAGATGGGTGAAATGGCGTTATGCTATGCTGCCCCAAAACTCTGGAACACTCTTCCCCTCGATATCAGAAACTGCCCTACTAAAGACTCTTTTCTAAGCCATCTCAAGACATATCTTTTCTCCGCCCACTTCAACAAGCGCCGCTGAGCAGTCATTATTTATCTGGAAGACAGTCGCTATAGAAATTAATTATCATTCATTCATTCATTCATTCATTCATGAAACATTTAAGTTCCTATGAATTCATACTGAGATCACCATAATGTGTATTCGCCCTAGGATTCCCACCAGAACTTTATTGGCCTACACTGCTGCATAGTGTGCATGTACTAGCCAGGATAATTGGTTTTTGAAATATACACCAAGGTATTTGTCATCTTCACAACGTCACGGGCGTAACGAAATTATTTTCAAATCATCTCTATTTCGATACGTTTTCACGTAATTTGCCGTGGGAAGATGGGTATTTGTAAGAATTTGCAGTTTCAAGTTTGCATTCATTATAATACCAATTTCCATTTTTCGCTAGTATTCCCACCATTGTTTAATACGACTACCTTTGTTTTATTTATACTGTTAACTTTGTCTTCTAACAAAAGTTTTCAAGTTCGTATATTTTCTTTTGTAGACCTATAATAATACTTGATATCAAGACAATATGTCATCAGCAAAAAGCAAAATGAATAGTTGGAAGATATCTGGGTGTAAGTGTATACCGTGAGCATGATTTAGTTCAATCTGAGTGACATTCATTTATAAAGAAGGAAAATAAGAAGGGACTCCATACACAGCCTTATTGTCTGACACCTACTTGTATGACTTTGGTAATAAACAGAATATTATATTCGTGTCTATGACATACTATTTTTACGACACTCAAGTGCATGAATATAAATCGGTATATCCCTCGCTCTCGCTCGGGAAATACTAATATTTAGCAATCGTGTCGTAAACATAGTATGACATTGACACGAATATATAATATCCTCTATATATCACCTTGTCATGTTAACGTGACGCCATGAACCCTGTTCTAATGCGGCGACGGTGGGTAGCCAGTTTATGGTTGAAAGAAGAATTTATAGTGTATTTCCCTGCATTGTCAGTTCCAATAACATAAAATAACATCACACCAGAGATAATAAAATAAATTTGTTCGTGCACATGGTTACTCACTTCAGACTTCGGATCCTAACAGCAGGTAGAAAATAAACTCTGTGGGAAGGGAATGCATGGGTCTCTGTAGCTGCAGAACTGTAGCTATATAACCTCTTAATTCCCCCTGTATCATGGGGTCAGGGTGTCGATTAAGCCTATTTTGGCGAAGCAAATGTAGCTATACCCGGGTCTCTGATCATATATACTAGTGTAACGTATTCGTTTTGTTCAATTTGGGTTCAAAATCATCCGAACCCAGTCACTTAATTACTGAAAGATATGCCTCTCTTTTTAGCGTAATCGATTTATGTGAGTGAACTGTCAAACTGAATGGTGCCGTTTTCAGTAATAAATATGTGATGCAATTTTGTGAATAGCTGTTCTCTAGAGGGTCTATTTATGAGTTACGTCCCTTTGTTACTTTTCACAGCGCTTTTTGTTTTTGTCGATACTTTTTAAGAAGTACTAGTCTAAAACGGTATGAAATGTTTATTTGTCTCCTTCATAAGTAAGTACATGCACAAATGTTATATATCGAAATTGAACTTTTCGATTTCGTTATTGTTCTGTTCGTTACTGTATCATTTTCTCGATGTTAGACGTAAATTCGTGGTTTTAGTATAGTGCTGTCGGGTAAAGGACCAGTCTCATTAAAATATGTCTAACGTAGTGGAACTTAATTAGTATCTGATTTTAAAGGGACAGTAGCACGTTTTTTTGCTCAAATAATTTGATGAAATGTATTTGAAAAATAATTTCACCAATAGTAAAACATCCTTCTCTCTTCGGAAAATAAAGTTGAAAATGAGTGTACATGCTTCGGTAAAGTCATTCGAATCGTTGTTGTAATTTAATACAAAATAATAAATTGTGTTCACAATAAAATGGCCGCCATGCAATTTTTGCTTTATACGCAACATAGTTTTTACCACTACAGATAATTGGTTTGTGTAATAAGATGTTTTACCCTCTAAAGTTAATTTAAATGACATAAACTATCATTATAAATGGGAAATTTGAAAAAATAAATTTTGCAAAAAACGTGCTACAGCGCCTTTAATGAGATTGGATAAAGGGCATGCGGAAAACTCCTGCCCAAAACGAACTCGTCCACATCGGGAATTCGAACCCACGGATAACTCGTTATATGTTGTTAATTAATTTGTAAAACGTGTAGAACACAATACACACGTCAAAAATGAGTCATTCTTGTAATCGCCGCCCTGTCCCGACCGGTGATGTCGATAAAATGATAAAATCCTATTAGTGGGTATTATAAGTAGGCCTTATAGTATAGGGGAGACAGGGGCACATTGGACCCAAAAACACTATTTCCCCATTTTTTCTTAACATGAAACTTTGCATATTTAATAGCATCCTTCATTGTCAAAATACAAAAACATGGAACAACGATATATATAAACAACTTTTTAATTTTAGTATGGACAAGAAATAAAAAAGTGAAAAATGCTGTCCCAACCTGCCCCACCCTGGGGCACATTGGGACATGAACCGGGGCACTTTGGTACAATACCCATACAGTACCTGCGAGAATAGCATTATGATTTTTAATATTTTACTTTAAAAACACAAAGATTTTGTATTTTAAGGTGAGGTGAGGTGAGTTTGGGTTTAACGCCGCTTTCAAGAGTATTTCAATTATATCGCGGCTGCTAGTATTATGGCAGGGAGAAAGCCCGCAACGCCATGTGGCTATGCATTGCGGTGAAACCTGCGAGCATCGGCTGGAACTAGCGAACCATGGGTGATATTGCACTGAAATTCAGTGTAGCATTGCACCCAAACCTGACTGCGTGTAGAACAGTTCTCTACTGCAGACAAAGTTACCCTCTTGATCCAAAGCCGAACGCGCTAACCACTGTGCTATCCCGCCCCTTGTATTTTAAAGAATAGTAATAAAGAGGGGACTCATTGGGACACTGTCAAAATATACCGGGGCACATTTGGACACTGTCCCAACCTACCCCGGTAGCATTGTCCCAACCAGTCCCAATCTGCCCCAATGAACCCCCCCCCCCCCATCATCATTAGCATCATACATCACATGGTGTTTGATAGTACTTCCTGTGATATTAATAGTTTCTTCCTCCTTATTTTGAATCAATAGATATTTATGGTGTCCCAACCTACCCCCGTGTCCCAACCTGCCCCGGTCTCCCCTACAAAAAGTTTTTTATTACACGTTTCGTCCCGCCAGGATTTGTCAGTGAAGCTTGGCATTCCGTCAGAAAAACTGCAGACGTGTTTATTACTTATTATTTATTAATTTATTGTGTTTAATTGTATTTATAGACAAATACATTATTTTTGATTGATAATTATATAATATAATATTTGTATTTATATTATTAATACATCTAATTAATACCAAAATAAAAAGTGGGTACGAGTTCTCCTGCAGATTTGGTACGAGTTTTCCAATTTCTGTGGGTACGAATTCGTTTTGGGTATGAGTTTTCCTACAGCCCGGGTAAAGCTACACACGTAAGAGATGAAAGGCCATTTAGACCACTCGTATTTCACATGTTCTTGTGGCCGACCTTTGGATTTCTGTGGACAAGAAAATAGAATTATCCAAGCTTTTGACTTTTTGGTAACCATGTGATTGTCAGTTTCAGTTATATTGGCCCTCATTGAAAACTTTTTAATTTGGACATTTTGTTTTTCAGATGTTCGTCAAGTGTCATTCATGGGATAACGGTGGACATAAAGTTGTGGTGAAATGATTCAAAATATGTGTAGGTGGTCAGAGTGATTGATCAATTGAGAGAGATTGAAAGGATACACTTGAGCGCATAAGATATAAGATCAATGCTATCGATAATGAGTAGTGTTATCAATGAACAGAGTTTAATCATAGATACAAATTGTTTAAAACAAGAAGGACCCATGTTGGAGAGAGAAAATACACAACAGCCAATGCACACAAGAGAAGACGAACAAGAGCCTCTGTCTATGTACACAGGTAAATGTGACAGTGCTGTGGAGTCAACCCAGCTGCAGCTTGATTCAAGCAGCAAGGAGATTCAAAATGGAACAAGTTTACAGACACATGTGACAACTGACAGGGATGACCAAAATGGAACAAGTTTACAGACACATGTGACAACTGACAGGGATGACCAAAATGGAATAACTTTACAGACACATGTGACAACTGACAGGGATGACCAAAATGGAACAAGTTTACAGACACATGTGACAACTGACAGGGATGACCAAAATGGAACAAGTTTACAGACACATGTGACAACTGACAGGGATGACCAAAATGGAATAACTTTACAGACACATGTGACAACTGACAGGGATGACCAAAATGGAACAAGTTTACAGACACATGTGACAACTGACAGGGATGACCAAAATGGAACAAGTCTAAAGACACATGTGATAACTGGCATTGAAGAGAAGCCATACGAGTGTGTCAGTTGTTGTAAAACATTTACGTCATCTGATCAACTGCATAGACACATGAGAATTCACACTGAAGAGAAACCATTTAAATGTACTGTTTGTTTTAAAACATTTACTCAATCAGGTGACCTGCAGAGACACATGAGAATTCACACTGGAGAGAAACCATTTAAGTGCACTGTTTGTGATAAAACATTTACTCAGTCAGGTGACCTGCAGAGACACATGAGAACTCATACGGGCGAGAAACCATTCCCGTGTACTATCTGTGGGAAAACATTTACATCCTCCTATCAACTACAGAGACACATGAAAATTCACACTGGAGAGAAACCATACAAATGTACTGTTTGTTCTAAAGCATTTACGCAGTCAAGTCATCTGCTGACACACGTGAAAATTCATAATGGAAAGAAACCATATCAGTGTACTGTATGTGCTAAAACATTTATGTCAAATCAGCAACTGCTCATACATTTTGCAATTCACACTGAACAGAAACCATTCAAATGTACTGTTTGTGGTAAGAAATTTACTCTTTCAAATGATCTGCAGAGACACATGAGAATTCACACTGGAGAGAAACCATACAAGTGTACTGTTTGTGATAAAACATTTATTCATTCAGGTGACCTGAAGAGACACATGAGAGTTCATACTGGAGAGAAACCATATGCGTGTAGCATTTGTGATAAAACATATAAATCATCTTATCGCCTGCAGACACATATGAGATTTCACACTGGAGAGAAACCATATAACTGTACGGTTTGCAGTAAAACATTCATATCATCAAGTTGCCTACAGAGCCACTTTAAAAACATTCACACTAGAGAGAAACCATATGAATGCAGTAAGTGTTGTGAAAAATTTACACAATCCCATAATCTGCAGAGACACATGAGAACTCATACTGGAGAGAAACCATTCAAGTGTACTGTTTGTGATAAAACCTATAAGCAGTCAGCAGATCTGCAGAGACACATGAGAACTCATACTGTGGGGAAACCATTTAAGTGTACTAGCTGTGGTAAAACGTTTACAACATCTTATCGACTGCAGACACACATGAGAATTCACACTGCAGAGAAACCAATTAAGTGCACTGTTTGCAGTAAAACATTCACATCATCAAGTTGCCTTCAGAGCCATGTAAACATTCACAATGGAGAGAAACCATTTGAGTGTAGTGTTTGTGGTAAAAGATTTAAAAGATCATATCCCTTGCTGAGACACATGAGAATTCACACTGGTGAGAAACCATATGAATGTGGTGAGTGTGGTAAAAGCTTTAAAAGATCATGTCACCTGCAGAAACACATGGAAATTCACACTGAAAAGAAACCAAATGAATGTAGGGTATGTAATAAAAGATTTACTCAGTCAAGTCACCTGCAGCAACACATGAGAATTCATACTGGAGAGAAACCTTGTGAGTGTAGTGTGTGTGATAAACAATTTATTGACACAGGTGACCTTCAAAGGCACATGAGAATTCACACTGAAGAGAGACCTCACGACAGTACCATTTGTTGCAAAACATTTACTCAGTCAGGTGACCTGCAGACACACATGGGGAGAGACCACATGAATCTACTGTTGTGATAAAACATTTATACAGTCAAGCGTCTTGCAGACATATGAGAATTCATACTGGAGAGAAACCATTTGAGTTTAGTGAATGAAGTGACAGTCGCATGTTAGAATTCACACTGAAGGAAGACCATATATGAGTGTACTGTTTGTGGTAAAATATCTATTCAGTCAAATGAGTTGCAGATGCATAAGTTGCATAATTCAAACTGTCCAGATAAACACCACACTGGTATACTGTTTGTTATACTCCAGCTACTCATTACTTACTGACACTGTTTGTTCAAATGTTAAATAAACTTAATACATAAAAGTCATTATGATGTGTAGATTTGCCTTTGTGTATGGTTCACACCTCATTGGCATGATTTATGCAACTTTTTAGCTCATCTGGCCTGAAAGGCCTGATGGGCTTATGGCATGGAATGGTGTCTGGGGTCCGTCCGTCTGCCCGTCCGCCCGTCCAACCGTCTGTCTGTAAACTTTTTGCATTTTCATCATCTTCTCCAGAACCACTTGGTTTAGGGAGCTGAAATTTTGTGTGCAGACTCCTTTGCTAATGGGGATTCTAAATTGTAGATTTCATGACACCATGACCTCAAATGGGGTCACAGGGGTCACAACCCCAAAAACCTATTTTCATCTTCTTCTCCAGTTCCAAAAGGTCTAGAGACTCTAGAGAGCTGAAAGGTTGTGTGCAGACTCCTTAGCTAATGGGGATTCTAAATTGTAGATTTTGTGACCCCCATGACATCATGACCCAAAATGGGATCACAGGGGTCACGACTTTAAAAACCTATTTTCATCTCCTTCTCCAGTTCCAAAAGATCTAGAGAACTGAAAAGTTGTGTGCAGACTCCTTGGCAAATGAGGATTCTAAATTGTAGATTTGATGACCCTGTGACCTAAATTGGGGTCAAAAGGGGTCACAACTCTAAAAATCCTATTTTTATCTTCTTCTCCAGTTCCAAAAGTTCTTGAGAGATGACTACTTGGCCAATGGGGAGTCTAAATTGTAGATTTTCGTGATCCTGCTACCCCAAATATAATGTCAGACGTAATGACCTGAAAACCTATTTTCCTTTTGAGATTTTATGTGCTCTTCAAAGGGAGGTAATTTTAAGGAAACAACGATAATGAATTAAATCTTCAAGTGTGTATTTATTTGTAGGGTATTTTATCTCTTGCCTCAAAGAAAGGTCAGAGGGCTAAGGAACTTAGACCTATTTCATCTTCTCCTTTAGAGTGCTTCCTATTTGTTGTACCTCTCACCTTAAAGTTGACATTTTGAATTAGTTATTGTATATAAAGCTTGATGAGCTACAGAGCCCATGGCTCTATTTTTTTAGATTTCTTATTCCTGTTCTACTAGAGCACTTGTGAAGTTTGTAAGGGTACAATTTATTTTGGCAGTTACTATGACATAGACAGTCACTCTATGAGGGAGTAGATTTTTTAGTCTGAAGCAAATCCCCCAAACAAAGATGTTCATGAAAATGTACATACAGAAGTCTTCCGTGATATTTAGATCTGAATTAAGTTTTTGTGGGTTTTTTTTAAAAATCAAATTATGACTTTGTGCAATAACTCTCTCTATATCTATATCTATATCTATATATGGGCAAGGCAAAATGTTAGGCAGAATGTTACAGACTCTCTATTTAGCATTAGAGGCCGTATGGCCGAGAGTACAAAAACAACATAACATAAACAAAGTCATAAATTAAAATACATTGGCATACATTGGCTAAAGAGTCTGTACACAACATTTCAGCTTTCTAGGTCTTTTCATTCTGGAGAAGAAGATGGAAATAGGTTTTGGGGTCATGGTATGTGAGGCCCTTAATTGGGGCCACAAGGTCACCAAATCTACAATTTAGTATCCCCATTGACTAAAGAGTCTGTACACAACATTTCAGCCTTCTAGGTCTTTTTGTTCCGGAGAAGAAGATGAAAAGAGGTTTTTATGTTATGCCCTGTGAGGCCCTTATTTTTGGGCCGCTGGATCACCAAATCTACAATTTAGTATCCTCATTGGCCAAGGAGTCTGTACACAAAATGTCAGCTCTCTAGACCAAGTGGTTCTGAAGAAGAAGACGAAAAAGCGGAAAGTTTACAGATGGGCGGACGGACGGAGGCCGGACACCATGCCATGAGCCCATCGGGCCTTTTAGATGTCATGACCTAAAAATCGAAATTGCTTATGAGTACAGAATGAATTACAAGATGCCGATGAAGGCATGGTTCTTTAAAGATGCATGATCACTTTTGCATGATATTTTATTTTGTTCTAAAAGGACAATAGGTGCTGGTTTAGGTTATATATTCTAGCTACACTTGCATATTCACACCAAATGTTTAATACAGCAAATAGTTTCAAAGAAAACCGACAATTATGGCTCTATCTCACGTATGTACTCGTTATGAGATATATACACCAAAAATATAACATTTCATAACAATTATTCCTGAGCACTTCTCCTTGCAGGTATTACATCACTGCTTCAATATTAACATTGTATTAAGTTTGGATTAGAAAGGGGCTGATCCCTTTTGCTGGTGTCCTTTTCATTACATTTACCTGTGACCTTTTTTCCAAACAATTTTTCCCCCCGACCACCTGCTATCACTGGCCTCTTGTACTAGCAGCTACCTTTATATGTGAAAAAAGAATATTTTGGTATCACACGCCAACAATCGTAAACATAGTACCACTTGTAAACAATATCATGGCATCCGGCCATTTGGCCTTTGAGACACATTTAAAGGGAAGTTCTATCACCGATATATCGGCAGCATCCGCCATCTTGCCTTATTCTTGGTTTCTTGGCATTTCGTGAAATGAAAACATGCTATTTTTAACCCAATTTAAAATGTTTGTAATAAGAAAACACATTCACTAATATAATATTCACATAGTAACACATAACGTATCATAAATCTAATATGCTATTAGGCCGTAGCAAAATTTTCCCCCACTTGCAGCGCCGATGAAAGGCTTCAATTCTCATCGTTTTTATTTTTCAACAATAGTGCGCTTGTCTTTATCAAGTTTTAAAATGTAAAGTCATCAAGGTATTACTTCATAAATATATTATGTTTTAATCATGTATTAACAGCATATGTGTTAACGGGAATATTCTCTTGAATTTCGTTTCCACAAAAGATACCCCGATAAAACCCTCCTTTTAAAACCTTTGAATCTAAATTAATGAAAGGTAACACAAACACCGAATCCGTACGCTGCTACCCCATGTTATTAAGCTGACAATATATTGGGCGGGTAATTTGTGTACAGATTTCTCTGATGAAATTTCCCATGGGTGATTTGGTGGAGAGTAACGGATATATAAAACCATGGATAACCGAGGATGACTATGTACTATGTGATGACTATGTGGATTTAAACAATGGATTACATTTTTTAATGTGTAGGATTTTCGCTAGTCAGGTATGGATACAGTATACATTACATGCATTACATTGATAGTTTATGGTACAGGGTTATCGGAATTTTTTTGTGGAAACGAAATTCAAGTGGACATATTCCTGTTTACATATTTAGACAATAACTAACGAGTGACGGGGAATGACAGATTATCTTTCCCGAGTTATATCATTTGAGTAATTCTCGAGCCTTGGCGAGAGAATTACACACAATTGATATAACGAGGGAAAGATAACCTGCCCTTCCCCGTCACGAGTTGGTTATTGTTTATATTACCCATATGACAAATTAAAGTAAAAACGCGAATATTAAAAGCCAAAAGCTTCTCTTAAAGGACCCGAGAAGGAGATGAATCTCCGTATCCATACGCGTGTGACGTGGATTCACTTCTTACGTACCTATCCTTGTTTACTCCGCACGATTAAAATGTCCCCTGCGAAGATGTCTTTCACAATAAAAGAAAGATGTGGCTTTAGTTGAAAGTTTTGTATTCCTGCCAATTACTATCAATCCATGATTATACATATAAGTTATTGCAACATCCATATCAAGAGGTGTGCGAAACTCAAAAACAAGTCGGCTCAAACCGAAAAGCCCTGTGACGTTACAATCGACACTGTGACGTCATAACCGCTCGCGCCTATGACGTCATTACATTCGAACGATCGCCGTCGCTCTTGAAGCTTTCCGTGGTTATACAGTCAAGCAGGAATCGCTAGTTTCTTTAAATTTCGGACAATTTAACTGCTTCCTCCGACATTTGATGCGTCGGCACATGTACGAAAACGCTAATTTCAACTGCGGGAAACAAATAAAACATGTTAAAGTGCAGAAGACAGTTTCTAAAGTTACTAGTCGGGAAAAGAAAGAAAGATGAATAAAGTAGTTCCGGCAACCAATGAAATTCTTATTTTTCTGTAACAGCCAATCAAAAGCCAGAAAAGGGTGTAACTCCCATGTGACTTACAGGAAAAATACTACCCTGTGTCCGTCTTCCCATATGGGTAATATACATACGTTATTAATACAGTCAAATTCAAAGATAATAATGAAGGTAACATTTTGATGACTTTATATTTCTCAACTTGATGAACACAAGCGCACATTTGTTGAAAAACAATGAGAACTAGCTGATTCCATTCATCGCCGAAGATTTTGAGTGGGGAAAATTTCGCTACAGCAAAACAGCAAATTGTTTATTACTTTTATGACATGTTTTGTGTTGCTAATCTCTATCAGTGTGTCTTTTATTATATTTTTTAAAAAAATAGGTATAACAAAGTGTGTTTTCAAATGACGTAATGCAAACAATCAAAGATGGCGACAGAACTATATCCCTTTTACTTGTCATTTCATTTATAAATATATTCAAAACATTTCAGATTTGTAAAAATAGACGAAAGAAATACATCATTTATCATTATATATCATATTGGGGATATATCAAAAGACAAATATTTTGGTTGAGAATGCTAAAATTACAACACAAACGCATATATATATATATAATGACTACTGCGATGACTACTCGGGCGGTATTATGGTTGATTAAATCCAACCGTGAGAGGAGGTCCGGCCTCAGTCAGTTTCTAACATTAGATTTTGACATCAGTCAGAAATTCACGGATGTAAAAAAAACACGGGACACCGGGAACCAGGTTGCTCATCAAACCTAGCTCCAGACAGCGAGTAACCGCTCCGTGACGTCACTAATATACACGCTGCCATCAGAAGGTGTTCGGGTGAGAAAGCTCCAATACAGCGCGTGCAACCAGTGATTGCTGTCACGTTCCAAATGCAAACTTTTAACTCTTAGGATTCGCAAAATAACTCCGTACAGCGACACAAGAAAAGAGGCCGTCAAGCTAATATTGTTGTAGTTGTATTCCGTTTTCCATCGCGTTATTGAAACAATTAAATTTTTCGTTCAGTTGCCGAGGTCATTAAACATGATATTTTTAACCAAAAACATCAACAATACTTATATTCATACGCCTAACGCATAAAACATACCCTCGAACCGATTGCTTGTTATGTTGACTAAGCCTTTGGTTCTTAGCTATTCGTGACGTCATATTCAATTGTTGTCATGCCCCCGTGAAAGATGACAGGGCCACTACCGTAGAGCCAATCGGAGGGAGAGCGCCCTGACTTGGAGGTTGTCATCAAACAGCAAACTGCTCCGAAACCAAATAAGTGGCTAGTCACTCATGTGTCATTACAATAATTCAAGTGTTTTTGTAAGTAAATAACCCCAACATTGCTCTTTTTCCTTTATAATATCGATAAAAACAATTTCTTTAAAAACTTGCCGTTTCCAGTGATATGATTTCCCCATTTTGTTTAAGCGGTAGTCAAGATCATATACAGTTGCGTCCCTTTGCTGCAGTACACTGCTGTAGACTTCACCCATCCAAGTAAGTAACATCGGGTACAGTGTTTTCTAGTCCCTAAGACAAACGGCGCCCAGTGAAACAAGACGGCCAGTATTTACTAGAAATTCTTATCTTACATTTACCAGTATAAAAACAATTAGACGATCGTGCTCGCCTCGGTCAAGCTCCCCTACGCTCTGCCGTACCGAGACGAGGAGCCTCGCATTGAAAAAAGTGGAAATTTTCCTCCGAAATAAAGAAATAATAGGAGTTTCCCGATCATATTATTGTCGTATACCAATGTGAAATTATGAAATCTAATCATCCAGATTTTTTATTTTTTATTATTTGCCTTATTTTTCCAATAATTTGCCGAAATCGACGATTTGAAAAACGGGCACGACTCTGATCCTAATTCATGGTTCCGACGGATCGCCCGTCAACCAATCAGATCGCGCCGTTTCCTCACTGCGAGATAGTCTGTTGCTACGTCGCCATGAGGTCCCCCAAGCTTTCGGTCGTCAAGACGTTTGACCTTGCAACACAGCGTGCAATATTTGTCGGTCATGGGAAAACGATGTGCATGGGGGACTTGTAATTCGGATGAGCGGTATCCCGAGAGGCTTGGGGGTGCATATTTCATTCCTTTTCCGAAACCAAAGACTCGTTTAGACACTTGTTTACTGTGGATTCGGGCTTGTGGGAGACCCCATCACCAGTTGAACGTCAACAATATCAACAAGCACAAATATGTGTGTTCAAAGGTATGTAGAATAATTTAATTATTGCAACCAATTGTAGTAGCAACTTTTATTCTCAACTAAAACTCAGTGATATGAATGTTGCTTTTTAAGAAATTCTTTTCTAAATTTTAATAAGGCCTTGGATAACAGGTTAACCGGAATCTGAGATGGCGAGTCGTCTAACTTTAGACATGTTGAATGAGGATGTGAACTATATTTAAGCCTTTGTAGTATTATTTTATATACAGTCATGAAGCAGGACTAATTGATTCATTAAATCAATATTTCACATTTGGCAGAACTTTAAAATCGGTCCATTTGACCCAGTCAAATTTCTTTCTATTGTAAAATAGTGTTTTGCATTAGCCATTAGGCCAAAATTATTACTGAACTCATAAAATCACTCACTATTTTGGGATTTTTTAAAATTTTGTATACTACCCTAATATGTATGTGTATTTTAAAAATTGAAATAAATATGTCAACTACCAGATCCATTTAAATACTGTTCTACTTTTGAAAATAAAATGTTAACACATCAAATATATTCTATTAATTACCTGTAAAAGTTAGATTAGTGTAGATTTTAGTACAAATGTTGTGTTTTGGCAGCATTTCAAGTTTCCAAGTGGGCCAACAGTAGACTTTCCAGACCCATTGCCTGCTGTTGGGGGGGATGTGACACATACCCGGCCACCACCAAGAAAGAGGATATGTCTTGACACCAGTGATCTTTCTCTAAGGTATATTTTGATTAAGGAAAATACTTATATGATGCCAATATGTTTGGGTTTGTTAAAGAGCAATTAATTGTAAATATGAAGTTCACTATAATTATTTCAAATGTATTTTTAAAAATAACACAAGACAAGAATAGTACATCAACATCTATTTTTATTTTGTCCCCACATGCCATTGAAGAATGAATGAATGCAATGAAGTAAAAGTAGTAAATAATTTTATTTAGGAACAAACTTAAAGCAAGTTGTAATCAGAGTCAGATACTAACAAACTATTAATATAACAACAATAAACAATAACAACTAAATTTCAAGGTGCCTTATTTAATATGGACCTGCAGTGAGCAATGTATCATGAAATATTTGTATGCATTCAAATAGAGAAAATATGTAACAAATTAAAAAATAAAAATAAGGTAAAAACAATAAAACAAATATATAATAACAACAAAAAGAGTTAATCATTGTGTAGGGTAAATAATCTATGAAGGAAATGAGATCTGGACATAAATTTGAATAAATAGAAAACAAACCCAACATATATACAGGCAGTGGCAGCTTTTGAAGCCAAGATTAAGAATCATTTGAAAAATGTAACAATACATATTGAAGTATCTGTAAACTAACCCTAAAACTGAAGAAAAGGAGGGAAGTTGCTTTTGTAAAAGAGGATGTGATAAATATATATGAGAAGTGACAATATTTTATTTAATAAAAACAATTGAAGATGTGCAATACACCATATTCCAAGACAATACTTTTATTAAACTGTAATTCAAGTTATGTCATTGAAGCTAGAATGCTTTAAAATGCAAGAACAGACAATCTTTAACCTCCCTCAAATTTTATGGATTTACCTGCAGATCAGACTGACTGTCTGAAACTGTTTGAGATGTGCATTGCAGAGATGCAATTGAAATTAAATGTCTTCATAATGGACAAGACCTTTTAGTGAATGTCTGCTGTGACAAAAAGTGTATTTACAAAAATCTATGAATATCGATAATCTTAAAGTGTTAGTTTAGTAATAGAAAATAATAATACATCTTTTGGATAATCAATATAACAGTAACAAATATATTATTTCAGAGAACTGTTTCAAACAGACAGAGAAAATGTCCCCCAGGAGGAGTCTGTAGAACAGAATCAAGGAACACAGACAGATGAACCATGTGAGTATAATGAGCAGTTAGCACTTTGATAGACTAACATTTAGTCTCAGTAATAGTATTTTTCTTATTATTAAAGCAACATTTTTCATAGTTCCATTATCATCTGTTTCAAGTTTAGATAATTATGTAAAAATATTGGCATATCAAACCTATAATGCAAATACAATTAATTTAATACATTTAGATTGTTACAACAATTTTCATAACAAATAGGCCGTTTTTAGGACAATGCAAAATGAAAATCACAAAGCAATCATAGGTTAACACTATTGAACAATTTGCATGTTAAGATATGGCTTTGCATGTTCTCTAAAGAAATCACATAGCTTTTCCAGCATGCATGCCATGTAGTCAATGTCTGGCAATATCCGCTCTATGTACAAATCTTTCTTGGTGTAAACCACAAAGTCACAGAACTCAGCTCCTGTCACCATTAACTGTCCTTGAACTTGGGCATAGTGAGCATGTCTTTTTGACAGTTTGAGACTGGCATTTTCCTCCTTCTGTAAGAAGAAATTGGGTATCTTTTCCCATGATTCTTCAATTGTAAAGTTCCGTGCAGAGTATGGACATTTTATTTCCATAATGCCATTCTGTTGGTCAGGACAACATATCTTGCCATCAGGAGTTGCTCCAAGGAAGCTGAAGTTATTGTTGATGACAAGCCCATTCTCATGTAGATGGGTTGAGACTCTGTGCTCCAGATATCGCTTCTTGGCCTGTACTTCGTTGTTCTTTCCATAAGATAGAGACGCAGAATGGATTGCGGTCTTCGGAAACAAACTGTTCAGGAATGATGATGTAGGTTTCTGCCTTCTTGTCATGACCTTTCCAAAGTTGGATGCTGTCAGACGATGAGAACGCATCTCTTTCCAAAGACTACTGTCAGCTTGTCCTCGAGTCTCTTCCTCTACTTTCCCAGGATCTGTAACCTGATACTCGGCATTTAGATCCTCGTACCCAGCTGGGAGTCGCACAGGTGGCACTTGTGGAAACATGATTGGGGCACATGTAGTGGACGCTGCCGGCAATCTTCGCTTGAGATTTTTTGTCTGTAATGCAATTGAATGATAATTAAAAACAATCAACTATAGAATGTTGCATTCATGTTAATTACTGTATAGTCTGAATTACTTAATGCCTGTTATATTTCAGGGAATACTGCAGAGCAGCAACATCAGGAAGCTACTATTCAAAGTCTCCAGTACCAGGTAGAAGACCAGAGGCAACACATCAAGAATATGACCAAAGAATTGAAGGAAAAAGATAAAGAAATTCTAGATTTGAAGGAGGAACTCAAGAAATGTCAACGGTTCAATGTGGACAGTGTCATAGAGAGATCAGGGAAACTCAAGGACCTCTTCAAATATTACACAGGGGTAACTTATGTCAGATTTCTTGCCCTCCTGGCTTTCCTTCTGCCAGGTGATGATGCATCATGTTTGCATTATGAGAAAGGTCGGCGTGACATTAGAACTTTATCTTCAAAGGATTGCTTATTCCTAACTCTATGTCGACTGCGACACAGTTTTGGACTAAAAGATCTAGCAATGCGTTTTGGGCTGTCAACGCAATCAAGCGGTGTGATATTCAATACTTGGATTGAACATATGTACCTAAAAATGGGCCAGTTAAGTATATGGCCACACAGAAACATAATTATTCAAAATATGCCTACAGAATATAGAAAGGAATATCCTTCAGCCATGATTATCATTGATGGAACGGAACTGAAGACTGAGGCCCCCTGTGCTTTAGGGCTACAATCTCAGCTATACAGTGACTATAAGTCAAGTACTACCTTAAAATGTCTTGTTGGTTGTGATCCGTGTGGCTCATTGACATTTGTTTCTGAATTATTTACTGGTTCAATTTCAGATAAAGCTTTAACAGATCAATCAGGATTTTATGACACTCTTCGAGGATTAATAAGCAATGGCTTTATTTTAGAAGGAGATTCAGTTATGGCTGATAAAGGCTTTACAATAAGAAAGGAACTGCAGGAAATGGGTTTGAACTTAAATATTCCTCCTTTTGCTTCATCAACAGAACAAATGTCACAAGCAGATACTTTAGAGACCCAGAGAATTGCTGCACACCGTGTACACATTGAACGTTTAATTGCAAAAATCAAACAATTCAAGATTGTCTCCTATAGAATTCCTACTTCTCTATTCAAGAAAATCAATCAAATTTGGACTGTTTGTTCATATGTAACTCTTTTCCAAAATGTGTTTGTAACTGACAAAAACTAATCTAGATTAAGACAGTTCTATTGTGGTTATTAGATATGGAACATGTTAAACCTTATAGATATGTAAATAGAATGCCATGTTATCTAAACCTGTGACTGACACTGCTCAATAAATATTGTCCATTACAATTTACTGTGATAGATCTGAAAGGTATTGTTTTGTAAAATTACAAAGAAAAAGATGTTGTTACATCTAATGTTATCAATGTGAAACTAGTCTCTATTTCCATGAAATAAACAATTTCATAACAAAAAATGAAATGTTGGAGTTATCACTCAATGTTTATATTATTCAGTTTTCTAAGGGCATTATTACCTGATATGACAAGACTGATCCGAGCTGGACGTCTCCAAGCGGAGTGTTTACGGTGGGTGCCTCAGTCTGTAGCATGTACTGCAGCGGTGTACCCTCCAGCTCTTGTAGTCCTCGGATGTCAGCCTCACTTACATATGGCAATCTGTAACATAAATAATTTAAATTCATCCATATGACTAACAAAACTAAACATACACTGAAAATTAAAGTAAATGTTTACTTTATTATCATTCATGAAATCATACAGAGCATCTCACCAAAGTGTCTTCTGATATCATATTTATCATTCATTTATAAAGACAAAAATATACAAACCTTTCTTTTGGTGAGATTTTATCTATCATCAAAATGATTATTCAATAACTTAAAGTCAATAAGTAAAGATTAATAATGAAAATATCATGGGGAAAAGTTGACATTAGGCTACTTGAGTGAGGTCATAGCATTGTGATGGCATCAACATTAAATTATACCGTTGTTACATCATCAACTTTGTGACAAAGCACAGTCAGCAGTGTCCTCGATGTAAAATACTGATGATGTCATAAACTGATGATGTGACAGGATTATGACTATTTGATTGCAGTTCTATCTACATTTAAGATAACACTTAATCTCTCACTGTTTTGGATTATAAAGACCATTTACAACAGCTCTTTGATGCATGTTTTTCCAGATACAATCAAATTATGAAAAATTACCAATTTACAATTTAATTGCTGAAGTTTTGAATATTTATAACTAAAACAAAAAGTATTTTAAAAACATCAATACCTTGTATCACAATCAAGTTCACAAATGATTGGTTTCCTTTTCCTGGGCTGGGCAAGAGGTCGAGCTACAACAACTTGGTTTATAGGCACTGCACTGATTTTGTTGCCCCTGGGAATCTGCCACTGTTGTGGTAAGCTGGTACAGCTCTGTTGTTCTGGAATGTGGGTAAAGTTGTGAAGCTTCAAACCCTGAAGTGTCTTCACAAGACCAATGATGTGGGAGCATCTACCACCAAGTCTATAAAAAAAAATATTAATACATGTGATGAGAATCTATTAAATATGATGAATGTATCAGTGTCATATTATTTACATTCAACTATATAAAATATAAGCAGATGTTGAACAAGAAATCTCAATATCATTAGGCCTTATTCAAATTTTGTTAAAATCGTTAATAAATTAAAATTAATAATAATAACGGGTAAAGTGGTGCATCATTTACTAGGTATGATGTTTCATGTATACTTTTGAAACTACGTTACTTCAAACTTGGCCTAGGCTGCTTACAATTGCGTTTGCAACAAGAAATTGGTTGCTGATCGAAAACTGAACAACTAGGTTTTATAGTTAGTTTTTCAAACAATGGTGAATGAAAAAACATCTGTTTCATTATTATCGATAATATTTGTAAACCTTAACTACAACAGTTTGCAATATTCATATTTGATCTTAGACAGGGTTTAGAAAATTAATAATTTATTTTAATATGGTATCCCGACAGACTCGAGTCTGTATTCAACTGTTCAAACGAAGGTCATTGCATTATCA
Organism: Gibbula magus; assembly: GCA_936450465.1. Classification (NCBI taxonomy): domain Eukaryota; kingdom Metazoa; phylum Mollusca; class Gastropoda; order Trochida; family Trochidae; genus Gibbula; species Gibbula magus. The sequence continues at coordinate 12,952,291 of OW388295.1, forward strand.
ATGTTTTGAAACGACACTTTCTTAAATTGTCTATATAGGATTTTAATGTGTAATTGCCCAATTTTCACTGACATACTTACCCAGCTTTACAGGAACAATAACTGTCCACGATCTTCTCGGCACCTGCGTCGATGCTCAAATGTAGCGTGTGAGGGCTCTGGGACTTCGACATTGACCGCCAGCACTTGGCATCAATGTCAGACGTGTTATCTCGGCTATAAACTCTTATTCCGTGGATATAACCTTGGGAAAAATAATTCAAGCCTTTCTGTTGTGATTTCTTGGTAAGGGTCTTGTAATCTGGAAAGAATGCAACAGATATTGCATCGGGAACTGTCAACAGGCAATCGGTGCCTGACAGTGTATCCGCCATTTTGACAGCTCAGCATCCCAAAGCTTGGGGGACGTAGCAACAGTAACCAAAGTGGGCGGAGCTTGGCGCGAAAGTCGGAAGCATGAATGGGTTATAGTCAAAACGGCGACAAACCAAAACGGCGAAAACACATTAGTCAAAACGTCGACGAATTGGTCGGAACGGCGACATAAAATAATCAGTCAAAACGGCGACAGAAAATAATAAGATATTTGTTTATATACATATGAATGTATATATGTATACATGTGCCGTATGTGTAGTGGGTGGTCATATTATTACGTACATGTGCGTAATTCCCATAGACCTACGTGTTAATTAGCTATTAGTAAATATTCTGCAGACAGATTGGTAATCATATCGGGTACTTTTCATCTATTAGTTGATTTGTTTTCAAATGACACTTTTTAACACATACGATGTACGTACAGCTTGTGATGTCCCATTGACACCTTATTGGTATGTTGTATATGTGTTGTTTGATAAAATTATAGGAATCATTTATCTGTAGATCAGATGAGTTCCTATATTGTGGTAAAATTTTCAGAATTAATCCACCAAAAATATTCACGAATATTATTATCGCAACAGCTAATTAACACGTAAGACTATATGGGAAATATGTCACGTGTATGTAATAATATGGCCACCCGCTGTATATTAATAATAAATATATTTATTATGATACCCAAAGTTTATATTTGTCTTTATTTATTGCGATATTATACATTATGAAAATAAAACAAAACAAGTATATATCTTTGTCTTCATTCATTTATATTTTGTTTTGCTGTGTAGCGATATTTTTTTTTCAATCAATTGATTTATATGTTGAGAAACTTGTAAACATATAATTAAAAACATATTACATGCAAGACATGGTACGTACAGCTGAGGTAGTCATGTTCATATAAGGCATTCTGGCTCTTTCATAATCATATGTACATCAATTTAATTGTATTTTCATTTATTCATACTGACTTCGGGACACTAGCACACATTTAATATCGATACAAAGACACATTTTAACTCCAATGTTCGTCTCCAACATAATCAAAGAGGCCGACTAATTGACTGCTATCACGGTCCGCTTGGAGGTAATTAGAGAACAAAACAGAAGCACCGTGAGCGCATTATATGCTAATCTATTGATTGCCCGAGGATAGTGGACTTACATGTTAGTGGTAAGAATTCACTAGCGAAGTAAAGTAAATACTAATTTCTTGACAGAAATCAGAAATGTCTTTATGTACATGTTTACTAAACAACAGGTCCGTGTATCTGCGAGACTCTGCTCAGCATCTCCGAAGCAGACAAGTTCCCTCTCTTCAGTAGTCTCCAGAGCGAGAAAATCTCTTCCTGACGTTCAGATGCTCGCTTTCTGATGTATGAAGTCAGCTTCCTGTCTTGCACGAGTCGCATCTGAATTGGTAGTAGCTTTCCTTCGTCGGCCAGGAGCGGAATTAACCTGTACATGCCGAGTGTTCTTTCTCGGCATTTACTGTTCAGCCTTCTGTGCCAACCTAGTAATAAATGGAATATTTTTAGTATAATGCAGTGTATATAGGAGTAAAATGTAAAACTAAAAATGAAAGTTATTACCGAACGGAAATAAAGATAATTAATGACAATAATGACAATTACAGATTTGAAAACCAACATGAACAAAGAGTGACGATCGCTCATGCAATCAAGTAAGTAATTACCTTCAACATGATTGTTTGTCCGGACAGCCACGTTGAACATACACCACGTCACCGGCTGGAAGGTACAGTGGTGGATCCATTGACGCCGATAGTAGGCAACAAGTCTCTCCAACTTTCCTCCGACGGGGACCCTGGCTTCAATTTGGTCGAACATGTTGGTGATGGACGTCGCCGGCAGGAATGGCAGTGCCATTAACTTCCTGATGAAGGTCTTGACTCGTTCCTTCTTCAAGTAGGCATTCTGGAAATTGGAAAAAATAACGATGTTTTATGCGTTTCTTCCAAACTTTTCGGTACTATCTACTACATGTTTGCATTCGTTCAAACTTATATGAACCGTTTGTTAAGAGAGCAGTACACATATGTTGTATTTAGCATATGACCCGGTTATGTTGATTACGTTTTCATTTAGATCGGTATCATATAGTGCTTTACCTGCAAACCAATTTCTTGGCATTTCCTCCATATGGCCTGTGTCAGATGAAATAGACAGCCGCGTCTTCTCACATCAGGTAACAACTTGTTCACAGCTCGCCATGTAGCGAGCTCGAAGTCCATGGTGATCGTGACGACGGAGGCAGGAGAAGGCAGCAGTCTCAAGAGCGTAACACGACGATGTAGTCGAGGGTGGTGCGACGTGACATAAGACATAAGATTTCTTCTTACCGTTTTCCGACACACGGTGCACGGGAAAGGCATGATGAGAAATATGCCATTGAATGACAGATTTCATACTTATATAGCCTCGATCTATACTGTTCGTATGACAATGAGTTATAAGTTACATCGAACCGAGTCAACTAAAGCAGTATCAATTAAATTGAGTGACAGTAGCCAAGGATCACAGACTGTAATTGGATTTTAATCGCAAGCTGTTAAAATAACAATATGTCACACTCCACATATATCTATCCAGCTCATTACGTAAACATACTTTAGTATACTTTACCCAGGAAAAACAACTATCCGGTGAAACTAACAAAATATGTTGTCACATAATAATAAAACAATATAATAATAATAAAACACGTCAATAATTATCATTCTCGACTTATGTTATCTTTAATCAGAATAAGAATAAAAAATATTTGTCGCCGTTTCAACCAGCGATTTTGACATAAAAATATATCATAATTCTGTTTCGCCGTTTTGACTAGACGATTTTCGCCGTTCTGGTTTGTCGCCGTTTTGACTGTATCCCATCCTAATAATAGGCCTTTGGCTATTAGGCCTAAATACTACAAAAAATACTACAAATTCACACTCGAAATGTTTTGCCAACGTGTTCTTCATAAAATAAATTGTTGATTTAAATTAAATGAAACCTAGCTCTCGGTGTCATAATAATGTTTTAATTAGTAATTTTTTAGGTGTAAGTTTACGATTTCGTTTGTTATTTCATCGATTGCGCATGTGGGAAGGTTTACCGGAGATAGTCATGGCGAGCATTACATCGTCTAAAAAACAATGTATTAGTTGAGATTGCTTAGATCTTCAACTTTAGATAATAAATCACTGAAGTCCTGATCGAGCTATAGAGCCCATGGCATTTTTTTAAATTCAATATATCTAGGCAATTTGTGGGTCTGTTGACTTTGAAAAGGTTTTGGATCATTATTTTGAGAATACTTTCTCTTTCAGAATGATTACAAGCATCAGTGAACATTTCAACAAAGCAGAAGTCTTCAATCAATGAATTTGAGAGGAGAAGGAGGATCTATAGACATAAAGTTAACCTTATTATCGGTGACTCAAGTATAAGGACAGTAGAAAGACTAATGTAGTAACTGTGTAATTCTCAGGTGAATCACATCAGATTATCCATTCATGTGCATCTAGAAACATGGAACCTATTGATCAAGAGGCAGGTGAATCACATCAGAGTATCCATACATGTGCATCTAGAAACATGGGACCTATTGATCTAGAGGCAGGTGTAGACATTGAGAGGATAAAAACCTTTCATTATTGCTGTGAATGTGATAACATATTTACCAAAAAGAACAGCCTTCTCATTCATATGAGAACTCATATTAAGGAGAAAGGTTTGCTGGAAAGAAGGATGAAGATCGACATTGCTACAAAATACTTCTTATACAGAGAAGGTGAGAAATCTTTTCCAAAATCAAATGAACTCCCCAAACATTTGAGAATTCATACAGGAGAGGGGTCATACAAGTGTAGTGAGTGTAGTAAATCATTTCCATATACAAGTCACCTGCAGAGACACATGAGAACTCATACTGGAGAGAAACCATTTGAATGTCATGAGTGTAGTAAAACATTTACACAATCCAATAGCATGAAGAAACACATGCAACTTCATAATATAGATGAACCTTTCAAATGTAGTGAGAGTGGGAAAACATTTTCAAAATTGAGTGAGCTGAAGAGACACACAAGACTTCATACAGAACACACACCATACCAAAACTTAAAACAACTCTACAGGTACATGTAAGAACTCGCCCTGGAGAGAGAACTCACAAGTGTAGTGAGTTTGATGAAACATTTCAATACCAAGATCTTCAGGCTCACCTCCGGTCGCATACTGGTGAGAGATCTACAAGTGTAGTGAGTGTGTTAAAACATTTCAATACCAAGATCTTCAGGCTCACCTCCGGTCGCATACTGGTGAGAGATCATACAAGTGTAGTGAGTGTGTTAAAACATTTCAATACCAAGATCTTCAGGCTCACCTCCGGTCGCATACTGGTGAGAGATCATACAAGTGTAGTGAGTGTGGTAAAACATTTAAACATTCGTATGATTTTCATAAACATATTATATGAGAATGCACACTGGAGTGAAACGATTCAAGTGTAAGAAGTGTGGTGTAGCACCTGCAGACACACATGAGAATACATACGGAAGATAAATCATACAGCTGTGTTGACTTAAAGTGTTTAAATAATCGTATGAGCTGTAATAGACATCATAAGATTTCATACTACAGAAAAAACATGTGACTGAATGGATAACATTAAGAACATTTAAGTTATCTCAAGTGTAGAGGACTGTCAGATTAATCCTTAAGAATAGAAGTAATGAATGTGTATAGAGAAACAACTCTGACTGAAATAGTTACAAATAGCTTACAAGACATTTCTATTGAATGAGTAAAAAATACACCTACGGAAAATAAGTCCAAGACAACAATTTATACTTGGTTTCTTTATTGTATCTATCATTGTGATGTGATATTCAGTCTGATGAAGGGGGTCTAACCCCCGAAACATGTAACACCAACATTCTGCTGCTTCTCCTTGCCTCTCGGAGAATAACTTCATGTGTTTGGTGGCTTTCTTCTCTTGATGAGATACTGATGTAATTTTGTCAGGATATAAAAGTGATCACTCAACAATAACATTAACACTTTAAATCAGGAAAGAGGAAAAGGATACTATTAATTTAACAATTCTTTACTACTGAATCCTGAATATGGTAATATAGACTGTATTATAGAACTAGGGGTATTCAAAAATATTCACCCGACAAAATATAATCGAAGACTTCAATAATACTTATATTATATTTATTAATTATACTTTAATAAAATCAATCTTAAAATTCTGATTTCATTTTGAGACATTTCTGTTGAATATACGTGGAAAAACTATATCTTATTCATCTTATTATCCCCCGCCACGCGTTTAGCGCGAAGCGGGGGATATAGTATTCGGGTGGTCCGTCCGTACGTCCGTACGAAATGTAATAACTCAAATACTATTCACTGGATTCTTTTCATATTTTGCATATGGGTTCATCATAGGAAGAGAAATGTTCCTACAGAGGTTTGTGACCGTGACCATCATTTCAAGGTCACAAAGAGACTTTGTCATTTTACCGTTGTCAGCGGGATATCTCAATAACCATTCGCTGGATTCTCTTCATATTTTACACAACGCCCCGAAACGACTGCCAGCTAGTGCTGCTGTCCTGACGTAACCGATTTAAACCAGCATCGAAAATAAACTCTGAGTTCAGGGCAGTAACGAGACTAAGAATTTGTGACCGTACTGTCAGAAACAGACTTAAAGCAGCAGGCTTAAAGTCACGTCGTCCTGTTGTTGGGGTAAGGCTGACTGCGGAACACAGACGTCTCAGAAGAGCATGGGCTACACAACATCGAGTTAGACATCTTCGACATTGGCGCAATACCATGTTCAGTGATGAGTCCCGATTCAATTTGGACTTCGCAGATGGTTGGATCCGCGTTTGGCGACGCCTTCGTGAACATCACCATCAGTGCACCATCAAACATCACAATTCCTACGGGGGCGGATCTGTGATGGTATGGGGCGGCATAACCTACGACCATAGGACCAACCTTGTTGGACTTGATGGAAGGGTGACTGGTGTCCGTTACCGAGACGAAGTGTTGCAATCTGTTGTTCTTCCTTTCTGCCGTAGAGTGGGTGTAAACTTTTAGTTTCAACATGACAATGCTCGACCCCACACGGCTCACGTCAACAGGGATTTTCTCACGCAAAACAACATCAGAGTGTGCCATGGCCGTCCAAGAGCCAAGACATTAATCCCATTGAACACCTCTGGGACGTTCTTGGACATTCACGGGTGAGGGATCGTGATGTTCTACCCCAGACACCTGATGCCATGTTCCAGGCTCTCCAAGAAGAGTGGCGCGCAGTTCATCCGGAAGTTGATCCAAAGTGTTCCACGACGGTTTGAAGAAGTGATCAGGAAACATGGAGGACACACCAGATACTGAAATTTCACCTGTGGTGTACATACTTAATGAAATATACTTGATCAAAAACCCATGACAATTAAAAAAAATTCACCATTAATACATGCGTTCCTTTATTCATTTCCATAAGTATATTTCATAAAGGGACATCCCCACAATATTTATGATGTATCGGTTTTGTAGAAGTAGTCGGAAATGTGAAAAGTTTATGGACGAGACCCGATTGACTGACAATACGCCAGAAAATGGTCCCTGCCTTAGCCTTTCAGGCCTGTAAAGACTTTTACACGATCTGCAGAGACGCACGAGAACTCATGCTGTCATACAAGTGTGATATCGAGTGTGGTAAAACATTAAGACATTATGTAATCGGCAGAGAAACACAGTGGTTTTGGAAAGGATAACGGGTTTTGACAATTTATTCATATAGCTATCTTTCTATTACCTCAAGAGGTCCGGGGTTCGAATCCCGCCAGGGGCACGGCAATTCGCAGTAAGGTTTGGGTGCAATGCTACACTGAATTTCAGTGCAGTACCTCCCATGGTTCGCTAGTTCAAGGTTAGCGCGTTCGGCTTCGGATCAAGAGGTCTGGGGTTTGAATCCCGCCAGGGGCACGGCAAATTTGTCAGCAGTAGAGAACTGTTCTACACGCAGTCAGGTTTGGGTGCAATGCTACACTGAATTTCAGCGTAGTACCACCCATGGTTCGCTAGTTCCAGCCGCTGCTCGCAGGTTTCACCGCAATGCATAGCCACATGGCCTTGCGGGCTTTCTTCCTGCCATAATACTTGCAGCCGCGATATAAGTGAAATACTCTTAAAAGCGGCGTTAAACCCCAACTCACTTCACCTCACCTCGCTAGTTCAAGCTGATGCTCGCAGGTTTTATAACCCTGCAATAATACTAGCAGCCGCGATATAAGTGAAAGCGTTAACTCACCTCACATCACTTCACCTCTTGTCAAGATGAACATGTATATAAGACTTTTCATCCCCTATTGAGACGTCACTTACGTAAACTAGACATCATGGACTACTGTTTTCTATAAGATGATTGATACTCAAATTTCTTTGTATGGCGCTGAAGTGTCATGCAGTATTAATTTCCATCAGGTTGAACTTGTACATCTGGCACCATGTAGGAAATCTTTTAACGTTTGTCCTTAAAAAACATGTGTAATTGTTTATGGCTAATGCGGACATTGCCCACTGTACATAAATGTACAATATAATTTATACAATAATTGCTTAAACTTGTTAATATTACTCCAATTAAACTTATGACATGTTAATACATAATTATGTTATGATAATTGTGGTTATGACAACTTTGATTCATCTTTGCGTAATTTAATGGTTTCATATGGATTTGGCAATACAATTTTGTTTCTCCAGATGTTTCAAAGACTTGCAGTTGATATATACATAGTTGTATATACAGGCATGGACATGTACGATTAAGACATTTCGAAATAGAAATAGAAAGAGCCTACTTGCACCAGATACCTTGTATTGCTTAAACAAATTAAAAGTTTTTAAATAAATAGAACAGGTATTTTAGAATTAAAGGAAAAATGAAGAGCGATGATTCGGAATGTGTTATGTAAAGTCATGTGTTTTGAGATATCGTCGTTTGTGAATTTCTCAATCTAGACGAGATAAACAATCTTTTTTGTTTTGTTTCTGTACATTCTACAGTAATATGATATGCGCGGTCAAGACATTCAGGTCCATATCAATGGCATCATACATTAATTTATACACTCCATGAAAAAACATTCTAGCCATTTTGCAAAGCGACTCCTGCGCCTCAAGCGTAGTTGAACAGACATCAAAATGTATGCATCTAATGTATGAAATTGTTAGTATTTAAAGTATATGTGTCTATCAAATACATTCAAAGTCTGCAGTATCGTCCATTCATGAGGTTGCCTCCTTTTGTCTATATATACTTGCTTCATTAATTCACTCATACTATACATCCTTGTAATTAAGTGGATATATGAATTAAAATAAGATTTGTGCATCTCGCTTAGACTGCATTTTACAGGATCTAACTTTTAACTGAAGGTATACATTTTCTTCTCAGCTTTGGGTCAACTTTCCCATTTTGGGTGTAGCTGTTTTCTAGACCATGTATTTAGAGTTGTGCCCCTTGTTTTCTTGCTTGAAGTTCGGATTGTCACGAATCACAGCTAGGAGAGGAACTAAGAAAAGAAGACCTTCTGTTGACTTGACTTTGTAAGGATGCCTCAAGTGTAAATATAGTAGAAGGACTAATGGAGTAACTAATGTAATACTCTGGGGATTCACATGATTAGACTATCCATACATGTGCATCTATAGAAACATGGAACCTATTGATCTAGAGGCGGATGTAAACATTGACAGGATAAAAACATTTCATTACTGCTGCGAATGTGATAACATATTTACCAAAAAGACAAGCCTGATCATTCATATGAGAACTCACATGAAGAAAAAAGGTTTCAAATGCAGTGAGTGTGAGAAATCGTTTTCAAAACCAAATGCCCTCCGTATACACATGAGAACTCACACTGGAGAGAAACCATTTACGTGTAGTGAGTGTGATAAAACATTTACACAATCCAGTAACTTGTTGACGCATATGAAAATACACATTAGACAGAAACCTTACAAGTGTAGTGAGTGTGGTGAAAAATTTGAATTTTTAGGTCACCTTGAGACACACACTGTGCGAATTCATACAGGAAGAAAACCATACCAGTGTAGTGAATGTAATAAAAAATTTAAAACATCAAGTACCCTACAGGTACACATAGGAACTCACATGGGAGGAAAACCTCACAAGTGTAGTGAGTGTGATAAAACCTTTCAATTCCAATCTCATCTTCAGGCTCACTTACTAAGCCATACTGGTGAGAGACCATACAGGTGTGAGGAGTGTTTTAAAGGGAAAGTTCTATCAACGATCTATCGGCAGCATCCGCCATCTTGGATCCTTGACATTTTGTGAAATGAAAACACGTTATATTTAACCAAATTTTATTTTTTTGTTATAATAAAACATATTCATTGATAGAATATTCATATAGTAATACATAATGTATCATAAAAGTAATAAACAATATGCTGTTAGGCCGTAGCGAAGTTTTCCACACTCGCAGCGCCGATGAATGGCTTCAATTCTCATTGTTTTGATTTCTCAACAAATATGTGCTTGTTTTTATCAAATTGTCAAATGTAAAGTCATCAAAGTATTAACTTCATTAATATATTTCAATTTGACTGTTTTAATCATATAGTAATAGCATATATGTGTAAACAGGGATATCTTCTTGAATTTCGTTTCCACAAAAAATACCCCGATAGAACCCTCCTTTTAAAACATTTAAACAACCGTATGATTTGCAGAAACATATGAGAATTCACACTGGAGAGAAGCCATACAAGTGTGCAGAATGTGGTAAAGCATTTAGACAATACAATCATCGGCGAAGACACATGAAAACCCACACCGGGAAGTGCCTTCACAAATGTGATGAATGTGGTGTATCATTTTCACAATGGAATCATCTTCAGACACACGTGATAACTCACAAAGGAAAGAAACCATACCAGTGTAGTGAATGTAGTGAAATATTTACAGAATCAGATATGCTACAACAACACATAAGAACGCATATTCACTGGACAGAGATATAAGTACACTGTTGTCAAACTCTTACAAAGCCAGGTGTCAAAATGGCACATTATATGAGAAGTAACTCTGTCCAAGGGTAAATGCTTGTGATAACCAATTTGCAGAAACACATGACATTTAAAGGTACATCCATTGTGTTGCTGGGGGTCAAATATGCCAAACGTTATAAATGGTCTTACTTTATCGAGAAGTACCAACTGTTACCGAAAACTACCATTTTGATGATACTCGACTTAGTATTATGACGATATGAAGGTAAAAGTATCGATTTCTGATCGAAAACCGGACAATGCAGCGCGTGTGGCGCGCGCCAATGAGTCAAACGTAATTTTGGAATCTTATTTAAACCAGACAAAATAAAAAATGTGAGTTGATAACGTTTAATAGGTCATATAACTACTGTGCGTGTAACATATGCTAAACGTTAAGCGACATCCATTGTGTTGTTGGGGGTATAATATGCCAAACGTTATAAATGGTCTCACTTTATCGAGAAGTGCCGACTGTTATCGAAAAGTACCATTTTGATGATACTCGACTTGGTATATTGACGATATGAAGGTAAAAGTAGTGGTTTCTGATCGAAAACCGGACAATGCACCGCGTGTGGCGCGCGCCAATGAGTCAAACGTAATTTTGGAATTTTGGAATTTTATCTAAACAAAATAACAAATTTGGGTTGAAAATGTTTAATAGGAAACATAACTACTGTGCGTGTAAATAGGACGTGCACTTTTGGTTTCCGCACATACATAATGAGGTTACTGGCTTTTAATTGGAATCTAGTAATTATGATATATTTGGCGATTAGGAATGAATATGCAAGCTGAGTGAATTTGTTTGTATTGTAAACAGCAGATATGGTGTGTTGGAACGTATCAAAGCCAAATAAAATTTTATGAAACACAATGGATGCACCTTCAATACAGGAAGGAAACCATACCAGTGCAGTGAGTTGAGACAATCTGGCGATCAGCTGCTGAGAGGTTTATATCGCAGACTGGCCGCCATCTTACTTTTTCGCATGATGTGATATGAAGAAAATGCATTATTTGTTACTCATTGTAATTTATCTGAAAATTAAAACATATGATAAATTATTCATAAAGAACCATATAATTTGTCATAAAACTAATCAACAATGTCTTGTTGTGCCGTAGCAAGACTTTCCACTCCCGTAGCACAGGAAATTGAGGAAACCCAAGATCTCAATGTAAACAATGTATATAAAGGTATCCACGCCCCCTCTATACAATAGGCTAAAGGAGCGACACCCGCCATCTTGGTTTCGTTTTCAAACCTCTCGACTCGACTATATTCGTGGCTTATATTTCAAAACATACACAACGACATAACAAAACTTACCACCGCTCCTTTATTAGGTTTCATACTAATTGGACATGGGCAACTTTTTGTTAACTTACTTACTTTTCGCCCATAATTACGCTGCTAAGACGATTCTACCTGCAAACAACTTGGCGAAATATTCTTAACAAGTGTAGAAGCGAGCACAGCTCACATACCCCCGCTAGTTTTACCATACTGAAAATAGGAAAGGCACTTCTATGGGAATGACTAACCTGTGTGTAAAGTTGAATGAATGTGTAGTTTAGAGTTCGAGAGATAACTGCTAAGCCATGTTTCCATGGAAACCGCCCAAAATGAAATTCAGAAATAAATTTAACCCTCAAAATGCACATCTAGGCACCATGGTTGATATTTGTATGAATTATAGTTTGGGAAATCAGTTTCTCACAAAATGAGTTCCTCACAGAGTCACTGTTTTGGTCATTTTCCCATGCAAACAGCAACAAATAGAATCCCGAAATCGGTCTAACCCTCAAAACGCACAGCTTATGATCATGGCTAACGTACATGTGTAGCAAATTTTGGTGAAGCTAGCATGTATAGTTTGAGAAATATGCTCTGTGACGGACGGACAGACCGATATACGGGCGTACAGAATGAACGCTGTATACCCCCTGCTTACGCTGTAAGGCAGGGATATGATAACATTTTTAAACATTAAAAAACAAGATGTGTTTGTTAAACACGGATGCCCCCGGATGTAGCAAAGTCATGGCCAAGTTTTCTGAATATTGTCCACTGCGGCTAGTCAAAGTCACAAGGTCAAATATGATGACCTCATCTGAAAGGTCTCATCACAAGGTATGCACATGCCGTAGTATGAAAGCCGTAGCTCTGAGCAATCCAAAGTTATGGCCAAGGTTAAAGTTTTCTGAAGATGTGACCTTGTCCTTGCCGCAGTGGACAAGGTCAAATATGATGACCTCATCCGAAGGTCTCATCATTAGGTATGCACATGCCAAGAATGAAAGCCGTAGCTCTGAGCAATCCAAAGTTATGGCCAAGGTTAAAGGTTTTGTGGACAAACACACAGACGGACGGACGGACGGACAGACAGACGGACAGGTGAAAAACAATATACCCCCGGAATCTCCTATTCGGGGGCATAAAAATATAAAACGATTACCTCTTATACGATGTTTCACCTGGATTGTACAATAAGCATTAAGTATTAATAACATCTATGAGTAAACAGGAATGTCCTCTCGAATTTCGTTTCCACCAACAGCGCCCCGATAGAACTCTTTAAAACACATTCACTGGAGGAATGCCATTTATGTGCCATATATGTTGCAAACCATTAACAGAAGTGACATTTTCAGACAAATGAATATTCTTCCTCGACTCGATCAATTATCTTGTTAAGAACTCAAGTTGGATGTCTAGACATGCAAGTACTTTGAAAAACGAGAAATTAAACAAAAACACCTGAAAAAGTATAGTTTTTTCTTTAACTTACAATATTCACAAACTCGCATCAATCTACATGTAAACAAACTCTTCGGGTACCCAAATACAAGTGTTACCGTTCATGTCCATAACGATGGCATACATTTGTCGGAACAGGAATGCTTGATAGCAAATAGATATAGTTGATGGACAAGGAAACAACATTACCTTCAAAGAATTGTTTCAGTATTTATTCTCATAACCAGGAATCTGCTTTTCGATTCTAATGCAACAACATATAAGTACACTATCGTATAGTCCATGTGTGAGTTGGAAGCGTGTCATATAAGAAGTTTCGATTGAACATACACACAGCAACACAGACATCTAGCTGAACTGCCTGGGGGAGGGAAGTATGGGTATGCACCAGCTCTTAGATTCATTATCCTACCTCATGTAAGAATGTCGACCCCTCATTGGTCAACGTGACCATTAACAAATATCAATAAACACCGTCATACCGGTAGATAAATCTTCCCGAGGGTGATAAATGTTTTATATCCCTCAACATGAATAAAGCATGCTTTCTCGTCAATCATTCCATGTCACGTGACGTTAAAGGTCATAGTTTGTCGATCGATCAGCTGCTTTCTGTCAAAATTGTCTTTGTTTTTTTTTAGACATGGGGTAAGATAAATACGTTATAATATTCAGTTTGCTCGGGTGACATCGTAATTTATCAGACCCTTGTTAGTGTTTATCCAACACTGAATGTTATAACTTATATTATTACGTTCAACTTCCAAGGGTGGATAGCTGGTTAGGTGATATTCCAGTCAAACCCTTATTGGATCGTGGATACGGGGTATTCGTAGAGATTTAACAGAACATGTGCCCTGAGATGCAACTCCGAAGTAACCATTTGTTACCACCTTATCACCCTACTACACTGGGAATGGTACAGTTACCCACTCCAAAATTGCAACTGAAGCAAACAATGACTGATCACAGGTTTTCTCTAAATGTTTCACATCTACACAAGGATATGTTCTACATGATAGTAATGTGCATGTCTTGAACATTCACCAAGGAATCATTACATGCTATCATATGTTATCATTTATGGATTTGTTTAAGTACATTACAATATAAGTACTCAAATAGGAGAAGGGTAACTGGAAAATCATTTGTTGATACGAGAAGAGGAACTCAAACATGGGAGAAAGGTAAGTTACAATTGATATGTAATTGTACGTCATTCTTTACAATTACTTTGAGCAAATTGCCGATCAGCAGTGAAACAAATATGAACTATATCTTTATTAGACGCCTAATCGGTCATTTTGATTTTCAATTGTTACATTTTACATAAATATATGATATAGATAAATAAGTAATAGGAAACTAAATGTATGGCATAATCAAATTATTATTGACAGTTCTAAATTAAATAGGTAATCTATTTAATTAATGTATATATGCACTGAATACTTTTGTCAATAACATTAATGTAACCTACCGTGTTTCCGTAGCCTATTCCAATATACATTACGCATTTTCTACACAGGATGAGACATTCATGCACGTAATTACTTTATAGTGCTGAGTTCATTTGCTGTTATCTTTATTTTCATATCCTTCAATGTGTTTCATTGCATGCGTATTTTTGTATTCATATGTACACTATTGGCCGAAAATTAGTCTAAATAAAGTACTAACAATTCGGATTAGTGGGTTCTAACGCTCACAATTAATTAAGCTACACACAACCGCAAAATAAACGTCACCATACTGTAACGATGCCACAGCTTGGACGAAGACGACTCGCAGAACACACAGTAGAAGACAAGTGAACACCACGAGATTTATTACAAGATTACAAGGTGTCACGAACTTCACGTGCAAGGCACGCACATCCGGGCAAGGCTTACTACGGAGGTAGTCAACTAGTCTGTCTGCAAGTCTCTATCAATACACATACACAATACAAGACATTTCAATCCATCATTGCGACTGAAACATAAACTTTTGCATCATGCCACCAGAAGCCAACTAAACCACCTTTGAATGTTTAATAAGTATCTACACATAAGGCATGCGTTTTAAGAGATCGTATAAACCTAGCTCAGGATATCTCTTTACACTTTGAGGTAACTGCATTTCTTGTAATAACCTTTGATCAGGTTTCAACACGAATTTTAAGGTTTTACTACGACTACAGGTTTTACCAACCGTCGAAAGTTAACCTCATAGCAGGTTAATTTTCAACATTTAGTAAGACCTGAAGTTTTACAATCTAATTGTATCTAATCAGTCCAAATAACCTCAATCTCCTGTTCAGTTAGGTACTCAAAAATTTCCAAGTTTAAAATTTGCATATCGATCGAACCCGCAACCCTCCGATTTGTAGCCCAAGTCTTGTCCCACTAGACCACAGAGGATTGGTGATCAAGAGATGGTTGTTTGTTGGTATCTATTCTGCTCCGCTCACAATATTGGGATATTTTATGTGCGCCTCAAACTTGGATCACGAAGGCTTGACTAACAGGATTGTTTTCATTTTTGTATTTAAAACGCATGGCGGTATATACGTCAAAGAAAACACTCGGGCCGGGTTTTGGTAGACATTTCAAACACCCTCGGGTGGCGAAATGAAAAGTAAAACCTCGCAAGCTCGGTTTTACTTTTCATTGCTAGCCACCCTCAGGTGTTTGAAATGTCTACCAAAACCCGACCCTCGTGCTTTCTCCCTGACGTCATTTAGAATCTCCTTATCTAGATGGGGTAGGAGAGTCTAAATGGGGTTATTGCTTAGTTTTATGTCGTCCTATTACAGTATGATGCGTCAATACATTTAGGTCAAAGGAGGTTATTAATTTATGTCGACAATATCTTTCCTTCATTAAATATGTTTTATAAAGTTACTGCAGGGGTTCCCCAGGGATCTGTCCTTGGTCCTTTTTTATTCCTTGTTTATATCAATGATTTACCCGATAACTTGCAAAACGTCACTAGATTGTTTGCTGATGATGCATCACTCGGAGCTGCTGGAAAAGATTTATATTCTGTTGAAACTTCTCTTAACAATGACTTAGTCCAATTACACGAATGGGCTAACAACTGGTTGGTTAACTTTAACCCCAATAAAACTAAATTCATGCTATTTAGCCATAGTAATAGTCATCAAGTACCTAGATTAGTATTCAATAATGATCAACTGGAACGTGTACATCAACATAAACATATTGGCCTTATCTTCTCGGACAATACTAAATGGTCCAATCATGTTGATCTTTCCATAGAAAAGGCTTCAAAACTAATCTCTTCTCTACGTGTGTTAAAGTATGTTTTGAATAGAAGTATTTTATCACGTATGTATGAAATGTATATTCGACTCATTTTGGAATATGCTTCTGAGGTCTGGGATAACTGTTCGGATGTTTTGTGTGACAAACTTGAAAAGGTCCAACTTGAAGCTGCAAGAATTGTAACTGGCTTACCAAAGTTTGCTTCAAGAGATAGCTTATACAAAGAAACTGGTTGGTTGCCTTTAAAAATTAGACGTGGAAATAAGAAACTTTGTACTTTTTACAAAATTATTAATATACAAGCTCCAGATTATCTGATTAATTTACTTCCACCAGCCACTGAAACTATTTCTCATTACAACTTGCGTAACAAATCAAATTTATCTATTCCAAAATTTCGAACTGCAGTCCTTCAAAAGTCTTTTATTTATGACTGTGTTTATCTGTGGAATACTCTTTCCTCGAAAATAAGATGTTCAAATTCATTATCGTCATTTAAAGCAAAATTATCTGAAACAGAATGTAAAATCCCAAAATATTTTCTTTTCGGCGATAGGAAGATGAACATTATACACAGTAAGTTAAGAAATTCTTGTAGTTCCCTAAACGGTGATCTGTATCGTGTCAATTTATCTGAAAGTAAATCTTGCATTTGTGGTGCTTTAGTTGAATATGTTTATCATTTCTTCTTGAGATGTCCAAGACATGCTGATCTTCGTTTAGAATTAAAGCAAAGATTTTATAACTTAAAGGCAGAATTTGATATTAATACAATCCTGTATGGAAACCCAAATCTTCCACAAACAGTCAATGAAAACATATTTCACCATGTTCATAAATTCATTGGAAAGAGTCAACGGTTCAAATAATTCATTAATACTAATGTACGTATTTACCATATTCAAAGTGCATTTTGTCATAAGAATAACATTTCCAATTGTGTGTTGCCTTAATAATGTATATTACATGTTTACCCACTTCGTCACTTGTAGATTTCTTACTTTCTTGTTATGTATTCTAGCCTTGTAAAATAGTTGTTGATTACCTGGAGAGGGCTTCTATAAGTTTCACAACTTGTGCCCAATTCATTTCTTAAATGAATAAAATATGTTTTCAATCAATCAATCAATCAATCAAAGTTTGAGCATTTTGAAAAAAGTGATTTAATTCAGCACCTCTAGTGTCAGGTATAAACATAAATGATAATACTTTGATGTTAGTTCTTACAAATTGTATGTCTATAAGGCTGAATACCAAAAAGTTAACATGTCTCTAGGGCTCGGCACATCACCTTTATTTGTGCTCATGACAGCTTTTTATTCTCATTTGAAAAAAATAAATTAAGAATGTGCCGTATCATTTTTGCTAATCCAAATCACTAATCGGATGTGCTTCCGTTTTATATACTTCTGACATTTCCAAGCTATATTTTGATTGGGGAAATAAATTGACTCCTCCAGTGTCATTATTTTGTCCAACAAAATTAAAAAGAAAGTTCCACCGCTCTTGTCACTTATGAAGAAAAAATGTGCCCGAGAAACATTAAAATTTTTGTTATGCAGCCTAACATTCAAAATCTACTTCCTCCCATAGGTAAAGGCACTACCTCGGTCAGTTCATTGAAAATGCATTATTTTGTTTATGTTTTCGTATTAAATGATATATAAATTAATTGATATTATCTTATAATATAAAACCATTAAAACACATTTAATTTAAGATATAGCTTACAAGTTCGTTTTTGGTACGAATTCACTTGGTACGAATTCAAATTTTAAAGAGCCGTGGCAATAGAATATATATACTAATAGAAATATACTAGAGGATCCTTTTTATCTATCGTTTGGTCAAATTTTGAAATTTAAACCCAAACAAATTTCAGAGGTTAAATGTAAGACTGCGCATCCCCATTTACAGTTTTGTACGCCCCTCTGCTTCATTCAGACAATGCAAATCCTAAAGGTATATTATTTAGACAATAACTAACGAGTGACGGGGAATGACAGATTATCTTTCCCGAGTTATATCATGTGAGTAATTCTCGAGCCTTGGCGAGAGAATACCACACAATTGATATAACGAGGGAAAGATAACCTGCCATTCCCCGTCACGAGTTGGTTATTGTTTATATTACCCATATGACAAATTAAAGTAAAAACGCGAATATTAAAAGCCAATAGCTTCTCTAAAAGGACCCGAGAAGGAGATGAATCTCCATATCCATACGCGTGTGACGTGGATTCACTTCTTACGTACCTATCCTTGTTTACTCCGCACGATTAAAATGTCCCCTGCGAAAATGTCTTTCACAATAAAAGAAAGATGTGGCTTTAGTCGAAAGTTTTGTATTCCTGCCAATTACTATCAATCCATGATTATACATATAAGTTATTGCAACATCCATATCAAGATGTGTGCGAAGCTCAAAAACAAGTCGGCTCAAACCGAAAAGCCCTGTGACGTTACAATCGACACTGTGACGCCATAACCGCTCGCGCCTATGACGTCATTACATTCGAACGATCGCCGTCGCTCTTGAAGCTTACCGTGGTTATACAGTCAAGCAGTAATCGCTAGTTTCTTTAAATTTCGGACAATTTAACTGCTTCCTCCGACATTTGATGCGTCGGCACATGTACGAAAACGCTAATTTCAACTGCGGGAAACAAATAAAACATGTTAAAGTGCAGAAGACAGTTTCTAAAGTTACTAGTCAGGAAAAGTAAGAAAGATGAATGAAGTATAGTTCCGGCAACCAATGAAATTCTTATTTTTCTGTAACAGCCAATCAAAAGCCAGAAAAAGGTGTAACTCGCATGTGACTTACAGGAAAAATACTACCCTGTGTCCGTCTTCCCATATGGGTAATATAAAAATGCATTTCCTTCCTCGCCGTTTGTCTACTTCCCCATTTTGTGTGTAGCTGATTTCGATCAAGTATTTAGAGTTGCGTCCCTTTGTTTTCTTGTCTAAAAGTTTGGGATTGTCACGACTCATTCCTGTTCCTGTCTTATTCGAAGCCAATCTAAACTAAGGTCAGTAGATGAATTGAAATTACGATTATGATAAAATGAAGAATCTAAAGGTTAAATAAATTCATCAAAACGATGTCTTCTACGGTACTGTACTCGTTAAAAAAAAATCAGCATTTTCTTAATATTTCATTCCATTGGAAAACAGCACTAGGCCTACTGTAGTAGCTCTAAAGTGATAAATGATATTAATATACGTGCTGGAGGGAGGGTTGATTGGTTGATTTCGTAAAACTCTCGCCCTTCGTATATCTCTCGCCCGATTTCGTTGCTCTTCCCATGAATTATTTATTGAAACTGGCAGATACCTAGGTATACCAAGGGAGCAGAGAATATGTAAATTATGTGACCATAATGCTATAGAAAATGAATTACATTTCCATATTACCCATATGGGAAGACGGACACAGGGTAGTATTTTTCCTGTAAGTCACATGGGAGTTACACCTTTTTCTGACTTTTGATTGGCTGTTACAGAAAAATAAGAATTTCATTGGTTGCCGGAACTATTCGCTAGTTTCACAATAATTTTCAACACGCTGGGCGCATGCGCAGAACGATAGAAACATCGGCTGGTGGAGTTCCGGTCTGGCCGATTGTAATCGTTAGCGTGGAAACACTGCAATATCGGGATGAATCTATTGAATGTAACTGTAGTAGACTCAATAACTTCAGAATAACAACAGTCAAAAATGAGTTTATACACCCCTGAAACCCTGAATTTAACCAATCATTTTACAATGATGATTTATAATTACGACAAAGACGTGTTTTTGTAAAATGAGATGTTTTGACAGAAATGGCAGAGGCGGCGAGATTTGTTTACAGAAAATAAAGTCGTATTTCTAACTAGTCCCCTCTCGTTTTTTTTATCAACATTAACGTACAAATACAGTTGAAAATATATTATAATATTTACGTGTTATTGCAATGTCTGAAGTTGTATAGGGATTCATTTAGGTACAATATAATTGTATTATAAACATCTCCACTCAACATCAATTTCAATTCATGCAAGTTTTACTTTTTCTCATTCATCCTTATTCATGATAAGTTATCAAATATTCAGTTTACATTAAATCAATTTTATCAATAAGTGTTTGACATGTTTGTATGTAAATGTATGATTTTTATTTTGAGGTGTAAAATATACTATCTTTGAACATTGACCTAAAAATAGTGCTTGTCAATTAATATCACCAATGGTTTAACATATTTTGTATTCATGATAATAAACTGGGACTGTCAGTAATTTTAACACTGCTTCAAAAAAACATATGATTACAAAATGAAATAAAATTGTGACATCATCAATTTATACTTTTTGAAAAAAAAAAGACAACCGTATACATACACAGTAATATTAGTTGTGATATTAGTCCATCCATTAGTCCATAATATAAATCAAATATAAAATTAAAAATATTCTGTAGTGGACATACATAGTTACGGTTCAATGTGTCTGACAATGTATCCCTAGGAATATAATATATTTCAATCAAGTGAGTGTAGTAATTTAAATTGTTGTGGCTTGATGATGAAAATGTGAACTGATTTGATTTTTTCAAATTTTATGATCACCAAGTCCTCGGTTCGTACAAAATGGCCTCTGGACCATATAATCTGTGATATGTAAGAAGATATTTTGAACATAATTACTAGTTACTACACGTAAAGATACCGTCCATCTGAGACCAGTGTAATTTATTGTCATGGAACAGACTCCTGTTGATTTTATACTGGACAAAATAAGTTAGGGATATTGGATGGTTTATGATTAATAATTCATTACAATGTCAAGTAATAAATATATAATTTTTCATAATTGCGATATTTCAAAATGTCCCTAACTATTTGTGTTAAGTATATTATCAACAATACTATATACCTTCAACTTGTGACATAAAACTCTCAACGGTTGACACATTTTAAGTTTTCCTGCAATACATATTTTGTTTTTGCTCTCTCTCAATTTATTGTTTATTGCTTTCTTATGTACATTGAAAGTATGAACGGTGATTGTTTATGATGTGTGAAATAAATATGCTCAAAGTACATCTCTCCTGTATACGATTAATGTTTATTACCAGGAATATATATATATATATCTTTTTCAGGATTATAAAAAGTTCTTTTTTAGAGCAAAACACATACTATACTCAACATACTTACACACCTTCTTTATTCAGTAAAACGTGAGACAGTTCAGTTGACAAGGCATTACATTACTGTACAAGATTAAACAAATTCTATGATTATCAGGTTTTATGAAGTGTACATATCTTGCATACATTTACAACAATATAGGTCATGTGTAATTAATGTTTACTGCAAATACTGTGTATGATAATTGAAATTTATATTTGAAAATTCACGTGACAGCTTATATATTGAATATATGAGGTATTTCCTTGCTTCTCATACAAAGATAAAATAAATCAACTTATTTTGCTGCATAGTACTTGTGTTTGTGTGTGATTGTTATAACTGGAAAGAGCAACACAATCATAAGCTGAGAAATTGAAACCAACTCTATATTTTTTTTATTTCTGAAATAGAAAACGATTTTTAAAAAATAAGGAACATTTGATTTACGTAAACTGTGATCATAATAACATCTTTAAAAACAAATTATTCTGTTTATGTCTCAGAAAATGTGTTTTCAACTATTGATCAATTTATGACAGATCGAGTAGCTTTGAGGTAACCAGGAAATAAACAAGTAAATAATAAAGTCACCATAAACACAAATACTGTCAATATAGAACTTTGAAATGAAAATGAATTCATAATTCATTCAAAAGAGGTCTTCAATTTAGAAATGGCCAATTTTATCGTAGAAACTGAACTGTTTGTTCGATGTGAGTAAGTAGTTTTGCTCGATCGATGGCTTCTTGAAAAGTTCTGAATCTTGAGTAAATCAGTCGTAATATTGCTTGAAACCAGTAATTAAATGTTCATTCTGTAAATAGTTTCAACACCTAGGCACAAAATTACCTGGAATAATTTATTTATTTGTGAAACGAGTAGAACTCCTGTTTGCTCTGTGAAACTCGTATGAAAGACTAGCCGTGATATTATGCGACAGCCGAACCGGAACTCCTCCAGTCGATGTATCTCTTGTTCTGCGCATGCGCCCAGCGAGTCGAAAATTATTGTGAAACTAGCGAATACTTCATTCATCTTTCTTACTTTTCCCGACTAGTAACTTTAGAAACTGTCTTCTGCACTTTAACATGTTTTATTTGTTTCCCGCAGTTGAAATTAGCGTTTTCGTACATGTGCCGACGCATCAAATGTCGGAGGAAGCAGTTAAATTGTCCTAAATTTACAGAAACTAGCGATTACTGCTTGACTGTATAACCACGGAAAGCTTCAAGAGCGACGGCGATCGTTCGAATGTAATGACGTCATAGGCGCAAGCGGTTATGACGTCACAGTGTCGATTGTAACGTCACAGGGCTTTTCGGTTTGAGCCGACTTGCTTTTGGGCTTCGCACACATCTTGATATGGATGTTGCAATAACTTATATGTATAATCATGGATTGATAGTAATTGGCAGGAATACAAAACTTTCGACTAAAGCCACATCTTTCTTTTATTGTGAAAGACATTTTCGCAGGGGACATTTTAATCGTGCGGAGTAAACAAGGATAGGTACGTAAGAAGTGAATCCACGTCACACGCGTATGGATATGGAGATTCATCTCCTTCTCGGGTCCTTTTAGAGAAGCTATTGGCTTTTAATATTCGCGTTTTTACTTTAATTTGTCATATGGGTAATATAAACAATAACCAACTCGTGACGGGGATGGCAGGTTATCTTTCCCTCGTTATATCAATTGTGTGTAATTCTCTCGCCAAGGCTCGAAAATTACTCAAATGATATAACTCGGGAAAGATAATCTGTCATTCCCCGTCACTCGTTAGTTATTGTCTAATTCTCATCTGCCCTGTGTATAACACTTTACGAACTAAGTATCTAAAACCATACTTTTATAAATACCCAAGCGAAAGAAAATTAATATCACTGTTAACAGATACTAACACCTTATCACTACAGAATCTTGCAATGTACATATATTTCGCAATGGATTCAAGAAAACAAATTGTAATAGATAAGAACTTGTTATGACTTACTACTCATATATTGTAAATGTACTACAGGCCTGTGGCCTTTTCAGTAGTGAAATAAAGAATTGACTCATTCCTGTTCCTGTCTTATTCGAAGCCAATCTAAAGGTCAGTAGATGAATTGAAATTACGATTATGATAAAATGAAGAATCTAAAGGTTAAATAAATTCATCAAAACGATGTCTTCTACGGTACTGTACTCGTTAAAAAAAATCAGCATTTTCTTAATATTTCATTCCATTGGAAAACAGCACTAGGCCTACTGTAGTAGCTCTAAAGTGATAAATGATATTAATATACGTGCTGGAGGGAGGGTTGATTGGTATCGAGGGGCTAATTGGGTCAGTACAACAGCGACCAATCTAGTTGCTTTTATCATAAAACATTTCATCATCGCACACACCAACCCCCTGGCAAGATATGCTCATTAGTGAGTAGGCCAGCAGAAATATACAGATGGGAAAACAACGTCTGCGGATGTACGATTGTATGGAGGCCCCACCTTTATTTGGGGTCATAGAATCACAAAATCTAGAATCCCAATTGGCCAAGGAGTTTGTACATGAAATTTCAAGTCTCTGGGGTCATTGGTTCTTGAGAAGAAGATGAAAATAGGTTTGAAATCTACAATTGAGAATCCCCATTGGCTAAGGAGTTTGCACACAACTGTTCAGCTCTCTAGATCTTTTGGAAGTGGAGAAGAAGAAGAAAACAGGTTTTTAAGGTTGTGACCCCTGTGACCCTATTTGGGGTCACGGGGTCAAGAAATCTACAATTTAGTATCCCCATTGGCCAAGGAGTCTGCACATAAAGCTCTCTGGAGTCATCGGTTCTGGAGAAGAAGTCGAAAAAGCAAAAAGTTGAAGGACGGATAGACAGACGCCGGATGCCATGCCATGCCATAAGACCATCGGGCCTTAAATTTCAGACCTGAGGAGTTAAAAAAGACATACAGTATCATTGATAGAGTATTCACATAGTAAACACATGACATGTCATAAAATTGTTAAACATTTTACTTTTATGCTGTAGGGACGTTTTCCCCACTCACAGAAGAGTGGCTTCAGTTCTCATTGTTTTGATTTTTCAACAAATGTGCGCTTGTCTTTTTCATGTTGTGAAATATAAAGTCATCAAGACATTACCTCCAATCATTAGTATCTTTCAATTAGACAGAGTTTTATTCATGTTTTCATAATATGTGTGTAAACAGGAATATCCTCTCGAATTTCGTTTCCACAAAAAATACCCTGAAAGTACCCTCCTTTAAATCTGTTTATCGAAAAAGAAGTCTTTCATTCCATACATACATACCATACATAATACATACCATACATAATACCATAGTAGTCTTTTGATTTTGAAAAAGGCTTTTGATTTTTATTTTGAAAATGCTTTCTATTTCAGATGGATCACATGCATCACTGACATTAACAGTGGACATTTCAACAAACAGCAAGTCGTCAATCCATGAGTTTGAAAGGAGAGGGTCTATTGAGTTCTGACTGGAAATAACAAAGTTAACTCAAGTATAAAATAAGTATAAAGACTAATGTAGTAACTTGTATAATTCTCAGGTGAATCACATCAGATTATCCATTCATGTGCATCTAGAAACATGGGACCTGTTGATCTAGAGGCAGGTGTAGACATTGAGAGGATAAAAACCTTTCATTATTGCTGTGAATGTGATAACATATTTTCCAAAAAGGACAGCCTCATCATTCATATGAGAACTCATATTAAGGAAAAAGGTTTGCTGAGAAGAAAGACCTTCAAATGCAATATGTGTGAGAAATCATTTTTAAGATCAAATGATCTCTACATACACAAGAGGATACACACTGGAGAGAGACCATACAAGTGTAGTGGGTGCAGTAAAACATTTATAAAATCAAGTCACCTGCATAGACACATGAGAACACATACTGGAGAGAGACCGTATGAATGTAGTGGGTGCAGTAAAACATTTAAACAACCGCATGATTTACAGAAACATATGAGAATTCACACTGGAGAGAAGCCATACAAGTGTGCTGAGTGTGGTAAAGCATTTAGACAATTTAATCATCGGCAAAGACATATGAAAACCCACACTGGGAAGTGCCTTCACAAATGTGATGAATGTGGTGTATCATTTTCACAATGGAGTAATCTTCAGACACACATGATAACTCACAAAGGAAAGAAACCATACCAGTGTAGTGAATGTAGTGAAATATTTACAGAATCAGATATGCTACAGCAACACATAAGAACGCATATTCACTGGACAGAGATATAAGTGCAGTGTTGTCAAACTCTTACAAAGTCAGGTGTCCAAAAGGGAGATAATGAGAAGTAACACTGTCCAAGTGTAATGCTTGTGATAAACAGGTTGTCATCTAATCTGCAGAAACACATGACAATCAATACAGGAAGGAAACCATGCCAGTGCAGTGAGATGAGACAATCTGCTGCTGAAGTTGCTATCGTAAACTGGCCGTCATCTTGATTTTTAGTATTATGTGATAAGAAGAAAATGCAATATTTGTTAATAATTTTATTTTGTTTATATAATAAAACAACCATAAAGAGGCATATAATTTGTCATAAAACTAATCAACAATGTCTTGTTGTGCCGTTGCAAGACTTTCCACTCCTGAGCGCCAATGAATAGCTTGACTTCTTATTGTTTTTATTTGTAGATGACTGTGCACTATCCTTAGTAAACATTTTAAAATGTAAAGCCATTAAAATATTACGTAACCTCTAATACTATGGTTCACCTGGATTGTCCAATAAGCATGTACAGTCAAACTGCGATAGTCCGACCACCGATAATCCGAATCTCGCAGTGTCCGAACGGTAGCCAACTGTAACCAAACTAATGTCTATATAAACTCATTAAATGTTGATTCATTAATCCGTTGATTGCGTTTCCGAATCCGGACTTTCTACTATTTCTGCTTCATTAATCCGGTGGTTCATCAAAAGCATTCGGGTAATACCCTTGACAAGCGATCACCACACTGATTGGACCGGTAAACTTCAGTGACAATGGATTGACACGGGAGTTGAGCGGGTCAGTAGTTTGTGATTTTAATTTATTGTAATGTTTTACATTGTGTGTCAGTAGCTTGTGATTGTTATAAATTGAAATATCTCATTTTGTGTGACAGTTATAAATATCCAGTGTGTTAATAACATGTGTAAACAGGAATGTCCTCACGAATTTCTTTTCCACCACACATACCCTGATAGATCTCTTTTTTAAACACATTCACTGGAGGAGTTCACTCACAGGAACTCGATATCGTAATTAAAACGTAGACCGTAAAAAATAAGTTAAAAAAACCTACCCCCTTTATAACAGAGTAAAGGAGCAAGGGCAGCCATTTTGCCGATCTGAGGGTCCATTCAACTTTAGGTCAAAAGATAGCTAAGAATTGGTGACATTCACAAATGAACGCACGTACATATCAATAATACCGGTAGATTTTCTCGCAAAACCCGGCTGATTTTTAGTATACGTCGCTGCTGAGAAAACTTCATTAGCTCTTTAAACCCGAATATTTACCACATAAACCTCTCTTGTGAACGTTATTCCGCAGTCGATACCTATTTGAACGATCTGGTTGGTCTGTTTTACCTACGTTTTATTTACGATATCGAGTTCCTGTGAATGTCATATATGTGCAGTAGGTGTTACAACCCGTTAACAGAAGTGACATGTTCAGACAAATGATTAGTGTTACTCGAGTTAGTGATCGTGGTAAGAACTCAAGTTGAATGTCTAGACATGCAAGTACTTTGAAAAACGACATTAGAGTGTGTGTAGAATAAGATTTCTGACTGGCGTTAGATTTACAGTAAAATGTGCTCAGCTTCATAATGATCAACCAGCTGATCACTTAGATTTATTTTCCTACCTCATGTAAGAATGTAGATCTCTTATTGGTCAACGTGATCATTAACAAATATCAATATACACCGCCATACGGGTTGATAAATCTTCCCGAGGGTTATAAATGTTTTATATCCTGCAACATGAGTAAAGCACGCATCCACGTCAATCATTCAATGTCACGTGACACAAGTTAAAGGTTATAGTTTGCCGATGGATCAGCTGTTCTCTGTCAAAATTTGTCTTTGTTTTTTATGCCCCCCGAATCGGAGATTTCGGGGGAATATTGTTTTTCACCTGTCTGTCTGTCTGTCTGTCAGTGTGTTTGTCCACAAAAACTTTAACCTTGGCCATAACTTTGGATTGCTCAGAGCTACGGCTTTCAAACTTGGCAGGTGCATACCGTGAGATGAGACCTTCAGATGAGGTCATCATATTTGACCTTGTGACCATGACCTTGCCGCAGTGGACATCTTCGGAAAACTTTAACCTTGTCATAAGTTCATAACTTTGGTATATCCGGGGGCATCCGTGTTTAACAAACACATCTTGTTTTAATGATACTTTGAGACATGTGATAAGATAAATATGTTATAACATTCAGTTTTTTCGGGGTGATATCGTAATTTATCAGACCTTTGTTCAAAGAATTTTTATTTTTTTTAAATTTTTTTTATTCACTTTCCAAGGATACAAAAATACATTCGTAAAAAGGCATAGAAACGTATACATATGAGCTGAGCTGACATAACATGGCATAAATAGTACATTCAAATGTTGAGAGAAAACAGTTCAACACTTTCACAGAGAAACAGGATTGACAAGAATTAAATGAACTTCTCAATTACCTTCCATTTTTTCTCAAAAGTCGTAAAGTTATTATTCCTCCTTGCGATATATTTCTCAATACCAAGTATATCTTTTAGCATGCCTAAGAAAATTGAGAAAGAAAGTTTGTTACCTTTAATATTCATTACGAATATGTGACGTTTTGCTATTAAAATCATGTGATTGAGCAAGTGGTCATCTGTCGCACAAAATAATATGTCTTGAGTTTGTATTTCAAAGGTTTCATTACGGAATCTATTTACAATGGAGTTGAATTCTTCCCAGAAAAGTCTTACAACTGGGCAATCAATATAAACATGGTATATATTCTCACATAAACCGCATGAAGGACATAAATCGTTATCAACAAGTTTCATTTTTAATAATTCTCTTTTAGTATAAATTATTCTGTGAATAAACTTATATTGGAATTCGAGAAGCTTTGTATCTTTGGTGCATTGTCTGTATCTAGTAAAGATGCAATTCCAATCTAAAACATAATTGATGTCATTTTCCCATTTATTACAAACTTTCAGAGAATAACCTGTAGATTTCGAAATTAGATTATCATAAAATAGTCGTGATCCTTTTGAAAGCTTGGCAATATCTTTCCAGGGAAAATAGGATGGCATATGTATCATGGTTGAGCAACCAGATTCTTTTATCGTATCTCTCCATGTTTTGCGTATATTCAGGATGACACGATGTAAATCTAGTACTGTTCCTTTAATATCATATTTTTCCCGAAGTTCTGCGAATGTAAAAAAACTCATGAACTTTACAAATGTCTTTTACATTGGTTATGCCCTGTTTGAACCAATTATCAATAATCAGGTCAGGATTTGAACATTGATGATTTAACCATAGCGGTTGCATAAGTATTTCAGTAATATTTGAATCATTTGTAACATAACATTTAATATATCTATGCCAGGCTTCCAATGTATCCTTCCAAAATGGGTTTAAAGGTTTGTATTTATTGGTAATATTAGCACCTAAAAGGGTGACATGCTTGATCGTAAAACCCGCCAGACTATAGTTTTTTGGTTTTGAAACATATCTCTTCAAGCAAGAAATTTTAAGTGAGTCAATGAAGGTTTTGACATCTACCATTCTTAAGCCGCCATCTTTGTAATTTCGAAATAAATTGACACGTTTAATTTTGTCCCTCTTATCATTCCAAATGAATTTGAAGAATATATTGTTCAAATCTGTTATAAATTCTTCTGGAGGATTTGGAAGGGAGGAGAGAATATGGACAATAGTAGATAACGCTAAGGTTTTGATAACCGTTATTTTCCCTATCAATGTTAAGTTTCGTTTTAACCAGTTCGAAAGAATTCTCTTTATATTTTCAAGTCTTTTTTTGGTATTGATTACCCAAAGATTTTCTAAATCTGCGTTCAGTTTTATTCCCAACACATCGAAATTTTCTTTATGCCAATTAAGTTTTAAATCGTGAGAGAGTCTTAAATCACTGCCAGCCATTGTTCCTAGCCAAACTGCTTTGGTTTTATCCATATTTATTTTCAGACCCGACATTTTATAAAACTTCAAAAGTGTGTTAACTGCTTCATTAAGTGAGGCTTCCGATCCATCTAAGAATAGTTCAGTGTCGTCAGCATATTAACCAATAATGTGTTCTATCTCATTCAGGATAATCCCCTTTATATTTTTGTTCAAAGAATTGATTCAGTATTTATTCTCATAACCTGGAATCTGATTTTCGATTCTAAAGCAACAACACACTACAATGGTAACCTCCCAAAACTTCTACATGCCAAAACTTCTACAGACTAAAACAACACATTTCAGGATCCACTGCACATGGTCATGGGAGGGGGGAAGTATGTGTCCGGTTAGGGCGTTGAGGGTGTACGTGCAGCGTACCCGCAGGCTGAGGGATGGCAGGCGTTGTCTGTTCTTGCCTCACTCGCCGAGGAGCACTAAAGAGCTAGACAAGCGAGCGTTGGGGGTGTACCTGAGGTAGGCAGTCATTGATGCGTACAAGGCCGCTGACCTGCCTCCTGCTTCGCTGGGTCCACAGGGTTTCGCTCAGATGAAGGTGGTCCCCCCGACCAGACCGAGAAGGGGACAGTCCTCTTAGGAGTTTTGTTCCCGCAGGTCTTATGATGCTCATTGTAATAAACATTGCTCGCATTGTTTGCTCCTTGTCTGTTGTTTTGTTCTTTAGCTTCGCATTTAACCCGGTATTAAAATAATAGTACGTTTTTGATTAAACGTAATTATTTATACTTACCTGTTGACTAGACCTACGCGCTAGGCCTGCCCATCCTCCCCACTTGATCTGTCTTGCTTTTTATTGGGCCTGTTTGGAGAGTGAGGTTCCGGAGGTGACGTCACGAGACCATGCAGACTTACCACCCTTGGGAGAGGGATTTTATGCATCCCCTTTTCCACTGTTTCAGTTTCGTCTGTGTTAACGTTGAAATAGCATACCTTGAGAGGTGGTAGGCATAGTAGGTCTAGTCAACAGATAGGTATTTAAATAATATATATACTACTTCTATGAATCCACCGGTTACGAATCTACCGCGTCTAGGAATTCACCGCATCTACGAACTGGTCTGGTCTACGAAATCACCGCATCCCGTGTATATAGGGTTGTAGTCAAAAGGGCCGAATGTCAAAAGGGCCGAGAACTGCATAGTCAAAAGGGCCGAAGGAAAAAGTCAAAAGGGCCGAGGTGAAAGTCAAAAGGGCCGAGCCATTTAGTCAAATGGGCCGTGTTCCAAGTCATAAGGGCCGAACCCAAAAAATACCAACATATAACATAGCAAAAATTTAGGTTTCATCTTTTGACATCATTTCAACAATATTTTTATTGTCACACTATTATTGTTCAGCACTATTCACACTTTCAGGTGTAGAAATACACTTTTAGACAGTACTGTTTTAGACAGTAGATTTAGACAACATCTTTCTGGTTCACATTTACATATCACATTGTCAGCAAGGTGGACGGGCTGATTTCTCCCTCCTTGTAGAGTCTCCAGTTGGCCTCCCTCCTTGTAGAGTCTCCAGTTGGCCTCCCTCCTTGTAGAGTCTCCAGTTGGCGAAGATTTCTACCTGGTCAGAACACACGGAAGCAGATTTCTGGAGGTAGCGGGACAAGTTGCCATGCCTATTCATGTGCCAAAACCTGCTTTTGTATCTTAACGAAAAGAAATGACTTCTTATATTCTTAATTCCTGTTTACACTTTTTGGTTTTATATTTTATCTCTCATAGAATATTAGAATGTATATATTTTATAGTTATGTATGAATCCATTTTAATGAGGTGAGACGATAATAAAATATCTGTCGGTTATAAAGATATAAACCCAACACATAAAATGCGATCAACCATGAATACACGATTACTGATTGATTTAATTAATTAACACGGCCAATTGATAATACCTCGTTAGTAGCTAATTAATGTAAACAAAAACCGGATTAATTGATAATTGCTTGTGTAAACATTGGTCGCAACTACCCGCATGTTGATTTCTCCTTACTGTTAGACACCGTGCAAGGGAAAGGAAGGTTGTGAATAACATCTTTCCTTGCTAGGTTTCTTAATTTTAAAAGGGTGATTGTGTTTAATGCTAACTGTGACATTGAGTATATAAAAATATAAAATATATATATATTTTCACCAAACACGCACACATCTTTCCAAGAAATCGATGTCACCATATTACCTAATATCATATTTAATTATATTTATCAGTAGTGTGACCTGTGACAAAGAACTGTGAAATGTGACAAATGAGAGATTCACATACATCACGGTCTCATTGACTAATAATATGAATAGGAGTCTAAAAATAAAACATTTAATACATTTTTTCGGTTATACAAGTGCATAAATGGTGGAAAATTACAGTCACTAGTCTTAAATATAATAATTTTGGAATTGATTGGGATCACTTGGCTAAGTAAAGATATTACAAGTCAACTATCAAATGTAGGTTGAATACAATGAATATATAATAATTTTTATTTTCGGCCCTTTTTCCTCCGCCCTTATGACTATTTACTTCGGCCCTTCTGACTTTTTCACTCGGCCCTTTTGACTTTTTTTTATCGGCCTTTTCATCCTTCGGCCCATTTGACCAGATCCCTGTATATACCCCCCTCTGCTTCATTCAGACAATACAAATGCTATAGTAAGTAGATCTTGTGCTGTATTTTAACTTTTTGACTGAAGGTTACTGGTATATGGGTAAAAAATGTAATAAGTCCAAAATATCTTCTTTATTTGTCCCAAACATTTTAAAATGATATAATTACAGGTTATAAAATTTAAAAATTAAAACAATGTAATATGCCGCGTTTTCAGATTAATTTTATAAATTTATTTTTAAAAAAGAAGCATGTTGTAAAATAAATGTGACAATGTGTGAACCATATTACCATATAATTTAGCTGTTATTAATACCTTCTGACAAATGAATATAAGGACTTTTTAAAACAATTTTTTATTTTTTTTCTATCTATTTTAAGATGTTTCGAAAGTATATATACACTCAAAAGAAACATCATTATTTACTTGTTTATCTATATGCATTCGAATTCTGGCGTATCTTATTGTAATACATAGCTTTAACTCAGCAGGAGAGACGTAACAGCACTGTGAGGAGTTTGAACTTGTCTCTGGCTATGCTTGATTCGGGACCCGGCGCACTACCCGGCGTACGCCGCCGGAAGCGGCGTAACCGGCGAATCACTTGATTGGAACCGGCGCACGCCTTAGGCGTACACCGGATGCGCCGGTTTGAAATGACCGGCGAAGGCGGCGTATAATGGCTGACAAATGTTATCCTTGCGACTTTCAATAATTATTTTTTAATGAATTTCCTTTTGACAATTTAATAGTTGACTGATTTATTTTAAAATATTTCTGGTTCTTTAAAACAATGCATTACACGCTTATATAATATTAATCCAAGTTTTGAAATAATTTCCAAAAAATACTTGTTTGATATGAATGACATGTTTATTGAAGCTAGTTTGAGTGATGATGACGTTTTCCTGTCTGTACGCCGATACACTTGTTTCAACTAAGCCTGGTCCAGGAACGGCGTACGCCGGACACGTGACCGGTGTATATGCCGCCAAAACGAATCAAGCATAGCCTCTGTCTACTTCCCATTTTGTATGTAGCTGATTTCTAAATCAAGTATTTAGAGTTGCGTCCCTTTGTTTTCTTGTCCAAAAGTTTTGGATTGTCACGACTCATTCCTCTTCACAGCCTTGTTCGAAGTGTATCAATCTCAGGTCAGTATATTCATCCCGGCTAGACTTCAATGCTGTAAGTCCCAGTTTGAACCGATAGATATATGAGCTTTTAGAGAGCGTTCTATCGTATCGAGGTATTTTTAGCGACAGGCACCATGATTAACATTTTTGGACTAAAATTTTAAAAAACATTTTATATGTATACTTTCAAGCTTCAATAACAGTAAAATAGCTTTGGTACAGGCTAAACATTTCTTTGAGCCCGAATAATGAAGTGTGTTTCATTGCTATATGTCAGGTATTGCAGACCCCATTTTTCAGGAGCAACCAAAACATGTCACCTCTGAATAACACAAATACTTTTGAGTTCCTTCCTTAAACTAAAACACCACAATTGTAATCACTATGCCTAGCATATAATTACCACTGCTGAAGTTATTTTACTGGAATCCTTCCATTTTAATTTTAACTTTGAATGACCCTACCATCATACTTTCTCACACAATAATGTCATAATTTTGTATCTAATGATAATAGGTAAGTAATGAAATGACTTTGGTATACTTAATCATTTCAAAATGTGGAAAATGCAATAAGGACATTATTAAGAACTCAAAAGCTACTTTAAACAACAATTAAGTGTAGCCAAAGGGTGTTTGAAAGTATCAGTGCTGTAAATATTTATGCCACAATTGATGGCATATTACTTTTCTAAAAATATGACTTTAGAAAAGAAGAATTTGAGTAAAATGTTCATATTACAGTGAGAATCACTACATAAAATGAAGAAATATGTTTATTTTTTGCTTTGTTATTTTTTCAACTGTTCTAATAAACATGACTTTGAAAGTCATGCACTCAGGATAATAACCCGGGCAGTCGATTTAGTCAATTATTATTTCACCATATCCCTTCAGCACTTCCGTAAAATATAGGTTTACTTTCATCACAACATTTTTACTGAACTTACTTATTTCATTGACACTAGACTAAGCAAAAGGATTACTGCTTACAGAAAAGAAATTCTGAAAATAATCCAATATTTGATTAGGTTTTTGCAGTATTAAAAGACAAAAGCAAAAATAGGGGTAAACAGGAAAAGATCAACAAACTACAATAAAACAAAAATATTTAATTACATATTATTCAAGTAAATAAAATAGTACCGACAAACAACAATGAAATTTGGTGAGGAAAATTTTAAGGGACAAATTGGGCAAAATAATTAGAAAAAATATCAGAGAAAAACAATCACATTTAATAATTAACAAATCTGTTTATATCAATAACAAATAAGAACAAAATTAATTCGCAATATTAATTATCAAATTACAGAGAGAAAAAAGTTAGAAATGATTAAATTCCTAACTGAATTTGAAAAGGATATCAATATCACATCAGTAAGACATGAGGGAAGTGTCAAACTTCATCAAAACATAAGTAGAAACGGGAAGTATCAACTGTCGAGAGTATCGTGTCTGTACACCAAGACAGAGTTAGGTCCTTTGTATCAGTACGCTCAGTGACAAACAATTAAATTTTAGATACTTAACGGTGCATAACAATTATGATTCACATATATTAATTTTGAGTATTGACTAGGCAATAAAAAAACATGGCATATATTCCTGAACCAGCAAGGTATGGTGGAGAAATTACTTAATCATCTTTTTAGAACAAAGTTTTGCGGTCTTGGAGCATGCTAAAATCGCGGGAAAATGCTTCAGTCAATGACCAATCCAATGCCATTCTAAATTTAGCTCATTTCGTCATTCTGGAACAACACTGGCACGGAACTCAAACCCACTATAAACAGTACATGGAAATCTCCAACTTGCAAATGGTGACAAGAGTTAACCGCCATTTGGTGCCTGTTGCTAGTATTTTTTGAGGAAACAAAATTCGAGAGGACATTCCTGGACACATATTTTCGAAACTGTCTTAATGCTAAGATAGTCGTAAGTCAATTTTAATGTATGTCACTAACGACTATCTTAGCGCTAAGACAGTTTCGAAAATATGGGTCCAGTTTACACACACATAGCCTACAGTAGTGTACCTGGCCAAAAGTGAGTCATCAAAGCTGAAATCCCATTTAACCATATGAAGAATAATTTTCATAAATAGAGAAGAAGTGCTTTTTAATTTTTAGCTCATCAGGCCTGAAAGGCATGGGATGTCGTCCGTCCATCCGTCCGTCCGTCCGTAAACTTTTCACTTTTTCGACTTCTTCTCCAGAACCAATGAATCGAGAGAACTGAAATTTTATGTACAGAGTCCTTGGCCCATGGGGATTCTAAATTGTAGATTTGGTGACCCTGTGACCCCAAATACGGGCCCCAGGGGTCTTAACCTATAAAGCTATTTTCATCTTCTCCAGAACCAATGACTCCAGAGATCTGAAATTTTATGTACAGACTCCTTGGCCAATGGGGATTCTAAATTGTAGATTTGGTGACCCTGTGACCCCAAATAAGGGCCCCAGGGGTCATAACCTAAAAAGCTATTTTCATCTTCTTCTCCAGAACCAATGACTCCAGAGAGCTGAAATTATATGTACAGATTCCTTGGCTAATGGGGATTCTAAATTGTAGATTTGGTGACCCTGTGACCCCAAATAAGGGCCTCACAGGCCATTACCTAAAATCCTGTTTTCATCTTTTTCTCCGGAACAAAAAGACCTAGAAGGCTATGCTATGCAAACTCTTTAGTAAATGGGGATTCTAACTTGTAAAGTTGGTGACCCTGTGACCACAAATATGGGCCACAGCCTAAAAAACCTTTGAAAATGAAGTTTGAACTGATATTTTATGACTACTTCAATCACTTTATTTGAAATATAAGTCGACTTGAGATAACAATCTACATTGTGGACATGTTTGTCAAATTGATGTCATCAATGTGAAATGAGAACTATTGAATAGCCTATGAACTGAAAATTTTGACAAGTCATAAAGGACTAAATTGAGGAGGAGTTAAGAATTCTATTATTTTACATGAGATATATGAACTGCATATGACTGGTGATGAAATGATAAGATAAGATTATTTTCATCTTCCTCTCCAGAACGAAAAGATCTAGAAGATTGTCATTATATGTACAGATTCCTTGGCTAATGGGGATTCTAAATTGTAGATTTGGTGACCCTGTGACCCCAAATAAGGGCCTCACAGGCCATTACCTAAAATCCTGTTTTCATCTTTTTCTCCGGAACAAAAAGACCTAGAAGGCTGTGATATGCTATGCAAACTCTTTAGTAAATGGGGATTCTAACTTGTAAATTTGGTGACCCTGTGACCACAAATATGGGCCACAGCCTAAAAAACCTTTGAAAATGAATTTGAACTGATATTTTATGACTACTTCAATTACTTTATTTGAAATGTATGTTGACTTGAGATAACAATCTACATTGTGGACATGTTTGTCAAATTGATGTTATCAATGTGAAATGAGAACTATTGAATAGCCTATGAACTGAAAATTGTGACAAGTCATAAAGGACTAAATTGAAGACGGTTAAGAATTCTATTATTTTACATGAGATATGTGAACTGCATATGACTGGTGATGAAATGATAAGATAAGATTATTTTCATCTTCCTCTCCAGAACGAAAAGACCTAGAAGGTCGTATGGACAGACTCTTTGGCCAATGGGGATTCTGAATTGTAGATTTGGTGATCTTGTGACCCCAAATATGGATCACAGGGGTAATCACTTAAAACAGCTGTGTTAATGAACTGTGAAGATAATGAGATTTTATGTGCACTTCATATGTCAGCTTAAGAGTAATACTACATTATTGACATGTTTGATGTAATCAATGTGAAATTAGAACTATTGAATAGCCTGTGAACTGAATATTGTGACAGGATGCATAGGAATTTTTTTTAAAAGGGTTAAGAAATGGTTTTTTTACATTAGATATGTGAACTAAATATGACTGGTGATGAAGTAAGATAAGACTATTAAAACTAGCTACATGAGTTTGTGATACCACATCTTCTTTTCCAATAAAGAAAAATAAATAAAGATGGGGAAAACAAAATTTAAAATATATAATTTACTGGCTGTGAGTCCAGAGTCTGCATGTTGCATAATTGCAGGTGTTGACCTGGGGAGTGCCCACTCTCTGGCAGAGATGCAACAGCAGCTAGCTAATACACGGAGGTTTCAGGTTACTTCTCTGCTGTGTTACTGATTTAGTCTTATATTCAGATGCTCAATAGAATTTATTAATTAAATATTGAAAAGGATCCTATGAAACTATGTGCCTATGAGAAACAGGATTTTTAGAAACAAATAGGGGCTCTTTTGCATTATGTAATAAATGTTGATAATTCTAGAATAAAAATAAGTAGTAAAACAAAATGCAAAGGTCTACATTATTTATAATGAATGTGGATTAATGTGTAACTTATTTTGATAATAACTTTTAAATTTGATGACTGGGCAATGACTTATTATGTGATATCTTAATCTTTACCTTAGAGATAATTAATAACATAATTCCTGATGAGCTTCAGAGCCAATGGCTCTATTTTTACTTATTGTACATAGCAAGAAAATCATCTCTGCTATACAATCATAATTACCTTTTATCTTTCCGTCGATTAGTTTTTGAATGACAACTGATTAAGCGACACATGTACAGCTTTTAAAGGTACATCCATTGTGTTTTGGGGATCAAATATTCCAAACGTTATAAATGGTGTTATTTTATCGAGAAGTACTGGCTGTTACCGAAAACTACCATTTTGATGATAGTAGACTTAGCATTTTGATAATATGAAGGTAAAAGTAGTGATTTCTGATCGAAAACCGGACAATGCACAGCGTGTGGCGCGCGTCAATGAGTCGAACGTAATTTTTGAATCTTATTTATAACAGATAAAAAGACAAATTTTAGTTGATAATGTTTAATAGGTCCCATAACTACTGTGCATGTAAATGGGACGTGCAGTTTCGATTTCTGCACATGCATTATTATGTTACACAATTTTAATTGGAAACTAGTTATTATGATATATTTGGCGATTGGGGATAACTATGCAAGCTGAGTGAATTTATTTGTGTTGTAGACAACACATGTCGTGAGTTGGAACGAATTAAAGCCAAATAAAATTTTATGAAACACAATGGATGTACCTTTAATACAGCTGCTCCATAGACCGCCATGTTAAACATGATAAGTATGCCGTTTTTTTCTGACTTTTTTTGTTTAAATAGCTGCAGTTTTCTTAATTGTCATCCGAATATATAATGGAAATTATGGATATGTAGCTGATATGTATACCTTTTGTAAGCAATTCAGCCAATAATTAATTAATGTAAATTATTCTCGCAACGGTTAATTAACATGAAAGTCTATGGGAATTTCAGTTTTGATGACTGACTTTTGGCCAGGTACTGTATATAATACATGCTGGCCCCTACATGCTTATCATGAAACCCAGATGAAAAATAGATCTATTACTGAGGGTAATGTTATTGTCACTTTATATTTGATATTTTGATAAAGGCGAACACACATTCTTTTAGAAAAAAAAAACAAAAAAAACAAATAAGAAGTGAAGCCATTCATCAGCGATCCGAGTATGAAAAGCTTTCCTACGGCTCAACAATACGCAATCAATATTTGCGCATCTAACACATTATGATAGGCTGCTCGGAAACAACATAACACAAAATGATTTAAGTTTCAACAATTTATTATATGACTGCAGGTGAAATACCGGGATCTATCAATGAAAATAAACCGTGTTATCAGTCACTAGTGAAAATAACAATGGAACGTGTTATCAGTCACTAGTGACTGATATAACAATGACCTGACGTCATAAAACAATGCTCCGACGTCATGACACGTTCATGACGTCACATTGTTGCTAAGGCGACAGGCTCATTCTAGAGCCAACTTAACATAAAATCAAGTCTATTTCGGTGAATATGCAAAGATTTGGTCATATAATAAATAGAAAATGTGTCTTTTCTTGACAAATACCATGTTTATCTCATCTCGTGAGGTAGAAAAGTTATATATTTTCACTCGTGGCTGCGCCACTCGTGAAAATATAACCTTTCTACCTCACTCGATGAGATAAACATGGTATTAGTCAAGAAAAGACAAATATCCTCTAAGTCTTTATAAAAATGTACATTTCGATTGTTGAAAATGTGAATTGAAACATGATCCTCAAAACAATGGTGCACCCCCACTTTGCCAGAGAGAAGCATAACGCTTACACTTAGAGAGCGTTTGATTAGACAACACTCAGGTCGAGTCGGGTTAGGTTTGCGCATGCTCATTGATGATGGAGTGTTGTTTTAATCAGACGACAAGAACATGACCCTCGCGTTTCAAAGATGGCGGCGTACACAGCAAGCCTTTCGTTTATTTTAAACGAAATGGTAGAGAGCGATGATGAGGAAGAGATTGATAACACAATGATCAAAACATTATTTCACATTTCTTTTCAAAGAATCTAACATTAATAAAAACTTACCCTTGTTCTTTCTCAGTGGCCGCCATCTTTGATGACGTCACAACACGCCTCACTCGCGCGGAAATGACGAACCGACACTTGACCTAGTTAGCGGTCCTGAGTGTCGGGTTGTGGCGTTTGATTAGTGAATCCCAACCGACTCAACTCGAGTGTTGTCTTATCAAACGCGGCCTTAAGTAACAAGTACCCTATTACATTACAATGTTGTAGTCACAATTTATTTCGGTTTTGCAAACAATATATACAAATCCTGATGGTCTACAGAGCCAATGGCTCAATTTTTATTTAAAAAATACTTTCTATTTCAGATGGATTACAAGCATCACTGACATTAACAGTGAACATTTCAACAATGCAGAAGTCTTCAATCAATGAGTTTGAGAGGAGAAGGTGGATCTATAGATGATTGAACATGAACAGGAAGAAGACCTAGTTCTGACTGGAAATAACATAAAGTTAGCTTTGTTATCGGTGACTCAAGTATAAGGACAGTAGAAAGACTAACAGAGTAACTTGTGTAATTCTCAGGTGAATCACATCAGACTATCCATACATGTGCCTCTAGAAACATGGAACCTGTTGATCTAGAGGCAGGTGAATCACATCAGAGTATCCATACATGTGCATCTAGAAACATGGGACCTGTTGATCTAGAGGCAGGTGTAGACATTGAGAGGATAAAAACCTTTCATTATTGCTGTGAATGTGATAACATATTTACCAAAAAGAACAGCCTCATCATTCATATGAGAACTCATATTAAGGAAAAAGGTATGCTGGAAAGGAGGATGAAGATCGACATTGGCACAAAATGCTTCAAATACAGTGAGTGTGAGAAATCTTTTCAAAAATCAAATGAACTCTGGAAACAGATGAGAAATAACACAGGAGTGAAGCCATACAAGTGTAGTGAGTGTAGTAACACATTTACAAGTTCCCATGGCTTAAAGACACACATGAAACTTCACATTAGAGATAAACCTTACAAGTGTAGTGAGTGTGGTGAAAAATTTTCACAATTGGGTCAACTTGAGACACACACAAGAAAGCATACAGGAGACACACCATACCAGTGTAGTGAGTGTGGGGCAAAATTTATAAGAACAAGTACCCTACAGGTACACATAAGAACTCACATTGATGAGAAAGCTCACAAGTGTAGCGAGTGTGATAGAACTTTTCAATACCTATCTCAACTTCAGGAACACCTACGAACTCATTCTGATGAGAGACCATACAAGTGTACTGAGTGTGTTAAGACATTTAAACAACCATATGCATTGCTGAAACATATGATAATTCACACTGGAGAGAAGCCATACATGTGTTGTGAGTGTGGTCAATTATTTACACAAAATACACATCTTCAGTCACACATGTTAACTCACAAAGGAAAGATACCAAACCAGTGTAGTGAATGTGGTGAAATATTTAAAGAATCAGATATGCTTAAGCAACACTTAAGAACGCATTTTCACTGGACAGTGATATAAATGCACTGTTGGTTGACCATATTTTTACATTATACACAATCATTGAAAATGTTTAAGTAAGAAATGGTGAAAATTGCATGTTGCTTTTAGGCGTTATCGCATCATTTTTGACAGCCTGTAAAGACCAGAAATATTTTTTTTATATTTTAGGCCTTATAGACTTTAAGAAAGCATTTGATTCTGTTGATAGATCTAAGTTGTGGGTTTTGTTTACAAACTATGGGCTTGGTGGTAAAATGTTACAGGCATTAAAAGGCATTTACATGTCAGTTAAATCATGTGTGCGGTTCAATTCAAATACAACAGACTATTTTGAGTGTCCATTTGGTTTAAGAAAAAGGTGTATGCTTAGTCCGATGCTTTTTTCATTGTTCATTAATGAACTTTCGATAGAAATACTACAAAATGGTAAACACAGCATTCAAATGTTCCCCAATATGATACAAATAGTAATGTTGCATTTTGCTGACGATGTCATTCTAGTTTCAGACACACAATGTGGCCTCCAATGTCAGCTGAACATCTTAGCCTCTTACATGGAGAAATGGGGATTAATTGTGAACATGGAAAAATCAAATGTAGTGGTATTTGGGAAAGGTGGTAGATTATCAAAGAATAATGTTTGGTTTTTCAATGGCGCAAAAATGAAATTGTGAATAGTTATAAATATTTTGGATTTCTATTTATTTGTAATTTTAGCATGACGAAAGCACTTGCTGATCTTTCCCTTAGGGCCAAGAAAGCTCTAACAGAAATAAATGTTAATCTTAGAAAACTCGGAATTCTTTCACCTTCTGTATACTTTAAAATATTCGATAGCCAAATGCAACCAATACTCACGTATGCTTCAGAGATTTGGGGTTTTAAAAGATATGAGAATATTGAAAAGATTCACCTTTTGGCTTGTAAATTAGTTTTAAATGTTGGTCCACAAACACCAAATGCGATTGTGTATGGTGAATGTGGCCGATACCCATTGTATATTAACGCTGCTGTTCGCGCTATAAATTATAGGATGAAAATCTTGTCAATGCATGAAGATCATTTACCTATGATATGACCTATGACCTATGACTTAATATGGATGATATGGGTCATAATACTTGGGCTTCTGAAATTTGAAACAATGTATAGGGAAAGGAGTTTTGTTTATAAACACTTTTAAAACTAGGGCTATAGATATGTTCTACCAAAATTGGAATTCAACATTAAATAATAGTACAAGATACGATTTATAAAGAGAATTTAAAAGTTTGCTAACACCAGAACAATATTTGTTTAAGATTTCAGATTCGTAAAATCCTTATCAAATTTTGAATTTAAGATTTAAGAATTAATGAAGGTAGATGGCAGAAAATAGATAGATTTTTGAGGATTTGCCCG
Source organism: Gibbula magus (assembly GCA_936450465.1). NCBI lineage: Eukaryota > Metazoa > Mollusca > Gastropoda > Trochida > Trochidae > Gibbula > Gibbula magus. The sequence continues at coordinate 12,995,346 of OW388295.1, forward strand.
GTTTGTTATAATGGAATAGAAAACAAATTTCACTTTCTCATTACACTAATCTTATAGTGATTAAGAAAAATTTACTACCGAAAAATGTAAACGCAAATATCCATATGTTTAAAATTTATTCTTACTACTAATGTCCATCTATAATGAAAAAATTGAGTAATTTTATTTTTAAAGCATACGACAAACGGTGTAATAAGTTTAATGATTCCGTATGTGTTTAATTGTGTGTTTTCATGTTACTACCATTTGTAAATTTGTAAACTTGTTGCATGCTGTATTGTATATGAATTGCGTATCCCTGTATTTGGGCCCAGGGGCCCACATACTTGAAATAAAGACGATTGAATGATTGATTGATTGAAGTGTAATGGTTGTGATAATCAGGTTGTCATATAATCTGCAGAAACACATGACAATCAATACAGGAAGGAAATCATACCAGTGCAGTGAGTTGAGACAATCTGCTGCTAAGAGGTTTCTATTGTACACTGGCCGCCATTTTGATTTTTTGCATAATGCGAGATGAAAAATACAGTATTTTAACTAATTTTATTTTGTTTAAATTATATACTGGCTCTGTTGCTTATCAGGTTTTAGATACATAAAATAATTTAGTTTAAAAATGTCAACTTCTAGGTGAGAGGTACAACAAAAAAAGCACTTTATATGGAGAAGATGAAATGGGTATTTACCCCTCTGACGTATCTTTGAGGTCAGAGATAAAATCCCCTACAAATATAGATACACAGATTTAATTCATCACTGTTGTTTCCTTTAAATAACCTCCTTTGAAGAGCACTTAAAATCTCAAAAGAAAATCCAAATTTATTCTTAAAACTCAATACAAATATGTTTTCAGGTCATGTGTCAACCTCTGTGACCTCAATTTGGGGTCGCAGGGTCACAAAATCTTCCATTTAGAATCCGCATTGGCCAAAAGTCTACAGAACATAAAATTTTAAGTCTCTAGGGTCAGTGGTTCTTGAGAAGAAGATGAAAATAGGTTTTCAAGTAATGACCTCTGTGACCTATATTTGGGGTCGCAGGGTCACAAAATCTTCCATTTAGAATCCACAGTTGCCAAGAGTCTGTATATAAGATTTCAAGTCTCTAGGGCCAGTGGTTCTTGAGAAGAAGATGAAAATAGGTTTTCATGTCATGACCTCTGTGACCTATATTTGGGGTCGCAGGGTCACACAATCTTCCATTTAGAATCCACAGTTGCCAAGAGTCTGTATATAAGATTTCAAGTCTCTAGGGCCAGTGGTTCTTGAGAAGAAGATGAAAATAGGTTTTCATGTCATGACCTCTGTGACCTATATTTGGGGTCGCAGGGTCACAAAATCTTCAATTTAGAATCAACAGTGGCAAAGAGTCTGTACAGTGGTTCTTGAAAAGAAGTCAAAAGAGTGAAACGTTTACAGACGGATGGTACAAATCCAGCAGTTCAGAGCACTTGTACAGCAGCCCATGACGCTAGTTCAACAGTCCATGACACTAGTTCAACAGTCCATGGCACAAGTTCAACAGTCCGTGGTAATAGTTCAACAGTCCATGACACTAGTTCAACAGTCCATGACACAAGTTCAACAGTCCATGACACGTATTACAGTCCATTGCACTAGTTCAACAATCCATGGCAATAGTTCAACAATCCACGGTTCTAGGTAAACAATACATGGCACTAGTTGTGCTGTCAATGACACTAGTTCAAATATGTGTGTATATATATACGCCTAGGACCGGGTGTTAGAAAGTGCAGTTAAGACATAGCTCATAATGAGTTCATAATGTGTTTGTTTAGTCACTTAAACGGTGAAAGGTGCAGGTTAAACTTTTATAAATGCCGGAGTTTTAAATTGAACCTTCAAACCGTTTATAAGCCAACAATGAACAAACAAATTATTAAATATAGTTCAAATAAATTCAAACTTTTCAATCTAAGCAATTTTTTAATCAGTAAATAAACTTAAAAACTGTGTTGAATAAATTGTATAATCATCTTGAAACTCCAAAATCTTATGCCCGAATCTTATTTGTTGATTTCTCATCAGGCTTTAATACAATCCAGCCCCACCTTCTTGTCGGTAAACTCATAAACTTAAGTGTCAGTCCCTCTGTGGATAAGTGTCGTGTTCGTATTCGTGTTCGTGTTCGTGTTCGTGTTCGTGTCAATGATTGCCAGTCTTCAACTGTTATCAACACTGGTGCTCCTCAGGGATGCGTGTTGTCACCTTTGTTATTTATTACATATACAAATGACTGTATGGCACAAGATCCATCCTGTTCAATCGTGAAGTTTCCGGATGACGGGGCACTCATTGCTCTATTGAATAATAATTCTAATGAAGATGGATATCGGTCAGAAATTTCTAATCTTACAGACTGGTGCCAGATAAATTTTCTTCACATAAATGTTAAGAAAAAAAGGAAATGATATTTTATTTTAGAACCAGAGATAAGCCACTAGAATATGTTAGTATGAATGATACTCATGTTGAAATTGTCTCGGAATATAAGTATCTAGGTACCATCATTGATGATAAATTGAATTGGAATAGCTCTGTACAAAAAGTATCAACAGAGACTATAGTTTATGAGGAAATTAGGATCTTTTGAATTTGATGTTGATATGAAATTATTGAAAGTTTTTTTTACACATGCTTTGTGCAGAGCGTCTGGTCTTTTGGCATATATATAGCTCTCTAAGTCTTCAAAATAGTAACAAACTAATCAAAATTGTGAACATTAGTTAAAAAATTGTCGGTACCATTTTAGACCATCCAATGTCAATAATTGATGAAATTTTTTTATTACATGCTCGGAAAATCATCTCGGATACATCACACATTTTATACTCAGAATATTCACTTTTGCCATCTGGAAAACTTTTAATATGCCTTACCATAAGTCAAACCGAACCAGGAAATATTTTGTACCTTGTAGAATTTCAATTCTGAACAAAAACTGTGGGGAATGTTAATGAAATATGTACGTTTAAATTGTTGAAACTGTAAGTGTTGTATTGTAAATATATGTAATGTAATAATGTATTATATGAATTATATCATGTCATGTTGGAAGTACAAAGAATTCCCTTTTGGGTAATAAAGTGTTATCTTATCTCTTAAACACATGTTTAGTATAGATCAGGTGCTAAGCATCGTTATACAGTTTTAAGGTTAGGCCTATAGACGGGGGCCAAAAAGTTCCCACTTCAGGGAAGGAGGAGGTCCTATAGTGTTTTACCCTAACTTAAAGCTAGGTGATAAGGGCCATGAAGATAAGTATTTCTGTTTAGCCCATATACTTGGCAGTCAGTCTACAATACCCACGTGGCACTTGTTCAGCCACCCTCCCAATGCAAGGCAGAACTCTTGCCAGTCTCCATTAATGGCTGATTTAGGCCTTGCAGTATTTCCTTAAGAAATCTGTGCTTAGAAATCCAGGCCCGCCATGCATTTCTGGTGCAGCGATTCACTATCTTGACACAACAAAGCGAGGGAAATACCGCAAGGGTTAAATCAGCCAGTAATGCAGACTGGCAAGAGTTATGCCTTGCGTTTGGAAGTTGTTGTTCAGCAGTCCATGATACAAGTTCAACAGTCCATGACAGTTTTTACAGTCGTATTGCGTACGTCGCCTTGCTTCATTCAAACAATGCCAATCCTAGTAAGTAGATCTTGTGTTGTGTTTTAAAGATACATCCATTGTGTTTCATAAAACATTTATTTGACTGAAATACGTGAAAACGAACGATATGTGCTGATTACAGTTCAAATATTTTCACTCAACTTGCATATTCATCTCCAATCGTCAAATATATCATAATTTTCAGTTTCTAATTAAAATCGAACAACATCAATATACACATGAATTAACGGAAACTATAGAGATATTAAACATCATAAACCCAAAGTTATCTGTTTGTCTGCTGTAAATAAGTTTCTTAAATTACGTTTTATACTAATTGACGCGCGCCACAAGCTTTGCATTGTCCGGTTAACATCATTTATAATGTTTTGCATATGTGACCCACAACAACACAATGGATGTACCTTTAACTTTTTAACTGAAGGTACATACATTTTTCTAGTGTAACACTTAGACTAGAAACAAATGTTTATATTGGAACAATGTATTTTTTTTTAAATATTGAAAAGGAGCCCTTTTTACAGAAAATTACAATTCTTATACAGTCTGCTTTCCAACATTGAATAAAATGGTGATTTTTTTAGAATAAACACTTTTTTCAGAGTCTGAGTGTAAGACTAATATTTCCTTCTCACCCCTTGTCTACTTTCCCATTTGTGTGTAGCTGTTTTCTAGATGATGATCATTTAGAGTCGTGTCCCTTTATTTTTTTTCTTAGGCTATGCTTGATTCGTTCAAGCGGCGTATACACCGACCATGCACGTGTCCGGCTTATGCCGTTCCTGGACCAGGCTGAAGTTGAAACCGGCGCACAGACAGGAAGGCGTCATCAACCCTCAAAACAGCTTCAATATACGCCACCTTCGCTGGTCATTTAAACCAGCACATTCGGAGTACAACTAAGGCGTGTGATTCGCCGATAAGGCCGCTTCCGGCGGCGTACGCCGGTAAGTGCGTCTGGTCCCGAATCAAGCATAGCCGAAGTTTGCCAGTCTCGGGTCAGTAGAGATTTAGGGGCAGGAGTTGAAATTAAGATTAATTCAATTCATCCCGACTGGACTGCAATGCTATTCCAGTTATATATTGACCCGATAGGTATATGAGATTTTAGAGAGGTATTTTGTGTATATTTGAAATTTTGAAAAGGGGAATGCATGCACAAAAACAACAAGAAGAAATTCACGGGCGTTACACTGTTACAAGTGTGAAAAGCTTTCCTACGGCACAAAAGTAAGACATTGTCGATTAGTTTAATGCTAGAGTATGCGTAAGTTTGTGAATATTCCATTAAAGGGGCAGTAGCACGTTTTTCCCGTGTAATAAGTCGATGAAATGTCACCAACAGTAAAACACCCTTCCCTCTTCAAATCTAAAAAATGAGTGTACATGGTTCGTAAAGCCAGTGGAATCGTTTTTTGTCATTCGAAATAATAAATTGTGTTCACAATAAAATGGCCGCCATGCAATTTTGGCTTTATTCGCAACACTGTTATTACCACTACGGATACTTGGTTTGTGATGTTTTACCCTCTAAAGTAAATATAAATGACATAAACTATCATTATAAATGAGAAATTTGAAAAAATAAAATTGGCAAAAAACGTGCTACAGCGCCTTTAAAGCATATATATGTTTGAATTTTTTGATAAAAAATAAATTAGTGAAAAAATTGAGAAAATGCATTGTATAATACGTGAACTTTGAGGTTTTTATAAAAAAATCTACTTACCTTTTCAGATGGATTACAAGCATTAATCAAGATTAACAGTAGACATTTCAACAAGCAGAAGTCTTCAATCCATTAGTTTGAGAGGAGAAGGGGGATCTAAAGAAGCATCAGTGACATTAACAGGAGACATTTTAACAAAGCAGAAGTCTTCAGTCCATGAGTTTGAGAGGAGGAGGATGATCTAAAGGTCATTGAACATGAACAGGAAGAACACCGAGTTCGGACTGGAAATAACATAAACTCAACCTTGTTACGGGTGACTCAAGATAAGGAAAGTAGAAAGACTAACAGAGTAACTTGTATAATTCTCAGGTGAATCACATCAGATTATCCATAATGGCTGGCGACCAATTATCGCCGCATATTAACTTGAATTGAACTTTTGTTGGTTATCAGTTTGGTGATATCTTAATGTGTGAAATAATAGGGAACCATAGGATAAAGTTGTCTGCGCAAGCGCTGTAGCTATGTGTTGGCGATAATTGGTATGCAGCGATAATTGGTCGCCAGCCAGTACATGTGCATCTAGAAACATGGGACCTGTTGATCTAGAGGCAGGTGAATCACATCAGATTATCCATTCATGTGCATCTAGAAACATGGGACCTGTTGATCTAGAGGCAGGTGAATCACATCAGATTATCCATTCATATGCATCTAGAAACATGGGACCTATTGATCTAGAGGCAGGTGTAGACATTGAGAGGATAAAAACCTTTCATTATTGCTGTGAATGTGATAACATATTTACCAAAAAGAAAAGCCTCATCATTCATATGAGAACTCATATTAAGGGAAAAGGTTTGCTGGAAAGAAGGATGAAGATCGACATTGCTACAAAATGCTTCAAATGCAATATGTGTGAGAAATCATTTTTAAGATCAAATGATCTCTACATACATAAGAGGATACACACAGGAGAGAGGCCATACAAGTGTAGTGAGTGTAGTAAAACATTTATAAAATCAAGTCACCTGCATAGGCACATGAGAACACATACTGGAGAGAGACCGTATGAATGTAGTGGGTGCAGTAAAACATTTAAACAACCGCATCATTTGCAGAAACATATGAGAATTCACACTGGAGAGAAGCCATACAAGTGTAGTGAATGTAGTAAAACATTTATAAATTCAAGTCACCTGCATAGACACATGAGAACACATACTGGAGAGAGACCGTATGAATGTCGTGTGTGCAGTAAAACATTTACACAATCTGGTAACTTGAAGAAACACATGAAAAGTCACAACAGGGAGAAACCTTACAAGTACAATGAGGGTGAGGAAAAAGAATCACTAGGTGAGAAATGCTTCAAATGCAGTGTGTGTGAAAAATCTTTATCAAACCCATATGACCTCCGTAAACACATGAGAATTCATACTAGAGAGAGACTGTATGAATGTGCTGATTGTGGTAAAGTATTTTTGTGGTCCTGCAACCTGCAGAGACACATGAGAATTCACACTGGAGAGAGACCATACAAGTGTACGAATTGTGGTAAAGCATTTATTGAGCCAAGTAACCTGCAGAGACACATGAGAATTCACACTGGAGAGAGACCATACCAGTGTGCGAATTGTGGTAAAGCATTTATTGAGCAAGGTCAACTGCGGACACACATGAGAATTCATACAGGAGAGAAACCATATGAGTGTAGTGAGTGTAGTAAAAAATTTTCACAATCTGGTCCTTTAAGGAAACACATGAAAATTCACAATAGAGAGAAACCTTAAAGTGTAGTGAGTGTGGTGAAAATTTGGAACAAATAGGTCACCTGGAGAAACAAGAAATGAGGAGGGAAACCATACCATTGTAATGTATGTAACAAAAAAATAAAACGCCATTTACCATACAGGTACACATAAGAACTCACATTGGAGAGAAATCTCACAAATGTGAGTGTAGCCAAATATTTACAGAATCAGATACGTTATTTGAATACATAATAACACATTAACTGGAGAAAGATATACATGTAAGTGCAGCCAGTGTTGTCAAACTCTTACAAAGTCATGTGTCCAAAAGTTCACGCTGTCCAAGTATCATGCTTGTGATAAAGACGTTGTCATCTAATCTGCAGAAACACATGATAATCAATACAGGAAGGAAACCATACCAGTGCAGTGAGTTGAGACAATCTGCTGCTAAGAGGTCTCTATTGTACACTGGCCGCCATCTTGATATTTTGCATAATGTGAGATGAAAAATGCAGTATTTTCACAAATTGTAATTTATTTACATTATAAAAAGTATGTAATGGTAGATTATTCACAAAGTACCATATAATTTGTTATAAAACTAATCAATAATGTCTTCTTGTGTACACAGACATATCCGATAGAAGCCTTTCAAACACACGTCAGCTGGAGGAGTGCCTTATATGTACAGTAGGCGTTGCAAACAATTAACAGAAGGGACATGTTGAAATGATTATTCTTACTCGAGTTAGTGATCGTGGTAAGAACTGAAGTTGAATGTCTAGACATGCGAGTACTTGCAAAAACGACATTAGAGTGTGAGTAGAATAAGATTCTGATCATTCCTGACTTCGGTTACGGTAGATTAACAGCAAAAATGTTCACAAAATATAACATGGTGATTTGAGACCGTTATTAGAAAAGAACCTAGAAGAACTTTTACTATCAATTCACAAAGTCGCATCAATCTACATGTAAACAAATTCTTCGGTTACCAAAGGAAAATGTTGACGTTCATGTCAATAACGATGACCTATTTGTGCTGTAACAGGAATGCTTCATGGCAAAACGACTTGTTTTAATGTACAATAAAAAAAAAAATCGTACATTCAAAGAATTCTTTCAATATTTATTCTCCTGACCAGAAATCTGCTTTTCAATTCAAGTGCGACAATATACACTATCGTAGTCCATTTGTTTCGATGGAATCACTGTACTGACGATGTAGAGACATTTCATGTGAGAAGCCTTTTGGTGATTAGGTTCAACATCCATCTGGTTGAATGCAAACATTATAATCGTCGGGTTGAGCAACCTTTGGTCCAAGGAATTAGTATATATTTACCAGAAGGCATGCCCAGATGCAATGTCTGAAGTATTTATTAGTTGCCACATGAGGTCCAGATCCAAATTAAAAGCAGCATTTGTACGGCCACAAACGGTTCATATAAATACACAACGATGCCATGAATAGACTAAATCTTAACACTATATACATGGACGGTACTAATCCTGCTCCATGACTGTGTAAAATTAAGAGCCTTAATACAGTCTAGATATGTATTAAGCATGTCTAGATAAACTGAATACACATGAATGGAACTGGTGGTATTGAAAAATATAAAATCATAAGGATGAAAGTACAGTAATTACAAACAAATCCATAAACTAAATTTTAGGACGGTACCTTCTTCTCTTGTCCACATCTCTGTCTGAAGATGTGTGTATATTGTGTTGAGGGGATGTTTCCTTTTCTTTCTGTCTCCAACCTAACGAGACCCATGACGCATAAACCTTGCTGATAAACGAACAGTCTCCAGGTCAAGCGTGTCTCAGTTAGAGCAGTCGAGGACGTCCTTTCAAAAGCTCTCATCAAAGTTGTATTTTCATTTCTGTGAAGCACCTTGGCGAGAGAGAAAGGCTCCAGGGCACCTCAATGATCCTCGTGTACAGTATTGTATTATTTTTAATTTAATGCTTATTATTTATAACTGAGAATTAATGAAAATTAATGCTAACGTCAGGAAATTGTACGCATTAAAATGTCAGTATGTAATGTACTACGCATATATAAAAACCACATTTATTATTGATTACTTATTGTTTATTTCTGAGAAATCATGACATCCTATTGCTAACATCATGAAGTGGAAAAGTCCATTAACACAGATTGGTGCTATGGTGCAATATCGAGTTTAGATTCCATCTTCAACTGAAGATTTTCAAACGATTCCTCGTTTGCACAAACTTGTTTACATACAAATTTACAATCAGCAGAGATACTTAGTTGTTATAGAAGTCATGGAAGTGTATCTTGGGTATTTATCACTTCGCCTAAGTGACTTGTAGTCTTAGTTATTTAAAGATAGTGTTTAATAGGTATATGTATTTCAGAAATCCTTAGTAAAGGATAAACATGTTTGTGTGTGTGTACACGTACTGTGTACTTTTAATAATATTAAAATATTAATAATTATTAATGTCGTTTAAATATTATATAATACATAGAATACTTATAAGTATAAATAATATATAATATAAATATAAGTCATTTGCGTAATCGATAAAACAATTTTAAAATGTTTCCGTTTTCAAGTATCTGCTTTTCCAATTTTGTGTGTAGCTGTTTCCAGGATTATGTATTCAGAGTTGCGTTCCTTTATCAATGTGTCTCCACGAGAAAACCCGTTTTCATTCAGACTCTGTCATGTTCTTTCCTCACAGAGCTTACTCAGGATGTTCCCATGTGACTGTCTTTGGATGCATAAATTTTACCGGGCACAAATCGATCTTGTTATTTCGTCTTTCAGGCCTCTATACTACGATGTGGATCGGGGTATCTGTTTCAACAACCATCTTGAGCAGATAAATGGACTCGCGTTTCAGTTTTAGGTCCTGTGCGTTATGAATGTGGGTGATGTTTTTGTAATACCCTGAGGAATCCCATGAGAGAGATAATATAGGTACATCTAGGAAAATGGAACCTATTGATCTGGAGTCGGGTGTAAACATTGAGAGCATCCAAACATTTCATTACTGTTGTCAGTGTGATAAAATATTTACCAAAATGAAAAGCCTCGTGAATCATATGAACATTCACATAAACAAACACACCTTGGAGTGCGATGAATGTGGCAAAATATTGATATCATCAAAAGCACTGCAGATACACATGAAACTTCACACTGGAGGAAAACTATATAATTGTTGCATTTGTGATAAAACATTTACAGAAAAACACTATCTTGAAAGACACAATAGGATTCACACTGGAGCTAGGCCTTTTAAGTGTTCTGTTTGTGGTAGAACATTTGCAGAAAAAGGTACTCTGACGAGACACACTAGAATTCACACTGGAGAGAAACCTTACAAGTGCAGTAAATGTGATAAAAAGTTCAGGAAAACCGATCACCTGAAAGTTCACATGAGATATCATAATGACGAGAGACCGTATCAATGTGTTGAGTGTGATAAATCATTTACAGAAGCAGGTTCACTGAAAAGACATATAAGGACCCACACAGGAGAAAAAGCATTCAAGTGTAAGGAGTGTGAGAAAACATTTTCAAGATGTAATGCACTCACTGTACACATGAGAACTCACACTGGAGTAAGACCATACAAGTGTAGTGAGTGTGGAAAAGCATTCGGAAATAAAAGTGGACTTTCAAGGCACAAAAGGGTCCACACTGGGGAGAAACCGTACAAGTGTATAGAGTGTGGGAAAGCATTTAGATCTTCAGGGAACCTGAATAACCACAGGAAAATTCATTATGATGAAAGACCATTCAAGTGCAATGAGTGTGGCAAAAGTTTTAAGCTTTCTCTAATACTTAAAAGTCACATGAAAACTCATCGTTGAGAACTACCCTTTATCAGACATACCACTATTGGGACATCTGGTATAGTGCTTCCTGAAACATTTGAGCTATACAATTTCCTGTTGATCTTCGGCACAAGCTTGGACATACTGTCAGAGAGACACTTCGTTAAAACATTAAATTTTTCGTATAATCATCAATGACACTTAAAGAGATGTGGTCCTTTGCATTAGCGAAATGAATGCTTGCATCGATCTTGCCTGATGGATGAATTTCATGTTTGGATAATCTGAGAATTTCAATTTAACCTCCTTACTCCAAAATGAAACATGAGTGGGCACCTGTGATATTTTATCTCAAAGATGCTCTCATAGGGAACATAATTAACACTTGAGATAGACCTACTGTGATTGGCATTAATCTTTTCCATTTTCTCCTTCAGAACTGCAACATCCGCTAAAGCTTTCGGGGGAGGTACCCTGCAGCTGGGGGATCAAAGTTTGTACATTTGATCCTGACCCTCCATCAAATAGGGATGTTGGAGACAGTTTACCTTTTAAATAACTTTTCTTGTCAGGTCTATGTCGAATTTGGCAGAGAGAAAATAAGTTTCCTGGAGGAACCTTCTTTGTTTGAAAATGTTGTTATAGTTTGAAGGGTAACATCACATGAAATAAGGAAGTTGAATGAATAACTGCCATTACTTATTGTAACTATGTTTATGCAACCATCAAGCAAGGGTGGCCAATTTAGTACAATATTTTGTTACCACACACACACAAGAACATAAATCATGTTTATATTATAAAGCTGTTAATTGTCATTATAGACTAATTTTTAAATAGACAAAATCTGTGTTAATCCTGCGATAAACTTCTGTTTTCCTCCCTTGCTTTCTACACGCCCTTGGATATTATACTTGAGATTGAAAGTCCCATCAAATGTCAGCAAGGGCAAAGGGCTGAAGGGCAAAAGCAAATATTCCCCTGGTTTGTGCCACAAGGCAGAGATGAAAATTGTTTGCCTTAAACTGAAAGTTGTAACAGTATTCAAGTGTTAAGTTTCTCGCTAGATATGCTCAACTCCATGACACACATTCAGCGGCTCAGAGCACTAGTTCAGTGGTCAAGTACATATTCAGTCATCCGTAGCAAAACTTCCGCAATCAATGGCACAAATCCAGCAGTCCAGAGCACTTGTTCAGCAGCCCATGACACAAGTTCAGCAGTGTTTAAGATCAGCACTCCATGGCATTAGTTCAACAAACCATGGCACTAGTTCAACAGTCTATGGCATTAGTTCAACAGTCCATGACACTAGTTTAACAGTCCATGACGCTAGTTCCAACAGTCCATGACACTAGTTTAACAGTCCGTGGCACTAGTTCAGCAATCCATGACACTGGTTTAACAGTCAATGACACTAGTTCAACAATCCATGCCACTAGTTCAACAGTCCATGACACTAGTTCAACAGTCCATTACACTTGTTCAACAGTCCATGACACTCATTCAACAATCCATGACACTAGTTCAACAGTCTATGCCACTAATTCAACAGTTCATGACACCAGTTCAACAGTCCATGACACGTATTACAGTCCATTGCACTAGTTCAATAATCCATGGTAATTGTTCAACAATCAACGGTTCTATGTAAACAACGCATCGTACTAGTTGTGATGTCAATAGCACTAGCTCAAATATGTGTAGGGCCTACACTGTAGGCCTATACGCTTATGACCAGGTGTTAGAAAGTGAAATTAAAAAATAACTAGAGTTAATAATGTGTTTGTTCACTGGCTTATAAACGGTTTGAAAAGTGCAAGTTAAACTGGTATAAATGCCGGAGCTTGCGGACGGTACTTAGAATTAAGAAATAGATTTCATAGTATGTTTATTCACTGGCTTATAAACGGTTTGAAAAGTGCAAGTTAAACTTGTATAAATACCGGAGTTTGTCGACGACATTTATACAACAGTTTAACTTGAACATTAAAACCATGTGTAGAAGCCAGTAAAGAAACACATTAATAAATATATTTCTTATAAATTCAAGCTTTGCAATTCAAGCGACTTTCTATCAGTAAATACAGTTTTGAAGATACCAAATCTATGCAAAAAATGTACAGTGCAGGATAAAAGAAATGTTCAGGCGCTAAGCTCCGCCCACAAAAATAACGCATCACTATATGTGTCACAACGCGCAAAACGTAGTTACCAGGAGATATGATTAAAGTATTCTTTTTTGTTCTAACATGCAGTAATCATCTAACTTTCTATCAAACTACAAATAGAATTCTCGTAGTAAGTTTTGAAAAGTTAAATCAAGAAAAGAGCATGTGATAGCAGTGTCATATTAGCACAATGATACAGTGATGAAGTCCCGCAGGTTACTTTGTATAAACGTCAGAGTATGAAGGTTATCCTTCCAGCTGTCAATCTCGTGTTTATGAAAGAGTATACCTTTCACATAACCTTGTTCTTATTCTGAACAGCAAAAGAAACGCGAAACTTGTGGAGCTGTCGGTACTGTAGCGTACAGTTGGTTACCATTGCAAAGTCAAATGGCGCAAAAATGCACGTCACATTGTCATGGTAACATGGTCTACATGAGCCTGGTAAAATTTGAATTCCTCGTGCCGTAATCCGAGATCTGCTCTGTTAAAAGTACCCCAAATTGTGACTCCAGTCTCAATGTTTATTAAGTTAATGCTTGGAAAATAACGTGAAATTTTCGAAAACTGGGATATTGGCCGATTGCATGCTGAACAGTTTGCATTGACTGTAAATGTGCTGGTGGAACACCTTGGTACCGAAAAACAACGCTCTACCTAGAAGTTGTACAAAAACGAGACCAACAGAACCATTCTGAATGAAATTCAAAATGACGTCATGACGTCAAATCATCACCAGTAAAGACAGGGGTTTTGCATCAAACAACTTCATGGGAGTGTTAAGTTCCAATTGCATTTAAAAGCACATTGAGCGCTTCATCATCTGAACAGGAATGTGGCTGTTTTCCCTGAGAATGACTGCGGAAGTTCAACACCAGTATTAACTGAATGCTCAAAATTTGAATGCTCTGATATAATAAATTTGCCTAATACAGTAATTACGAATATGTTACAATGGACTTGCGTTTCTTTTGCTGTTCAGTATATTTTATACCTTCACTTGCATTTTTTTTATGTGCAGATTTGCTCCGTTTTTTCGACTTAATTTTCTTGTGACAATCACTCAAAATCTTACAATTAGTGACATGTGGGGACATCCTTGATTCACCTAACAGTTAATGTTACTTGATACGTATGATAACTATGATGTGCAGATCTGCCTTTTGTATTTTTCATACCGTCATTTGCATAATTTATGCAAATTTTCTCAGTTCTCAACTTCATTATCCTGTAATTCTACGGTAGACATAAACTCTGTAAATTAGGGCATTATAATGTTGGTATGGATTGTTAAGTATGTCCGTGGATGTGATGTCCGGATGATGATAGTGTTGGGGATGTAAGCTCTTTAATAATAGTCAAATGTTCAACTCTTCTCTTCTGCTCTCAGAACGACAGTATGAATAACACAACGCTCATCGTAGCTGTCTCAGTCTTGTATTACTTCTGTACTGTACTACACTACCTGTAGATGTGGGTAGGGCCTCGTGGGCTTTAGATGTTACAGCCACTACCGAGTCCAGTCTACCTTACAGGACACAACACGTGGTCCGTCCTCAATCAAAGTCTGTGTCCGAATCTCCTCGAGTTCTCTAGTTTTAACATTTCTCGTTTTCTAGGTTAACCCTTTTTCTGTTAACCATTCATTTACCATTTTTACATGCATGTAGAGATGCATTTTTCTTCTACAATCTAGTGCAACATATAACACATACTACGCCATATTCATTTACATAATAACAATATTAAATTTTCTAACATTTAACATGTTTTACAAACATATATATGTATTCCACGTAATATGAGTTAATTCGTGGATGGGGGTTTCTTGACCTAGCTGGCACTGAAAATTTGCCTTAATGCCAAGACATACAAATATTCCCACTAAATATTTCATAACCTGTCTTTTGTAACCCTTATTTATTGCCAGTAATAATTGCTACTGCGTCAATGGCATGGTGTCCAACCCTCACTAGGCAACATCAACAGGTCCGAAGCATTGAGTTCTTCTCTCTTATACACAGCTAGTACGTCTCTACCCGTACGTTACACCCACTAGCATAACCAACTGTCAATTTTACTTACATTAAATAAAACCTTTAACTTTTAACATTGTTTTGAACTAAATAAGCAATTTCCAACTAAATAATAGCATGCTAGTTTCATTAAACTTGTCGTCACAAAAGTCACTCATGATTTCAAGATGTGCAGGCTATATTATGGGTCAAACCTAAATATTAATTTATTTTTTACTGCTTCACTGACGCAAACAGTGACTCTATGAGGGACGCATTTTGTCTGAGGCATATCTCACCAAATACAGATAAAAGCTTCTTGAAACTGTATACACATGTCAATCATGATAACTAGATCTGAATTGTGGTTTGAGTTTTAAAAAAAATCAAATTATGACTTAGTGTGTCATATCTGTAAAATTGTTATTATGTCCTTTCTGAATTGCATATCTAAAACATCACATTCTTCTGTAAAATTGTCATAGTGTCCTTTCTGAATTGTATATTTAAAACATCACATTCTTCTGTAAAATTGTCATAATGTCCTTTCTGAATTGTATATTTAAAACATCACATTCTTCTGTAAAATTGTCATAATGTCCTTTCTGAATTGCATATTTAAAACGCCACATTCTTCTGTAAAATTGTCATAATGTCCTTTCTGAATTGTATATTTAAAACATCACATTCTTCTGTAAAATTGTCATAACGTCCTTTCTGAATTGCATATTTAAAACATCACATCCTTCTGTAAAATTGTCATAATGTCCTTTCTGAATTGCATATTTAAAACATCACATTCTTCTGTAAAATTGTCATAATGTCCTTTCTGAATTGCATATTTAAAACATCACATCCTTCTGTAAAATTGTCATAATGTCCTTTCTGAATTGCATATTTAAAACATCACATCCTTCTGTAAAATTGTCATAATGTCCTTTCTGAATTGCATATTTAAAACATCACATTCTTCTGTCATAATGTTGCAGTTGTTCGTCGTAGTTCATAAAAAAGGTACCTAGGGGAATGCCCATGGAAATTGATCATTTTGCATTAAAAGAAGTGAAAAATATTTTCCATTCCGTGAAAATAAAATAAACTGAAGTACAAAAGAAAGTCTACACCTCAGTTGGTTTTATCATATGTTTGATTTTCAATTACAAATAGCCTATGTTTTCGACGTCGTACTCCACTGAAAAGTGCAGGCTTTAGTCATCCGCCAAGGAATACTCCTACGTGGTTTTTAAATGTTTAGGAAAAAATAAAATTTAAATTTTTTGGAGACAGAAAGACTGCCTAAATAATCTCCGTTTATGGTGCACCAATTAAACCAAACCAAACATTTAACTTTAAAATCATCAACATATCTGCAAATCCAATTCTGTATAGTTGGTTCCAAAAATGTTTGATTTCCTCACATTCCCAATATACATGACAGAGATTTTTTTTATTTCGTCTCTCTACATAATGAACATAGCGCATTTTCAAGCAATTTCATTATCAACAGTTCTTTTTTTGTTATAAAAAATTCCATGAACAAATTTAAACTGAAAATATTGAAGTCTGACATCCTATAAATTTCTTCTGTACAGATAAAAGATTTTGTCTCATCCAAAATCTTTCAAATAAACTTTCTCATTTATGAGTATTTTAGCATTGTCAAACATGAGTTTATCATAAAGTTTTATTGAACCTTTTATTGAAGTCATGAACTCTCTGTTAAGAATTAATAGAGTATTTCTGTAATTTTGTTTAAAGGTGTTTCCATGCTTCAGGTAAAATATGCAATATGTATTCAAAATCAAGGTATGCATCTATTATCCCATATGTATTTTTGAAATCTTCAAAAGAAAATAGACCCTGCTCTCGAAATAGGTTCTCAATGGTCCTTTTCCTTTCATAACCCGGTGTCTGATATAGTGATTTGAGTTTTTGAAGTTATGGTTAATCCATACGAGTTGAGATAGGATTTCATTCACATTATCATCTTCTATATTATGTTTAGTACAATAAAAGTTCTAAGCTATCAACAAAATATATCTCTCCAAAAATGTTCTGAAAATGTGCTCCATATTTTAATTTATCTGTCACTGGAAAATTACATGGATTTTTATGTAGTTGCAGTGGGGATAATTTCATGACATTTGCAAATAATTTGACATCAATCATGCGCAAACTCCCAACTTTAAATTCTTTTTCAAAGTACTTATTTTAAAGTTTATATATTTTGTCATTCCAAATATATTTGAAAAAAGTAATAATTGATTCAGTGGTTTTAGGCGGTGTATTGGGCATAACCAATGTTTTAATCACGGTAATTTTACCAGTTAGTGTCAAAGGCCATATTCTCCATGTTCCCATTGCAAGTAATCTAGTATATCATTTATTTCGACGTTAAAGCCAGAAAATACACCATAAAATTCGCTCCATCTGTTTAACGGAGGTGTGTCACATCTTTTGATTGGTACGCTCAACTTCCAAGCGTAGACCGCTATAGCTGATTGGATGAAATACCAGCCAAGGGAGGTAATAAAGTTATCGGGCCGAGCCTCGCATGCGTCCAGAGTATATAGAGTAGATTTCTCGGAGCATATGCTACACCTACTCGCTGCCCTCGGATCACCTCAATGAAGTCCAGCCAGGACTTCACCCTCTTCATTCTCCACTTGTAATTAAGTACCACTTATTATACTTCCCTTTCCCACCCCATACTTACGTCCAACCTTCTCGGAGGCTATGGACAAAACTAAATACTCCCCAACTCGGCAATTTCTTCACCTAAACTACAAATGCATTCACCTAACTCTCGCTACCGCCAAATTGTCATTAACTTAACTAAACTCTAGGAATCCCAAAGTGAGGAGTTTGTTCTGGAGAAGAAGATGAAAATAGATTTGTATGTTTTGACCTGTGAGGGCCTTTTTTTTAATAATATCCACAATAATCACTTCATAGGCTGTTCCACAGTTCTAATTTCACATTGATTACATCAATTTGCCAAACATGTCCGTAATGGAGACTTGATCTATTGATATATTCCACAATCCTACTGAATAAGATTAACTGCAAAGTTACTTTTTTTCTCAATTCTGCATTTCTCAAACCCAAGTTAGCACTCACTTATCTAAAAGATGAGATGACTCTCCCTCGGGTATTTTATTAGGGAAAACTAAATACTGAATGAAGTGCCATAAAATGTCAGTTCAAAATTCAATTTCAACCGTTTTTTTTAGGCTGTGACCCATATTTGGGGTCACATGGTCACCAAATATACAAGTTAGAATCCCCATTGGCTAAAGAGTTTACACCCAATATTATAGCCTTCTTGGTCTTTTTATTCTGGTTTAGTTCATGGCATGTGAGGCCCTTATTTGGGGCCCGTCCTATCTCCCCCAATCTTTATCTCAAAAATAACAAAATAATTTTTTTTAAAAACAACTATATTCCTAGGGCTAATCCTCGACGAGCATCTCACTTGGGAAGCTCATGTCGAAGACTTTAAAGTTAGATGCTCGAAAGACCTTAATGTCATGACAGGAATCTCCGGCACAGGCTTGGGTGCAAATAGGCAAACCCTTATACAACTCTATACCTCCCTAATAAGGTCCAAACTGGACTATGGCGCTCCCATTTATAATTATCTCACCAATACCCTTTATTCTATTCAATATCAGGCGCTCAAAATGGCCACCCGCACTCAGGTACCTCACTTGAAACTCTCCAAGCCCTAACTGGTGAAATTCCCCTCTCGTTGAGAAGGGACCAACTCACCTTAAACTTCTGAGCAGGATCTTCAGAGGACGCCCTTATCAGGGACTTGCTATAACTATAGCAACTCCTCTAAAACTAACGCGGCAATTTGAAATGAATACCCTCTCCGCGTACAAACACTTATCTCCCAAACTAAGATCCCCCCCCCCCCCCCCCCCCCCCCCCCACACACACACAAACATACAAAAAATACGGTGCATCACCCTATTCCCTCACTTCCGGTCTCCAAAATAAAGTCTCCATCTTAGCAAAATTACTTCTAACCAAAACCCTAAACTCGCGCAAGCAACCACACTCAACTACATACAAGAACACTGGTCTGACTGGTGTCACATCTACACAGACGGGTCCCGGGACCCCGAAGCACGCACAACAGGTGTAGCCTAGGCATCCACTTCCAACACCCACAACAATCATCCTACTCCAATAGGCTACCCAACGACCAATCGACTACACGGCAGAGCTAATGGTCATCGCAATCACTTTATCCCATCAAAAATATATATAAAAAACAGGACAAAATTCTCATTCTTTCGGACTCGCTCAGTGCTCTTCAGGCAATTCAAAACAAATCCACCAAAAACCGTCCTGGTTTAATCTCCAAAATTCGTAATTCCATCCAATCACTTAACAATCAAGGCAAGGCAGTTAAACTCCTCGGCATATTTGGCAACAAAAAAGCCGACAAAGCAGCAAAGGAGGGCCTTAAACTTTCAACATGTACTACCTTTTTACCATTCGAAACAAGAAGCCAAAAGCCTATCTAAATCTCATGTAAAGCGCGCATGGCATCTGCAATACGCAAACTCCACTAATTAAGGCACTTCACACCAAACAAATTATCTCTAAACCTCTAGGCAAACAAATAATCTACTCCAAAAATGTCCACAGTATGCGGCCTTCCGTCAAATACTCAACCAATAACAACCCAACACAAAATATCTACCTTATCTTAAATCCAAATAATAACCAAATTACCTTCCAAGCGGTCGGCACTTACCTAAAGGATTCGGGCCTCTTGGACCGAATCTAAACCCACAAACAAACAAACCCTCCAAACCTTACAAACTATACTCTCCCCTCCTCTCCCACCCCCGGCTTAACCTAACCCAGGCACTGTTCCAAATTTCAAAATTTCAAAATTAGTCTCCAACCTTTCGGCCGTGGCATCAAAATTATCCAATTTCGGAACAATTCGGAACTTTATTAAAGGTCCCAGTGACCCGAGTGAGTGAACAGCTCTGCTGAAAATCGCTCGTAAAATCTCAGTACTCATCATCATCATCATCATCATCATCATCGAGCGTATACTCTGGATTATTGAGAATGCATCGTTATGTAACACCAACAAATTTAGTTTATAACCAACGGCTTTAAAGATAGTAGCTATGTGTTCTTCAAAATTATAGGAGAGGCTCTCTTACCCTGAGTATGTATCGGGTATACGCGATGTGTCTGATTTATTTATGAAACGAACCTGGGGCTAGCAAATTGCACAAATTAGTCAAGCCTCAAATAACTTTATTCAGGCTCAAATGACTCTACCAAATGTTCTGTGAAAGAAGATTTACGTATTCATAATTTCACATTTTTCATGTTTTAGTTCATTTTCAGATACCGTGGAATGGTCTGAATTGAATATTCTTAGAAAAAAGTACTAGAGTTAAATGGGCCTAGGCTCAAAACACTCTAGAGTTAAATGGGCCTAGGCTCAAAACACTCTAGAGTACCAACTGTGTGAACACCTCAAAGGTATAAAGGGCTGACAACAATTAATTGACAGCAGTTGAAATTAATTTTCTGAAGAAAGACCTTCTCCTTCTAAGAGATACACATTTTGGAGTATATGCTCCTATCTATAACTTATTTTTGATATTTAATCAGGTAATGTCCTTCTAACAAACACTAGATTAACTTTAAAAAATCAAATTTGTGGCTGGACAGTATTCATAGTGATTATGATCATTATGATTCTGATTGGTCTTTAAGAATAATAAGTAATTATTAAACCATGAAACCAGTAATGTTCGGAATTAATTTTCATTATTACCATCCCGAAGTTTGTTCACCTATTCTTATATACGTATGTTGGTGCAAATATTCTGTAAATAGTGATGCCAATTAGACACTGTATAATGGTGTAAGAGAAGCCGATAACTTTGTATTTTTATGTTAGAAGTGTCGATTTTATGTACCGTAACATAATTTAATTCATACCTCTAAATAACGGTAACAGTTTGGAGAACAGAACTGACCAGGGGTTAACATTCTAAAAACTATCGTTGTTTATGTTTCTCTGTAAACTATAAAAAAAGGATCAGCAATGTTACATATTGGTGATGTAATTTTTATTATACTTATTCAATGTACTTGTAGATATTGTTTTCTTATAAAGTCCATATGAAAATTATTAAATTATTTTTTTAAATCGTAATTTGAAGAGTTTACCCCCTTTCTTCTTGCAATATACGAAATATTGCACAACTGATCAAATAATAAATTTCAGATTGAATATTGTATTCTTAGAAAACGATCGATTTGTCAGTACAGGTGAAACGAAACGAAACGAAATCCTAATTACAATTACAATTAAAATAGTACTTACATTTGTTTTAATTTTGGGATGCAGCTTTGCGATTTTTAACATTGTGTTGCTTTTATACTTGGATACAAGCATAAACAATATAAATAATCCTTATGTAAGGAACGCTGTCACGCTGTGCAAAAAAACCCGCTTACATGCATTGACTGTATATCAATCAAAAAAATACCACCATCCAATGACAAAACTCTTGATTGATTAAGATTTAATTGGCATGTTTTGATGACTCATATTATTATCAATTATTCAACTGAACAGGATATCGTATTCATTATTGATGCTCCGAATAAAATATTATGTGGGTTATTGATGTTTCTTACCAAATATATATTTCATGTTCTTACATTTGTGTATTCTATTAATAAGAATCTGACCATGATACAGGGGGATTTTTGGTCCACCGGGTCATTTTATGGCCAAGCTTTCCGAAAGTTGATGCTATAGGCAGGAGAAGAATAGACGTTACCTTACCACAAAAATGACGTCATCAGTTCCTGTGTATCCGCCATTTTGAATGACGTCAAGGAGGGGCTCCGGTGACCTTGAGGTGACCTTGGAATGTATATAGTCATGGGATCTATTATGACACATTTTTAATTTCTGTGATTATGTCATTTTGAATGACGTCAATGAGGGGCTCAGGTGACCTTTCCCAGCAAACATGACTGTACTGGGCCAGTACTGGCTTGGTACTGGCTGGTAAAGTTGGTAAAGGCATACTGGCAAACGGTAAGGAACCAGTACTGGCCCAGAACCGTTTTAACTGAATTGGCCCAGTTAAGGTAAAAGTGTACTGGTCCAGTGCTGGCAATACGGTACTGAAATACGGTACTGGCCCTGTACTGGCCCAGTTAAGGTATATAATTTCCTGTCTAAATGCATTATGGGATATTTTCAAAGAGCCAGTACTGGGCCAGAACAGGGCCGGTACAGGCCCAGTACAGATTATATGAGTTTATATACTGGCCCGGTACTGGCCCAGTACTGGCCCAATTCAGGTATGCCACTTCCTGTTATGGAATTATGGGTAGTATTTCAAATTGTCGTCTGCTTTAGAGAGACAAGAGGAGAAGGCAACGATTTGGTATCTTTTCAATGTAAGTTCAATTCATGAGTTACTTTAGTTGTATTTATAAAACTTTGATACATTCTATATTACTATCTATCTCTGGTGTGTTTTACATTAACAATTGTCGCTGTATGTATTAATATCATTAGGAAATCTAAGAATGAAAATAATCATGAGTTGATTTTGTATCATTGTCTTTGTACGTTGGCCTACTTGTTAAAAATAAATTCTGGCTTGTTTTCAAATAACATGTATTTGACTACATTTTTGACATTATTGACATTATGAAAAAAAATACAAACAATATTGAAGTTTCATTATAAAAATACACATTCAAAATAAAAAAGATGGAAGATTACAAACTGATATGATTAATATTGTTTACTTTAGAAAAAATGAAAATGAAAGAGAAAATGATAATAGCTAAATCAACCTTCTATTATCAGTTAATTTGGATATTGAAAATTTACGGTATACACAATATATTTAATGTACCGGAACGGTAAAGGCTAACCTGAATTGGGCCAGTACAGGGAATGGTATCGTTTTAGTAATGGCGTGATACTGGCCCAGTACTGGCCCAGTACCGTTTGCCAGTACTGGCCCAGTACCACGCCAGTGTGCAAGTTGGTACAGGACCAATACCGGATGCCTGAATCGGGCCAGTACCGGATGCCTGTATCAGCCACTACTGGCCCAGTACTGGCCCAGTACGGTCATGTTTGCTGGGTTAGGTCACCTTGGAATGTATGGTCATGGGATCTATTATGACACATTTTTAATTTCTGTTTTTCTACCATTTTGAATGACAATAGTCATTTCATGGAGATCTTCCTGCCATGTTTGAATGGCGGCAGTCATTCAAATATATCTTCAATCAAATCCCTCCATTTTTTTGTTGTCATCATCAATTTCCTATCTGTCATATTTGACAGATGTCAACATAGATTGAACTTACGGGACAATGGATTTGACAATTGTCATTAATACAAGTGTTTAACTATTTTTGATTAAGAGCTTACTGAATGTTTTTAAAAATGAGTGGGATTACGAATGTTTTTGAATTCATATCCATACTAATTCATCTTCATACTACAACATTTTACGAAATTGTATAACATTGACTGATGATAAATTTACCGAGATGTGATTGACCAGCGGTCAGTAACTGTATGTACGGATGTGAACAGGATATAACATCTCAAGTACTCCTTCAGTTTGACCAGTCCCTATACTAAACAGGAAGTTAGCATGAGCTTTCTTTACGTGCATATACGCATCAACATTGGAGAGAGATCCTTCATTGATTCAATATTCAATCTGAAATAAAAGACTTGCACTCAGTCTGCGCTATTCTAGAATAGAGGTTGTAGACTGGCTACATATTGGGGAACACATACTGACCACAATATGATAATAAAACAATAAAATCAACATTTGTCTTAAAAACTGAGAGTGACTTAGAACATGTTTTAAAAGTGTGGAATAATGTAATGTTTTACTCCTATGTTAGTGACATGAATGAAGGATAACATATACCCTATGACAAATCAATGTGTAGCTCTATTTGTAGATTTATTTGTAGATTTATTCATATTCATTCAAAAGGAGTTTTGGGGGAGAAAAGGACACAATGCTTGATATGATAATATCAAAGTGAAGGACAATAATCAAGTCTATCATTTGCCATTAAGCTGCTTACAAACCCGTAGGGAGGGCAACACCGACGCACTGAATACTCAGTAGCCATTTCCTTAATTACATAATGGTTCTTATGCGCCCAGATAAGAATGTGGCCTTAGATTCATATAAATGAGGATACTTATAATACCCTAGACTGTATTTGCTTAAACATCTGAATACCATTTTCTGAAAATGTCATTTACAAGTGAATAGCGATATGGTTTATTCTAAAACATTCAATTAATACATTTGCGCTAGCATTTCTAGAAAAAAATGGCACTTTATGGGGGTGGTTACGCAATTGATATGAGATAAATGATACTGATAAAATGAGATATTGTTATGGGCTTGTTATGAGAGTAAGGTCTAAATATTTCTGACAATACAATCATTTTACATCTATCATGTTTTCATTAAGATGAGAAACAAGATGTGATCAACATGTAAACCTAAAAGTAGACACATCCTGTTTGTGGTAAATTGTTTAGACAGGTGACCTTTTGGCCCATCACAAACATTTTCAACCAATATACTTAAGTAGAAACATCCTGTTTTTGGGTAAAAATATTACAGGCAGTCAGCTGGACTTTTGACCTGTCACATAAACAGATGTCCTTAAGTAGGCACATCCTGTTTGTGGTAAATTGTTTAGACAGGTGTCCTTTCGGCCTGTAACAAATGTCATCAACAGATGTCTTTAAGTAGGCACATCCTGTTTTGACTGACTGACAGGCAGCTGGACTGAAATTCAGTGTAGTATTTCATGCAAACCTTGTAGTGTGTAGACAAGTTGTTTAAACCAAGACCATTTCAAAACGTTTATGCCATGAGTATCATAAGAAAATAACAAATAATAAACTAGAATACAACATTAATTTTGTTTGTATTAGCCCCGTTTCAATGAGCAGATTATAGGATAAGGAGCACTCCTATAAATCTGCTTTACAATGTCTATTGGCTTTCATCTTCATCCTCCGATACCTCACTCTCGTCATCAGATAACGTTTCGTCGTCATAATCAATTAAATCTTCTATCCAAGATTTATATTTGTACAATTTAGAAAACACAGTGTGATATATATCATTGGTGTCTTCTACTTGATTCAAAAGTCCTTGTGTCTTTGGTCCCCATTGCAAATGGTGCAGATACATAATAAATTGTGCATACATTTCTTTAAAAGCTCTCCATGTTAACTTCTTCAGTTAATCATCTATCATTTCTTCAGTGAGACCTCTTCTCAAATAAAGTTGTCTTTTCTCTTCCAAAAAGTCTTTATTCACCTCACGTACACTTTTATACATTTGTCTTATTCCTTGCTCCTCAAGATCATTTGCTTTCTGAGGTTTATCAGCATGGTTTGTAACACTATCATCATCATCGTCGTCATCCTTTTCCATTTCAGGACATTGTTTATCATGGAGATGTCTCTGCAAGTTATGACTATTACTGAACATTTGCCCACAATAAACACAATCCTCCATTTGACGTGGCTTTTTCACAGTAATGAAATCCTCTTCCAATTTTCTTTTCATTCTCCCATCAGGTAATCCAGGAGGACTCTGTCTAGAGTCTCCACTCTCTGGACACCAAGTTTTTCTGTGTTTTTGCAGATCAGAATGGTCCTGAAATACTATTCCACAATCATCACAGGAAGGCATGTTTGAGAGGTAAATTTCACAAGTCAGCACTTTATGGAGATTTCGCTCCAAATGAATCTTCTGTGGTGTGTGTTCTCTTTTAATACTAAATACATTAGGACAGAGCCGATCAGAGTTGGGAGTAAATGGTTTAAGGTCGACAAGTAAATACCCATACGGTTTTTGATTAGCCAACTGAAATTGATTCATGAAATATTTGTAATTTCCGGGATACATTTGCCTTGCTAAAGTCATGATAGGTTGTTGATCCACTGGATTGTTAAAAAGGATCAAATAGAGACAATTTCTCCGTTGTGTTGGGTTCTTATTATAGAAAAGGTTTTGATTGATGGCGATGACAGAAAGGTTGCGATGATGACTTCCCTCTGTAAATAGATCTGTTATGCGTGGGTCCTTACTCGCTGAACTCATTAGATCATCAAGAACAAGGACATTCACCATAGTAGGATCCAGAAATTCATCCTTTTCAAGGCCAGAAGGAATACCTTGGAAGAACTCAACATTTAGATAAACGTCTGAAAGAATTGTGTTGTACAAAGGCTGCCATCTCTTGTATAACCAGATAATTCGTTCTGGATATGGTTTAATCTTCATCCTCTCTAGAAACTGCTTCATTAATAAACTTTTACCACTCGAAGTGGGCCCAGAAACTACCATTGTAAAGGGATGTAATAGCCAGAATTCTTCAGTCGAATGATGAGTAGCATCATGAGGAGGAGGGCCATGAGGAGGGTCATGAGGAGTAGGAGGAGGGCCATGAGGAGTAGGAGGAGGGCCATGAGGAGGAGGAGGAGGGCCATGAGGAGGAGGAGGAGGAGGGCCATGAGGGGACGGCGTCGGTAATGGTTGCTGCCTGTGGTTGTCTGTCGTTGGCTGTGTATTTGTCTGTGACTGTGAATTTTCAAAAGCAGGTTTGTGTTTAGATCTCCTGTGTCTCAACATATTGTCAGTTCTGGAAAAAACTTCCCCACACACTGGACACATCACCATGTTGACAGTTCAATGGTTTATTTCAAACTAACTTTATTATTTGGTGTTGCACTTAATAAATAGTAGTTAAAAGATTGTTTTCATTCGTTTTCTTGGAACTCCTTGATTTCCTTTGACTGTTTTAAATTTGCCTGTACTCTTTTTTCCTGAGCTTGGGCTTGCTCCACGACTTGTTGTGTTGGGGAGACAAAGTTAATTTTGGGTTGCTCAGAATAAGGCATGGTCAGTGCCTGTTCTTTTCGTTTCCTTTCTTCCAAAATTTTAGGCCATTCCGGATCATAAAGCTCCAGTGTTCTGTCAACAGACATGATGCCCTGCCGTTCTCCATTTCTCATGACAAAGTCATAGGGTTTCAATTTACCCTGGACTTGCAGCATATAATATCGAGTCCATTTCTCTGTGTCTGGCACGAATAATTTATATTGTTGACTCATGGTGATGCGTTCAGTTTGAATGTTCTGAAGCAAATGACGTTAGGCATAATGTTTGTCTTTTATATAGTTCTGACTAACCCGTAGTTCGGGCCCACACCTCAGACATGATCAATGCTTCCTGTCTCACTTCATTCATATATTTTAAAATGAATACTATCAATGGTGTATTTTCAATGAAAAGTCGTTTTCGCACATCATCTGTGGTGACAGGGTCCGCCAAACGTGTTAGTATAGACAGATAGTTATTATAAGGATCTGGTTGAAGATATCTTCTTCTTTCATTTGGTGTTACAACAATTCTGTCATCTAATAATCGTCGAAGAATTGAGATCAATGCTAACATATGTTCACCATTCATATCACTCAATTCTTGTATGGTATATTCATAGTCATGAAACAGAATTAGACTCTGTAGAAAATCATAATGTCTCAATATATAACGTGCCATGTTAGAACCATTTACAACGTGGTTTCAAGCGAAGAGTCACTGTGACTGTACCAGTTAAAAATATAGCTGGTTGACCTTCTTCGTCAGTAATGTTGATATCAATGCTGGTGAGATCACGTACTTTGATGGGTACATATTGATATCTATTGAAAGTAAAGGATTTTCCATTGTTTAAACATAATCGTCTGAGTAAAGGTTCTTGATTTTCTCCCACATAAGTTGTATCACAGATAGAAGAATGTACATAAAGCTCTTTGGATGTTTTTTTTCTTGTCACACTGCTGAAACTAATTTCAGTGAGTGCGATCATCCACTGATGATCAAATTGTAATGATTCATTCAATTGAACTCTAAAGCAATATGACTTGTTCTCGGGATATCTATCTTTACTGTCACTACTTCTTAAAATAATGTATTTATCCATTGTCACTTTTGAGATTTAATTTTAGGATTCGGTAAAAGATAGCCAAGACTACTACTTAGTAATGCCGTCCACAAATTTGAATTTCCTTTTTCTAAGGACAAATTTACAATACAAGTAATGACCACAATATAAATAATGATGATTTGTGAGAAAAATACTGTTTCGTTTTTGACCACTGTTTTCCCAAGTAAACTCCAACTTTCATTCGATCTACTGCGTGAAAGAGGTTGTGACTCAATGGTTTCCTCCATCCTTATGACTATGGATTAAGTATATTTTCTTCTTTTATAGGATCTGATACTGCCTCAAGTCTTCCTCTGGAATCCACGAGTTGTATTTCTTAGGCCAATGTAACCATGTCACAAACACTTCTTTCCGTCTATTTCATGTTCTCTTTTTGATGATGTCTTGTATCCTGTATTCTTGATCTGGATTTTCAGTAACTCGCTGAAGTTCAGCAGCATAGAATGAACCCTCGATAGGGTCACCTCCCCAATCATTTAGTTTGTACAAGTCGTTGTATTGAGACCAATAACGTCTGGTAATGGTAAAGATTTCACATGACCATTTTTCTTGATACTCCCTATCAAATTTTCCTTTCAAATGACTTATTCGAACTTTATCACCTACTTTGTATGTAAATTTTCGTTTTACATTCTTTCTGGGGTTTTTTCTGGTGCTTGGTCTTGATCAAATACTGTGATAACTCACTTCTCCTTCATTAGTTGTATTCACACTATCAGGAGATTGACCCAACATGCGATGAATTGAACCATTATAACTGTTCACAATTTTAGATATGATATTTACGTATCTATAGGTGAAGTTTTTCAGCATGTATCTATACAAACGCATTTTAATCGTTTTGATCACTCTCTCAGCAAAAGGGGATTTTGTCTCATTCAATGTAAACAATTGGGTTACC
Organism: Gibbula magus; assembly: GCA_936450465.1. Taxonomy (NCBI): domain Eukaryota; kingdom Metazoa; phylum Mollusca; class Gastropoda; order Trochida; family Trochidae; genus Gibbula; species Gibbula magus. Next base: position 13,024,446 of record OW388295.1, read on the forward strand.
TTGTGCTTTTTCAAAAAGGATTTAACCCATTGATTTTAAAATTCAGATCCCGTATCAGATTGAAAGATACCAGGGCGACGATCTTGTGTCTTCCATAAGCCTGTCAATGTTTTAACCATCTCTTGACCCTTGGTAGATTTTAGTGGATAGGTCCATAGAAAACGTGAACATAAATCGATAATGACTAATACATATTTGACACCATCATTATATTTAACTAAACTGACCATATTCATCAGATCAGCTTGCCAATGACTATCTATGCCTTCAACAACATATGTATTTCTTGGAAATGTTCTCCTTACTTCACGACTCATGGTGTATGTTTCCTGACCTTTCAACCATTTCCTTATGCGATGTAAACCAATCTTAAATTGACCTTCAGCTTTCACAGCTTCATAAAACTTTTTTGGGCCAGCATAACTCCAAGGATGTTTTGGATCATAATAGATCTTGCTCAGATACACTTCCCAAGGTGCCATGATACGTAAATGATCCACCTTATATACTTCACTCTATTTATACATCTGCAAAAGAAGACCAACGCAAGAAAAATACATACAATATGTTTATTACAATATCATGATATACCAATCACACTGTTGAACCAAGGTAAACTGTTTTACCCAAATTGTCACTCTTTTGGATTGGTCGTCTTACCATATACAAATAGTAACAGGCTGGGCCTGATGTCATTCAAAATGACATAATCACAGAAATTAAAAATGTGTCATAATAGATCCCATGACCATACATTCCAAGGTGACCTGAAGGTCACCTGAGCCCCTCCTTGACGTCATTCAAAATGACATAATCACAGAAATTAAAAATGTGTCATAATAGATCCCATGACCAGAATGAAAGTCTGCGGTGGTGTGGCCCCTGAGGGATGACTTCTGTGACGTATCTGGAGGAATCTGATTTTCGGCGATAGTCATAATTCAACGTAATTTCGCAACATTTTGATTGTTAATTTCACAAAGAAATCTTCAATAAACCAACTTTAATTTCCCATATATATCGAATGTTTAGATATCCAAGTAGGTAATTCCGCAGATGACAATTACATAATTATTACATAAACATGTCTTTTTGGCGATGTAATACACCTCATAAATTCATTTAGCGGCAGTGATAATCATCATTAATTTATTAACGAGACTCGGTGGAGTAGCTGTCTAGTCGGCCCCGTCTGTCGCTTAGCACAGTCACGCCTCAGTGAGCATTTTAAAAATGAATCGCCAAACTAATTGCGGTAGTGTTAAAATGGGTGAATTAAAATCGTCTTAATTATCAATTGCAAGTGTATATTGTCTCGATTTTATGCTCCATTGATTCCGATATACAATATACGTAGAGGTAATCATCTATCATTCTTGAGAAAAATTCATTTCATTAGATTTTTAATACTCTCTCTCTCTCTCTCCCTCTCTCTCTCTCTCTCTTTCTCTCTCTCTCTCTCTCTCTCTCTCTCTCTCTCTCTCTCTCTCTCTCTCTCTCTCTCTCTCTCTCTCTCTCTCTCTCTCTCTCTCTCTCTCTCTCTCTCTCGCTCTCTCTCTCAAATGTTAAAGATGGAATTGATGATTGGGTCCGTATCTTCAATAATTAAGCTAGCTGGCCAAAGACATATACTTATTGTGGATTTATCTATTATAAAATCTACACCAACATAATGAGCATTTGCATTCTAATCTAAGTTTTCAATGACTTACCCTGGTATTTGACAAAACCTGTTTCCAATACTAATATTAAAACTGGTTTTGTTGTGGGATATATATATGTGCATGTTAATGTAGGGTTTGTCAGATCTTCCGAATGGAGGTGATAGAATTAATCATTGTGAGAAAATACATGTATATAGTGCTAGATATATCACAACCTCGTCCCAAGGGCTGACCAACTATCGTGATAAAGGTTTGACGCAGGAGAAACGTAACAACACTTTGAGGAGTTGGATATTGTTAAATAAATTGTTAAATAAAAAAAACTTGAAAACTGTTATTTTGTCTTAGCAAGAAATATAAGTTTTTTTCCTGTTACCTTTTCCCGATTACCAAAACCCTCACTGTCGGTGCATAAGAAAAAAAGAGTGATATTACATCAGCCGTTTTCAGTAGACTATTTTGCAATTTACCATTTTACAGATACAGTATTAATAAATTAGAGTTACGTCCCTTGGTACTTGAATTTGCAAGTTGCTTTGTCAGTAGGCGTGCCAACGATATTTCTCAGCTCTTCTTGATCTCACTGGTAAATAAGCTCAAATATCTAATGTCTAACCAAGGTATATTAAACTATATAAACATTTTGGCATTGCAATGTTTGATGCTTACTTTAATAGTTAGAACTTTAGCATTACAGAAAATTTCCCAATAGAAGGGAATTCCCCCAAATTGTGCATGATGGATTCGTTAGCAAAACGACGTCATTATTCATGCCAACTAATATTTTGTGAGCACATAAATGAATTCTAAAATGCAATCCTGATAAATGTATTTCTGTTCACTTCATTTAAACTATCCAATCCATTCGTCTCAAGAAAATGTAACAGCCAGCTTCTATCTCCGCCATTTTGTTTTCAGGTTTTGGCATGCATTTTCGCTAAGTTTATATAACACTTACTATTATCTAATAAAATGTGAAAAGAGGAATGAATCATAAGAAAAACAATGTCTCAACACTCACTGCGCTGATGAATGGCTTTCACAAATTTAAAGTAGATAAGGGATTCCCCTCAAACTCAAAGGTTGGGGGCAGGATAGCGCAGTGTTTAGACCGAAACCACTGTCGTCCGAATTCTCTATCTAACAGTTAGGCGCATACTTTGTCTGCAGTAGAGAACTGTTCTACACGTAGTACGGTTTTGGTGCAATGCTACACTGAATTTCAGCTAGTGATTTATAAATTTACCCATGAGTCCTGTATCAAATACTCAAAACTGAGTCCACATGGACTAAAAGAGTTTTTATCTAGTATTTGCTTGCTCATTGTGGGACTCACTTTTTTCTGCTGGGACTCTCAAGATCTACTAGTGAGTCCCTGGACTCTGGGGGGCGGGATAGTGGTTAGAGTGTTCGGCTTCGGATCAAGAGGTCCAGGGTTTGAATCCCGCCAGGGGCACGGCAACTTTATCTGCAGTAGAGAACTGTTCTACACCCAGTCAGGTTTGGGTGCAATGCTACACTGAATTTCAGTGTAGTACCACCCATGGTTCGCTAGTTCCAGCCAATGCTTGCAGGTTTCACCGCAATGCATAACCACATGGCGTTGCAGGCTTTCTCCCTGCCTTAATACTAGCAGCTGTGATATAAGTGAAATACTCTTGAAAGCGGTGTTAAACCCTGACTCACCTCACCTCACCTGGACTCTGTATGTCATATTTGTGAATTTATCACTGGCTAGTACCACCCATTGTTCGCTAGCTGATGCTCTAGGTCTCACCGCAGTGCAAAGCCACGTGGCATTCAGGTTTTCTTCCTGCCATAATACTAGCACCCACGATATAAGTGAAATACTTTTGAAAGCGACTTTAAACCCAACTCACCTTACTTCACCTCCCCTCCACTCAAAGGTCATGTGATTGAGAATAAGGGGTTCCTTTTGATTTAACAACACTAGGGTCGAGTGGACGCATGTGCTTTGACATTTCTAATCAACTGCATCAAAAATGACTCTACTGTTGACTCGCGGTATCAAAATTCGCCTCTGTTTTCAACAAAAGCAACAAATTTTCCATTGAACAAAATAAAATTATTCTTATTCAAACATTTACCTATGTAATAAAATTGAATAATATTCATTCATAATGTGTATGTGTGACTCGTTTGGAGAGGAATCTGCATTAGCAGGAATGCATGTGACGTCAAATCTCCAGTTCTCACAAAATCGACGAGTACATTCAAGTTCAACTCTAGGAATGAGTTGGCCGAGAACAAGCATTTGATTTGCAAACTGGATACTCAAGTCTGCAAATCAAACAAAGCCAATGTTTTAGAGGTAATAGGTCTATCAAGGTATATTTTTTGAAAATACAGTTATAGGGGACATTCTTGTTTGTAAACTCATACAGCCGTGTCGATTAAAGATGCACGGAGGGTAAAGATACAAAGTCTCACAAATACAACATACGTTAATTTAGAGAGTGTATAGACACATCCTTGTTTACTGTCTCGATTACAATGTTCCCTGCGAAAATGTCTTACTAAAAGATAGATGTGGTACTTAAATTACTAATTTGTGCATATTTATTGTTAGCATTTGAAATTAATTTAGCTTTATTAAAGTCTGTTATTATATTTATTAATCATTTTACATGTGATAAATCATAAGACAGGGTACTGTTCTAGAACATCAGATGATTCTCATCGTGATCACGAGCGCCCGTAAAGTGTTATACCACTAACCAATCAGTAGGATGTAGTGTTATACCACTAACCAATCAGTAGTAGGTAGTGTTATACCACTAACCAATCAGTAGGATGTAGTGTTATACCTCTAACCAATCAGTAGGATGTAGTGATATACCACTAACCAATCAGTAGGATGTAGTGTTATACCACTAACCAATCAGTAGGATGTAGTGTTATACCACTAACCTATCAGTAGGATGTAGTGTTATACCACTAACCAATCAGTAGGATGTAGTGTTATACCACTAACCAATCAGTAGGATGTAGTGTTATACCACTAACCAATCAGTAGGATGTAGTGTTATACCACTAACCTATCAGTAGGATGTAGTGTTATACCACTAACCAATCAGTAGGATGTAGTGTTATGCCACTAACCAATCAGTAGGATGTAGTGTTATACCACTAACCAATCAGTAGGATGTAGTGTTATATAAGACTAAATAAAAACACATGAAAGGCGTCGGTGCATCAATTTGTATTTGCGCACATGACAGTTTTTTATTGTCTTTAAAAAATAAATAAGAATTTGCAGCAATATGTACAGTAACATGCAACAAAAAAAAGAAGCGGCCTTCATACGTCAAACTAAGTCAAGAAACTTGTTAGCAAAACCAGTTGTTTGCAAGAAATATGATCAGTCTCTATTCTTACAACGTTTTCATCTAACTTATGAGTTGACCAACACGTTTGACGTTTGAAGTATCGTCGAACTAATATCACTCTGTGGTATCCAATGGCATTTGACTTGTAAATGACATAACTTCATGACGTCATGTGTATACATGAAGTCATTTTAGCCTACAGCTTGACAACATGTGTGAACAAGTTTGTGAGTTTGTGGTCAAACTGAAGTTTGCTGTGTGAAGGCCGCTTAGTCATCTTGCTGAAAAGTGTTTTGGAGAAAGGTTTATATTGAATTGTCCCAAATGTGCTTTATTATACCCCCGCCTTACAGCATAAGCAGGGGTATATAGCGTTCATTCTTTCCGTCCGTCCAAAACTTTGTGCGGAGCAGATCTCCCAAACTATACATGCTAGCATCACCAAACTTCATACACATGTCAACCATGATCCCTAGTTATGCCTTTTGAGGGTTAGAACTATTTCTGAATTTCCTTTTTTTCGGTTTCCATGGAAACGTGACTAGAAAAATGACTCTTTGAGGAAGTCATTTTGTGCGGAGCAGATCTCCAAAACTATGCATGCTAGCTTCATCAAACTTCATTCACATGTCAACCATGATCCCTAGTTGTGCCTTTTGAGGGTTAGAACTATTTCTGAATTTTAATTTTTGCGGTTTCCATGGAAACGTGACTAACAAGCGACTCTTTGAGGAAGTCATTTTGTGCGGAGCAGATCTCCAAAACTATGCATGCTAGCTTCATCAAACTTGATACACATGTCAAATAGGATCTGTAGTTGTGCCTTTTGAGGGTTAGACCTATATCTGAATTTTATTGTTTGCGGTTTCCATGAAAACGTGACATAAACAGGGACTCTATAGAGAAGTCTTGTTGTCCGGACCATATCTCCCATACTATGCATATCAGCTTCACTTAACTTGATACAGAGGTTAACCATGATCCCTATATGTGTCTTTTGAGGGTAATACCAATATGCAAATGCTATTTTTGGATGGTTGCTATGGAAACATGACTTCAACAGTGACTATGTAGAAGTCAGTTTGTCCTAAGCATATCTCCTGTACTACATTTGAAAGCACCACCAAACTTGAAACACATGTCAACCATGATCCCTAGATGTGCCTTTTGACAACTGGACCTTAATAATATAGCTTACATCTTCCAATGTTATGTAGAAACATCTGAAGCTATGTGATCCACTTCATCAAACTGTATTGATATGTTAATCAATAGCCACAGATTCATGATTTGCTTATTTGAAACTTCTTTGACCTAAGCGGGAAGCGGGGGTATCGGAGCTTTGCTCACTTCTACACTTGTTACATTTATGATTTGAAAGAAATTGCATTTGATATTTATTAAGTGGAGCAACACATCCTTTGTCTTCAAATTTGGTGACCCCAAATGTTTGGGAAATAGACTAAACACCACTTTTAACACTCTTTTTAAATGTTCAATATTCGCATTCTAGTTTCTTATAATGAAATTGTTACACTGTATAACATTCATTTTCAGATAATTTTAAAGTATTGTTGCCTTGAAAGAGAGGGTCCCAAAGAGAGGGTCCCAAAGAGAGGATATTGGATGCATCAGAGACATCAGTCACAGAGCTTGGAAAGAAGTACATCAGTGAAGGTAGACATTTTCTCATTGAGGTTAATTAATGAAAGTTGAATTTACTCAAGCTTTACATCAATGAAATTCAATTAATCAGATTTACATACAAGTGACAAAAGATGGAAACCATCAAACTTTACACTAAGCTGAACATAAACAAACTGCAGAAGTTTCATTACTGCAGTGTATGTGAGAAGGTATTTACAGTTAAAAGAATTTTGCTTTGCCATCTGAGAACTCATACTGGAGAAAAACCACACAAGTGTGATGACATCCTCGATAATCCAGCGCTATTGTTCCGATAAATCTACACACAAGCGCACTTGTGTGTAGATTTATCGGAACAATAGCGCTTGATTATCGAGGATGGTGTGATGATAGTCTAAGCCTCTGAAATGAATTATTTCATAAAATCTAAAACAAAATTAAAAATACAATAAAATAAAAAGAAGCCTCTGAGATGTGTTCCTTTTAATTTAAACTGAGCTCTGTAGTCTTGTTCAAGACTTGCTTAGGCACTTTAATTTAAGGGGTCTGGATGACAGTTAAAAGAATTTTGCTTTGCCATCTGAGACCACACATGTGTGATGAGTGGGGCAAGACGTTTGCACATTGAGGCTCTGGATGGGCACATTATGATTCACACTGGAGAGAAACCACACAAGTGCAGTGAGTGTGGTAAAGCATTTTCTCATTCAGGTAGCATGCAGACACACATTATGATTCACACTGGAGAGAAACCACACAAGTGTAGTGAGTGTGGTAAAGCATTTTCTCATTCAGGTAGCATGCAGACACACATTATGATTCACACTGGAGAGAAACCACACAAGTGCAGTGAGTGTGGTAAAGCATTTTCTCATTCAGGTAGCATGCAGACACACATTATGATTCACACTGGAGAGAAAACCACACAAGTGCAGTGAGTGTGGTAAAGCATTTTCTCATTCAGGTAGCATGCAGACACACATTATGATTCACACTGGAGAGAAAACCACACAAGTGCAGTGAGTGTGGTAAAGCATTTTCTCATTCAGGTAGCATGCAGACACACATTATGATTCACACTGGAGAGAAAACCACACAAGTGCAGCGAGTGTGGCAGTGCATTTGGAACATCAAGGCAACTGACAACACACATAAGAAACCATACAGGAGAGAAGCTGTATCAATGTGTTGAATGTGAGAAGTCTTTTGCAAATTTAACTAATCTGAAGAAGCATATAAGATTCATGAGCAGACATTGCATAGTTGCAGTAAGTGTCCCAGAACGTTTGTTAGATTAGATAGTCTGCAGAAACATATGAGAATTCATACAGAACAAAAATCATTTGACTGTAGCGACTGTGGTAAACCATTTGCACAGAAAGCAAATATGCAGTTTCACATGAGGATTGATACAGGAGAAAAGCCATAGAGAGCTAATTCAAATGGAGCATGTGTAGTCAAAACATTCACTAAATCAGCTTACAGCAGAGACACATGAGAGTCTGCCACACTCGGTAGAAGCCATAGATTTTGTGTGTTTGTTGAAAACATTTCAAACTTCTTGTGTCTAAGTGGCCTTGAGACAGAAATGGTGAAAGACAGTGAGTTTTGAGAGAGTGCTGAAACATTTGCAGCATCAAGCAGCCTGAAGACACAGCAGAACTCACACTGGCGGTTCATCCAAGCAGATTTTGTAGTCTTACTGTTTACAATTTGCAACTGATAATTTTGATTTCACATTTCTCAAGAATATTTTACTGAAGAAGACAAATATTTTATGGATGATCAACTTCTTTATTAACAATAACAACGTTTCGGTATAGATCCTTATACCGTTATAATATTTTAATGTATTTAGTAGAAAGTGCATTAATTAGTTTATTTGTAAAAGCTGAAAATGACGAGGAGAGTCTCACAGCACATGAATACTGTGACAGAGACTCACTACAGCATTGCCTATCACATTTAGAGTTACTTGATTGATATGCGGGATAGTGCAGTGGTTAGAGCGTTCGGCTTGGATCAAGAGGTCCGTGGTTCGAATCTGCCAGGGGCACAGCAACTTTGTCTACAGTAGAGAACTGTTCTACACGCAGTAAGGTTTGGGTGCAATGCTACAATGCCTTTCAGTGCAGTACCACCCATGGTTCGCTAGTTCCAGCCGTCGCTCGCAGGTTTCACCGCAATGCATAGCCACATGGCGTTGCGGGCTTTCTCCCTGCAATAATACTAGCAGCTGTGATATAAGTGAAATACTCTTGAAAGCGGCGTTAAACCCTAACTCACCTCACCTAATGCCATTTAGGCCTGACAAATTTACAGATTTTTGTTTCATCAGGACCAAAAGGCCAGATGGGTGTTATGACATGGGCCAGTGTTTGGTCATCGGGTGTTGGAAGTGGTTTTAAAGTGGTGGACCCCTTTAATGACTTTGTTCAAATATCCAATGTATGCAATACTGATGGTCTTATCACATCACTTTTCAAATGATCCCTGGGCCCTGGGGGTATATTGAAGTTGGCTCCGTCAATCCATCTATTCATTCGTTCGTCTACTCAGGGATTGGGAAAGGTAGGGGCGATGGGCCATTTTGCACACTTGATGAAAAAATGGCCCATAAAATTTTGAAATTTTACTATTGCTACAAAGGAGAATGGCCCATTTAAAATTCTGAAAATGACTAAAAGCTCTAAAATGGCCCATTGTCAAAGGTGTCTCCGTCTGTTCTTCCCAATGACATTTTCCGGAGCAGAATACAAAAACCACAAAAGATAGCTCACTGAATCTTAGTATATGGAACAATCATCATGGGTAGATGTCACGTGGCTTTTGGTATTCTCAACTTCTTCGGGATTATATTTTTAGTTGTTTCAATGGAAATGCAACTTGGACTTAAGGTTCTGAGGCAGAATTGAAAAACAGCAAGGCTCAGCTCAACGAATCTTGTTGTGTATTGACCAGTAATCATGTGAAGATGTACCTTTAGGTATTTACAACTTCTTCTGATTTTTAGCTCAAGCTGTTTTAACCGTTTCAATGGAAGCTCGAGTTGTCCTTTAGACTCTGTAGCAGAATTCCAAATCTAATGATCAACAAAAATGTATGTGAGGATTATTGTGTTCAACAACCGATGTTTTGAGGGTCTTTTGTACCTTGGTTTTTGTCATTGTCTGTGTCAGTTGAATCAAAATCCTCCAAAAAAGATTTCCCAGATGGCTGACTCCTACTGGTTGTTGTATTTGTCCTTGTTTCCATGAAATCAAAACCCTAAAAGGTTTTCCACCTGAATGTAGCTGACTCTGTCTGCCTGTTAGGATAATGTTAACGACCCTTTAATTTGTTTTCAGATCTGTTGCAAGCTTTATCAACATATAAACAAAGAAATTGGATGGACTAAGACAAATCTTTCATCAACATTGGAGACAGGAAACTCTGCATCACTGAAAATGAATTGTAAACATTTGGAAACATCACAAATCTTACATAAAGGGGACATTATTTTACTTTTGTGGCTACCTGAGATGGAAGTATAAAGGTAAAAATTCAAATCTTCAAATGAAAGTTTAATGTTGTGCTGAAGGTAGCCCAACTAACATGAAAGTGAAACAATTCAACTTGTTCAACACTTAAAAATCAGGACAGAGCAGACCCAGCAGATTGTGGACATACACGCCGACCTACTCATTGGAATAAGAGGCCTTGGATCTACTTGTTAGAAAGGGAAAGACTTTGTTATTCATACTGTGAACTCACAAATCCCTAAAAATCCCCTAATAATAGTGCATATTCTGTGTATTGTTACAATTGTAGTGAGTGTGTTGCAAAATGAATTCTTTCAAGCTTTACACAAACTTAAGCATTGACAAACGGCGAAAGGTGCGTATTTGCAAAGTATGTGATACAGTATTTACAACTGCAAAGACTTTTGACGATCATTGCATGACTCATGCTGGAGAAAAACCTTACACGTGTGACTTGTGTGAGAAGACATTTAAAACAGATGTTACTCTGAAAGCACACAGGAAGAGGCACACTGGTGAGAAACCACACGCGTGTAGTGAGTGTGGTAAATCTTTTTTTCAATTAAGTGGGCTGAAGATACACATGATGAATCACACTGGAGAGAAACCATACAAGTGTAGTAAGTGCGATAACGCTTATTCATTATTAAGTCGCCTGAAGACACACATGAGAAACCATACAGGAGAGAAGCCCTATCAATGTGTTGAATGTGAGAAGTCTTTTACAAATATAACTTCTCTGAAGTGTCATATAAAGAATCATGACATTACGTTACATAAGTGCAGTCTGTGTCCAAGAAAGTATGCAACATCAGATGGTCTGCAGACACACATGAGAATTCATACAGGAAAAAAACCATTTGAGTGTAGTGAGTGTGGTAAAGCGTTTGATCGTAAAGACACTTTGAATGTACACATGATGATTCACACTGGAGAGAAACCTTTCGAGTGTAGAGGGTGTGCTAGCACATTTAGAAAATCAAACCACCTGAAGGAACACATGAGAATTCATACAGGAGAGAAACCGTATCAATGTGTTGAATGTGAAAAGTCTTTTCGAAGGTCAAGTTGTCTTAAGAAGCATATGAAGAGACATGAAAAATCATTGAAGTAAGTGCATTTGCTGCAGATACCGCTAAGGGAGTACACAGGAAGAGGCACACTGGTGAGAACCACACACGTGTAGTGAGTGTGGTGGTAAATCTTTTAATCAATCGTGTGAACTGAAGGGACATATGAGCAGTCACAAGGCAGAGAACCTTTCAAGTGGAGTAGTGCCTTTTCAACATTATACCTGAAGAAACACATAAGAAGAATTCATACAACAAATAAGCCGTATCAATGTGTTGAATGTGAAAAGTCTTTTATAGATTTAACGGCTCTGAAGATGCATGCATTTCATGAATCATTAACAATTATTGCATAGGTGCAATTAGTGTCCCAATGACAAAGTAGCTTGAAGACACATCAGAACTCAAGCCAGTGAAAGACCTTTAGGTGAAATAGCGATTGGAAACATTTACAGCATCAAATAGCCTGAAAACACATCAGAACTCATACTGGTGAAAGACCTTCAGGAGAAATAGTGTGGAAACATTGACAGCATCAATTAGCCTGAAGACACACACTGTCAAAATACCTTCCATGTAGTTAAGTCTGCTGAAGCTTTATGGCATGACCAAGCAGTCTGACAACAAATGAGGATTCTCATTTCGGAGAGACCGTAACATTTAGTTAGTATGGAATATATCCAACATCTAGTAATGTGAAAAACACATCAGAACTCAAACAGATGGAAGTTCATGAGTACAGTGTTGAGTATAGATCTTAAATACTCTGTATATAAGCCATGATGGAGGGAGTCCATAAAATGTACAATGTCTTTGTGCTAACCATGAATGTAAAGTATGCTTTGTCAAGTTGCACATGTTGAAATCTTTCTGTTGATTCTAAAAGGAGTATCAGCCATCTGGAGACATTTCATTGTAATTTGTTGAAATAGATAACTCACTCAATGTCTTACTGTATCTTGTAAATATTTTGACATCTTGTTTCTGGTCATTGACCACTATCGATTCCTACAGCTCTCCCCTAGGTACCTATGATAGTAAATGCACTTTCTTAACATTGTAGAAGTGTTAAGACAGTAAAAGGCCAAATAGCAGATTTGTAATTATACATTCTTTTCAAAATCTGTCTCCTTTGTTTAGAGGCTGTCGATGCTCCCCATGACCTCTGACATCAATGACTGATTGTGTTTAACTGATTCAGTTTCCGGTCAAACCAACTGACTGGAGTGGAATGTATGCAGGAAATTCATACTTGGCTCACACAAGCAAGTTAACCTCCATGTATCAAAGCATTTCTCCTCAAGTTGTTAGAAATAAGTGACTAATTTCACTAAGGATAATTTGAAGTTAAATTTGTCATTTGTTCAGCATTTGGCCATAAAGCTCAAATTTTCAGAATAACATCTGTTGTACATGTAGGGTAGGGGGGGGGGGGGGGGGGGGCTACTTAAAAAAAACTTAAGATCTATGTGCTTGGAAATCCAGGCCCACTATGCATTTTTGGTGCAGCGATTCACTATCTTTACACAACAAAGCAAGGGAATTACTGCAAGGCTTAATTCAGCCATTAATGGAGACTGGCAAAGCCTTGCGTTTCAAAGTTGCACAGACTACTGATACAGCATTTCTAGAGTAGGCACCTCTTCTGTAGCTTAAAGCTTATAGCTTATATCTACCCTTGAGTGGAGAAGCTGTCTATTCCAGTGGCAATGTAGTAACTAGTGCCTCCGTCAAGATAGCCTTGCATAATGCAAAACTGACCTCAGTGTGACCTTGCATATCAGGGGTAGGGGTCGATTTCGCCTTTTAAAAACTGCACTAGTGCAGGTGAAAATTGTTAAGTGCAACCTATTTTATATCTCAGGTAGCACCCTGTGCAGGTTACTTTTTTCTGATAAAAAGTCTTTCTCAAAAATCCCTTTTTATAATGTGAAAGTTTACAAAGCCATCGCCGATTTAATCAGTTACTTTTACTTCCGTTTCAAACCTGAATGAGTTATTTATCAGTCACATAGAAAATGTTAAGGAAACCAAAACTGGTTTCAACAGCGATCCACTTTGTCAATCTCTTATAGAAAACTTATAGAGGCTCTCAAACCGGTTTGAGATATTCATTTTGAGTAATTAACCTCCGGGTCTTGCAGAAATATAGGTCAGCCAATCCAAGTGCATGAATGAAAAGTTTGTCTTGAATATTTATCTTCCGGCTGAATTCGGCTGGTGGTGCTAACAGGTTATCCAATCAAATGTCTTGCGATCAGTGATAACGATTTGTTTGTCTGTCTGTGTGTCTCACTAGCAGACGAAGTGAAAATGAAACACGACAGGTTTACATGATTTTGACAAGCGTGTATCTGTTTAGGCGTGGGAAATCAGTATGGCAAATAGAAAATGGTCCACACTAACAACTTTTTTTCTCTCCAAAGATACTCCTTCAACTATAGAAAAAATATTCTTTCTGTGATTCTTGGAAAGCGGGTAAAGAATAGCTATAATAGAGACTGATAGGTCGATGTTTTGTCCATTTTGTCAGAAACACAATATAAGTGGAAGACATAATGCTTTCCGATAAGGTTGCTCTTCAATGCGACTTCAGGAAATTGAAATTCACGAAAATAGTGAATCATATAAATGCTGTGTACACTCTGAATTAGACACTATAATAAATGCAGTACATCCAAACTTCCCCTAGAACATACCGTCATGAAGATTGAATGTAAAAATACACACACATCAATGACATTATTTAGAGTTATAGTAGTACCGGTATATTTAATTGCAAATAAATCTAAATAACTCCTCCATGTACTTGATTTTTGTTTTTTTGTTAATTTTGAAAGTTATTACACATTCAAACTATGGTGCATCTGATATATTTTTAGTGCAACCCAGTTAATTATTCAGGTTGCACAAGGTGCAATCTATTTAAACAAACTAAAAATCGACCCCTGTCATATTCATGAGTGGGTCTCGAGATGTGTGCTGAATAAACATTGTGTAGGGTGAAGGAGTTCAAAAGTAACGAAGATCCTCAAGGAAGACTGGTGGTAAGGACTAACCAGCAAATGAGAAGCCTCTGGGTTTGGCATGGGATCACTTCACTGCTTTAGGAAGGGAATGGTAAATTTGGGAGGGAGGGGCATTCGGATAGCATACAAAGGATATTTCATGATCATGTAGCAATTTTAATGTCATGTAGCCCAGACAAAATGAGTAACCTGATTGAGAGTTATTTAGTTCATTAGGACATCTTTGCAACTTTTATGCCTGCCTGGATGCCTGCCCCTCTTTCTCCCTATTTCCTTTGCATCAAAACCCTCAATAGAAAGATAGATATAGCCGACTCTGTTTATGGTTAAATGCTAATGTCACTTTAATTTGTTTTCAGATCTGTTGCAAGCTTTATCAACGTATAAACAAAGAGAAATCTTTTATCACCATTGGAGATAGAATACTCGGAATCAACATCATTGAAGGTGAATTTCAAACCCTATCCTCATATGGAAACATCATAAATCTTACATAAAGGAGGACATTATTTTACTTTTGTGGCTGCGTGAGATGGAAGTGTAAAGGTAAAAATTCAGATCTTCAAGTGAAAGTTTAATATTGTGCTGAAGGTAGCCCAACTAACATGAAAGTGAAACAATTCAACTTGTTCAACACTTAAAAATCAGGACAGAGCAGACCCAGCAGATTGTGGACATACAAGCCGACCTACTCATTGGAATAAGAGGCCTTGGATCTACTTGTTAGACTTTGTTATTCATACTGTGAACTCACAAATCCTTAAAAATCACTTAATAATTGTGAATATTCTGTGTATTGTAGTGACTTTGTTGCATAATGAATTCAGTCAATCTTTACACAAAATTGAACATTGACAAACGACAAAAGTTTTTCTTTTGTAAAGTATGTAATAAGGTATTTACATTTAAAGAGACTTTTGACAGTCATTGCAGGACTCATACTGGAGAAAAACCTTTCAAATGTGACGTGTGTGAGAAGACATTTACATCAAAACGTGCACTGAGAGTTCACAATAAGAGGCATACTGAGTCACCACAAATCTGTGTTGAATGTGAAAAGACTTTTATAGATTCAACTGGTCTGAAGAATCACATGAAGTCACATGAGAAGACACATAAGTGCAGTAAGTGTCCTAGAAAATTTGCAACATCAGATAGTCTGCAGACACACATGAGAATTCATACAGAAAAAAAAACATTTGAGTGTAGTGAGTGTGGTAAAACATTGAAACATAAAGGGACTTTGAAGAACCACATGATGACTCACACTGGAGAGAAACCGTTCGAGTGTAATGGGTGTGCTAGCACATTTAAAACATTAAGTCGGCTGAAGGGACACATGAGAGTTCATACAGGAGAGAAGCCTTATCAGTGCGTTGAATGTGAAAAGTCTTTTACAACTTTAAGTAATCTGAAGTATCACATGAAGAGTCATCACCAAACACAGTAAGTGTCCTGGATGTTTACAACATCATAGACTTCAGATTCACATGAGAATTCATACAGAAAAATTGCATCAATTTAGTGTAGTGAGTGTGGTAAAACATTTGATGGTAAAGACACTTTAAGACACACATGATGATTCACACTGGAGAGAAACCTTTCGAGTGTAGAGGGTGTGCTAGCACATTTAGAAAATCAAACCACCTGAAGGAACACATGAGAATTCATACAGGAGAGAAGCCGTATCAATGTGTTGAATGTGAAAAGTCTTTTCGAAGGTTAAGTTGTCTTAAGAAGCATATGAAGAGACATGAACAATCATTGAAGTAAGTGCATTTGCTGCAGATACCGCTAAGGGAGTACACAGGAGGAGGCATATACTGGTGAGAACCACACACGTGTAGTGATTTAGTGTGGTAAATCTTTTAATCAATCATGTGAAATGAAGGGACATATGAGCAGTCACACGGCAGAGAACCTTTCAAGTGGAGTAGTGCCTTTTCAACATAAAATATACCTGAAGAAACACATGAAAAGAATTCATACAACAAATAAGTCGTATCAATGTGTTGAATGTGAAAAATCTTTTATAGACTTAACGGCTCTAAAGATGCATGCATTTCAAGAATCATGAACAATTATTGCATAGGTGCAATTAGTGTCCCAATGACAAAGTAGCTTGAAGACACATCAGAACTCAAGCCAGTAAAAGACCTTTAGGTGAAATAGCGTTTGGAAACATTTACAGCATCAAATAGCCTGAAGATACACACTGGCAAAATACCTTCCATGTAGTTAAGTCTGCTGAAGCTTCATGGCATGACCAAGCAGTCTGACAACAAATGAGGATTCTCATTTCGGAGAGACCGTAACATTTAGTTAGTATGGAATATATCCAACATCTAGTAATGTGAAAAACACATCAGAACTCAAACAGATAGAAGTTCATGAGTACAGTGTTGAGTATAGATCTTAAATACTCTGTATGTAAGCCATGATGGAGGGAGTCCATAAAATGTCCAATGTCTTTGTGCTAACCATGAAGGTAAAGTATGATTTGTCAAGTTGCACATGTTGAAATCTTTCTGTTGATTCTAAAAGGAGTATCAGCCATCTGGAGACATTTCATTGTAATTTGTTGAAATAGATAACTCACTCAATGTCTTACTGTATCTCGTAAATATTTTGATATCTTGTTTCTGCTCATTGACCACTGTCGATTCATACAGCTCTTACCTAGTTACCTATGATAGTCAATGCACTTTCTTAACATTGTAGAAGTGTTAAGACAGTAAAAGGCCAAATAGCAGATAATTTGTATTTATACATTCTTTTCAAAATTTGTCTCCTTTGTGGAGGGGCTGTCGATACTCTCCATGACCTCTGACATCAATGACTGGAGTGGATTGTATGCAGGAAATTCATACTTAGCTCACACAAGCAAGTTAACCTCCATGTGTCAAAGCATTTCTCCTCAAGTTTTTAAAAATAAGTGAATTAATTATGATGCTTCTTCAAAAAAATAAAGGTTAAATTATTGTTAATGATGCACCTTTTGCTCTTATATGTTAAATATTTTCATTTATTCCATTCATAGACTTTGAAGTATCATTACTGAAAAGTCCCCAGATTTACTGAAAAAAAAAAAATCGCCACAGACTACAACTTTTCAATGCAAGGTATAACCCTTGCCAGTCTCCATTACTGGCTCATTTAGACCTTGCAGAATTTCCTTAAGATCTATGTGCTTGGAAATCCATGCCCACTATGCATTTTTGGTGCAGCGATTCACTATCTTCACACAACAAAGCGAGGGAATTACTGCAAGGCTTAATTCAGCCATTAATGGAGACTGGTAATGCCTTGCGTTTCGAAGTTGCACAGACTACTGATAAGGCATTTCTAGAGTAGGCACCTCTTCTGTAGCTTAAAGCTTATAGCTTATATCTACCCTTGCGTAGAGAAGCTGTCTATTCCAGTGGCAATGTAGTAACTAGTGCCTCCGTCAAGATAGCCTTGCATAATGCAAAGCTGACCTCAGTGTGACCTTGCATATTCATGAGTGGGTCTCGAGATGTGTGCTGAATAAACATTGTGTAGGGTGAAGGAGTTCACAAGTAACGAAGATCCTCAAGGAAGACTGCATGGTAAGGACTAACCAGCAAATGAGAAGCCTCTGGGTTTGGCATGGGATCACTTCACTGCTTTAGGAAGGGAATGGTAAATTTGGGAGGGAGGGGCATTCGGATAGCATACAAAGGATATTTCATCATGTAGCAATTTTAATGTCATGTAGCCCAGACAAAATGAGTAACCTGATTGAGAGTTATTTAGTTCATTAGGACATCTTTGCAACTTTTATGCCTGCCTGGATGCCTGCCCCTCTTTCTCCCTATTTCCTTTGCATCAAAACCCTCAATAGAAAGATAGATATGGCCGACTCTGTTTATGGTTAAATGCTAATGTCACTTTAATTTGTTTTCAGATCTGTTGCAAGCTTTATCAACGTATAAACAAAGAGAAATCTTTTATCACCATTGGAGATAGAATACTCGGAATCAACATCATTGAAGGTGAATTTCAAACCCTATCCTCATATGGAAACATCATAAATCTTACATAAAGGAGGACATTATTTTACCTTTGTGGCTGCGTGAGATGGAAGTGTAAAGGTAAAAATTCAGATCTTCAAGTGAAAGTTTAATATTGTGCTGAAGGTAGCCCAACTAACATGAAAGTGAAACAATTCAACTTGTTCAACACTTAAAAATCAGGACAGAGCAGACCCAGCAGATTGTGGACATACAAGCCGACCTACTCATTGGAATAAGAGGCCTTGGATCTACTTGTTAGACTTTGTTATTCATACTGTGAACTCACAAATCCTTAAAAATCACTTAATAATTGTGAATATTCTGTGTATTGTAGTGACTTTGTTGCATAATGAATTCAGTCAATCTTTACACAAAATTGAACATTGACAAACGACAAAAGTTTTTCTTTTGTAAAGTATGTAATAAGGTATTTACATTTAAAGAGACTTTTGACAGTCATTGCAGGACTCATACTGGAGAAAAACCTTTCAAATGTGACGTGTGTGAGAAGACATTTACATCAAAACGTGCACTGAGAGTTCACAATAAGAGGCATACTGAGTCACCACAAATCTGTGTTGAATGTGAAAAGACTTTTATAGATTCAACTGGTCTGAAGAATCACATGAAGTCACATGAGAAGACACATAAGTGCAGTAAGTGTCCTAGAAAATTTGCAACATCAGATAGTCTGCAGACACACATGAGAATTCATACAGAAAAAAAAACATTTGAGTGTAGTGAGTGTGGTAAAACATTGAAACATAAAGGGACTTTGAAGAACCACATGATGACTCACACTGGAGAGAAACCGTTCGAGTGTAATGGGTGTGCTAGCACATTTAAAACATTAAGTCGGCTGAAGGGACACATGAGAGTTCATACAGGAGAGAAGCCTTATCAGTGCGTTGAATGTGAAAAGTCTTTTACAACTTTAAGTAATCTGAAGTATCACATGAAGAGTCATCACCAAACACAGTAAGTGTCCTGGATGTTTACAACATCATAGACTTCAGATTCACATGAGAATTCATACAGAAAAATTGCATCAATTTAGTGTAGTGAGTGTGGTAAAACATTTGATGGTAAAGACACTTTAAGACACACATGATGATTCACACTGGAGAGAAACCTTTCGAGTGTAGAGGGTGTGCTAGCACATTTAGAAAATCAAACCACCTGAAGGAACACATGAGAATTCATACAGGAGAGAAGCCGTATCAATGTGTTGAATGTGAAAAGTCTTTTCGAAGGTTAAGTTGTCTTAAGAAGCATATGAAGAGACATGAACAATCATTGAAGTAAGTGCATTTGCTGCAGATACCGCTAAGGGAGTACACAGGAGGAGGCATATACTGGTGAGAACCACACACGTGTAGTGATTTAGTGTGGTAAATCTTTTAATCAATCATGTGAAATGAAGGGACATATGAGCAGTCACACGGCAGAGAACCTTTCAAGTGGAGTAGTGCCTTTTCAACATAAAATATACCTGAAGAAACACATGAAAAGAATTCATACAACAAATAAGTCGTATCAATGTGTTGAATGTGAAAAATCTTTTATAGACTTAACGGCTCTAAAGATGCATGCATTTCAAGAATCATGAACAATTATTGCATAGGTGCAATTAGTGTCCCAATGACAAAGTAGCTTGAAGACACATCAGAACTCAAGCCAGTAAAAGACCTTTAGGTGAAATAGCGTTTGGAAACATTTACAGCATCAAATAGCCTGAAGATACACACTGGCAAAATACCTTCCATGTAGTTAAGTCTGCTGAAGCTTCATGGCATGACCAAGCAGTCTGACAACAAATGAGGATTCTCATTTCGGAGAGACCGTAACATTTAGTTAGTATGGAATATATCCAACATCTAGTAATGTGAAAAACACATCAGAACTCAAACAGATAGAAGTTCATGAGTACAGTGTTGAGTATAGATCTTAAATACTCTGTATGTAAGCCATGATGGAGGGAGTCCATAAAATGTCCAATGTCTTTGTGCTAACCATGAAGGTAAAGTATGATTTGTCAAGTTGCACATGTTGAAATCTTTCTGTTGATTCTAAAAGGAGTATCAGCCATCTGGAGACATTTCATTGTAATTTGTTGAAATAGATAACTCACTCAATGTCTTACTGTATCTCGTAAATATTTTGATATCTTGTTTCTGCTCATTGACCACTGTCGATTCATACAGCTCTTACCTAGTTACCTATGATAGTCAATGCACTTTCTTAACATTGTAGAAGTGTTAAGACAGTAAAAGGCCAAATAGCAGATAATTTGTATTTATACATTCTTTTCAAAATTTGTCTCCTTTGTGGAGGGGCTGTCGATACTCTCCATGACCTCTGACATCAATGACTGGAGTGGATTGTATGCAGGAAATTCATACTTAGCTCACACAAGCAAGTTAACCTCCATGTGTCAAAGCATTTCTCCTCAAGTTTTTAAAAATAAGTGAATTAATTATGATGCTTCTTCAAAAAAATAAAGGTTAAATTATTGTTAATGATGCACCTTTTGCTCTTATATGTTAAATATTTTCATTTATTCCATTCATAGACTTTGAAGTATCATTACTGAAAAGTCCCCAGATTTACTGAAAAAAAAAAAATCGCCACAGACTACAACTTTTCAATGCAAGGTATAACCCTTGCCAGTCTCCATTACTGGCTCATTTAGACCTTGCAGAATTTCCTTAAGATCTATGTGCTTGGAAATCCATGCCCACTATGCATTTTTGGTGCAGCGATTCACTATCTTCACACAACAAAGCGAGGGAATTACTGCAAGGCTTAATTCAGCCATTAATGGAGACTGGTAATGCCTTGCGTTTCGAAGTTGCACAGACTACTGATAAGGCATTTCTAGAGTAGGCACCTCTTCTGTAGCTTAAAGCTTATAGCTTATATCTACCCTTGCGTAGAGAAGCTGTCTATTCCAGTGGCAATGTAGTAACTAGTGCCTCCGTCAAGATAGCCTTGCATAATGCAAAGCTGACCTCAGTGTGACCTTGCATATTCATGAGTGGGTCTCGAGATGTGTGCTGAATAAACATTGTGTAGGGTGAAGGAGTTCACAAGTAACGAAGATCCTCAAGGAAGACTGCATGGTAAGGACTAACCAGCAAATGAGAAGCCTCTGGGTTTGGCATGGGATCACTTCACTGCTTTAGGAAGGGAATGGTAAATTTGGGAGGGAGGGGCATTCGGATAGCATACAAAGGATATTTCATCATGTAGCAATTTTAATGTCATGTAGCCCAGACAAAATGAGTAACCTGATTGAGAGTTATTTAGTTCATTAGGACATCTTTGCAACTTTTATGCCTGCCTGGATGCCTGCCCCTCTTTCTCCCTATTTCCTTTGCATCAAAACCCTCAATAGAAAGATAGATATGGCCGACTCTGTTTATGGTTAAATGCTAATGTCACTTTAATTTGTTTTCAGATCTGTTGCAAGCTTTATCAACGTATAAACAAAGAGAAATCTTTTATCACCATTGGAGATAGAATACTCGGAATCAACATCATTGAAGGTGAATTTCAAACCCTATCCTCATATGGAAACATCATAAATCTTACATAAAGGAGGACATTATTTTACCTTTGTGGCTGCGTGAGATGGAAGTGTAAAGGTAAAAATTCAGATCTTCAAGTGAAAGTTTAATATTGTGCTGAAGGTAGCCCAACTAACATGAAAGTGAAACAATTCAACTTGTTCAACACTTAAAATCCTTTAACAGGAGTGAGCAGACCCAGGAGATTGTGAACGTACACGTACACCTACTCACTGGAATAAAAGCCTTGGATCTACTTGTTAGAAAGGGAAATACTTTGTTATTCATACTGTGAACTCACAAATCCTTAAAAATCACTTAATAATAGTGAATATTCTGTGTATTGTAGTGACTTTGTTGCATAATGAATTCAGTCAATCTTTACACAAAATTGAACATTGACAAACGACAAAAGTTTTACTTTTGTAAAGTATGTAATAAGGTATTTACACTTGCAAATACTTTTGACAATCATTGCAGGACTCATACTGGAGAAAAACCTTTCAAATGTGATGTGTGTGAGAAGACATTTACATCAAAATGTGCACTGAGAGCTCACAATAAGAGGCATACTGAGTCACCACAAATCTGTGTTGAATGTGAAAAGACTTTTATAGATTCAACTGGTCTGAAGAATCACATGAAGACACATGAGAAGACACATAAGTGCAGTAAGTGTCCCAGAAAATTTGCAACATCAGATAGTCTGCAGACACACATGAGAATTCATACAGAAAAAAAAACATTTGAGTGTAGTGAATGTGGTAAAACATTGAAATATAAAGGGTCTTTGAAGACACACATGATGACTCACACTGGAGAGAAACCTTTCGAGTGTAGAGGGTGTGCTAGCACATTTAGAACATCAAGCTGTCTGAAGGAACACATGAGAATTCATACAGGAGAGAAGCCCTATCAGTGCGTTGAATGTGAAAAGTCTTTTACAAGTTTAAGTAATCTGAAGTATCACATGAAGAGTCATCAACAAACACAGTAAGTGTCCCTGGAAGTTTACAACATCATAGACTTCAGATTCACATGAGAATTCATACAGAAAAAATTGCATCAATTTAGTGTAGTGAGTGTTGTAAAACATTTGAAGTCACTTTAAGACACACATGATGATTCACACTGGAGAGAAACCTTTCAAGTGTAGAGAATGTGCTAGCAGATTTAGAAAATCAAGCTGTCTGAAGGAACACATGAGAGATTGACATGAGTAAACACACTGGAGAAAAGCAATCCAAGTGTATCTGATGGTATGTTCTATTTCCTTTTACTGTTCAAGGACAATATATGAATATGATGAACCCCTATACATCACTTTTCCCTTTGAAAATTCTATTTCTATGACTGCTTATAGACAGCTGCAATCTTTGGTACAGGTTCCTTAGATATTATATATTCTAAATGGTAGATTTTTAACTCATCAGGCTGACCAGATCGATTTATGGCATAGACCGTCGGGAGTCATCCATAAACATTTCACAATTCTGACTTCTCCTCCAGAACCGCAGCGCACTGTCTAAGCTTAAAGTTTGTGGAGATAAAAGTTTGTACATTTGGTGTACATTTTATAGCTACAAACTTCATTCTTCAAACAAGCTTCATTCCACGAAACTTAGATTCTCAGGAAAACGGAGGCATCACTTAATCATTACATGTAACAATGGTTTTATGGAGAATCATTGCTGATCCATTTTCCTTACATTTTATATTGCATGTAATTTTTGGTGGTCAATTCCTGTGTTTTGGGAAATAAAATACTGTTTAAATCACATCGATAAAATATGGAATATATATCTTTCCCATTTTCAAATGAAAGAATTGGAATTGTAGAACTTTGATCAACTCACCATGACCATGTACAATTCCAAATGTGCAATAAGTCTGGCAGTATGTGTTTGTTACAATAATAGGGGCCTTAGTGACAATCCTTTGATGTCATTGGCATGGTGACACAATTGATGTTCTCAATATCTCAAGAACCATTCGCTGGATTCTCTTCATATTTTACACATAGCTTCTCCAAGGAAAGACAGAGGGCTGCTTAGATTTTGGTATTTTCAAGGTCACAATGGAACTTTGAATTTTTCTACATGTTAATGTACATGTAAAGCTTGTCAGCGGGATATCTCATGAACCATTCACAGGAATTCCATCATTTCTTACACAAAGCACCTCCTTGGGAAGACGACGAGCTGATTATATTTTGGTGACCTTGACATTATTCTCAAGGTCACAGTGGAACTTTGAATTTGTTGACATGCTAATGTACATGTAATTCTTGTCAGCGGGATATCTCAAGAACCATTCACAGGAATTCAATCATATCTTACACAAAGCACCTCCTTGGGAAGATGACGGGCAGATTAGATTTTGGTGACCTTGACATTATTCTCAAGGTCACAGTGGAGCTTTGACTTTTCCGACATGTTTGACAGTCGAATTTGCTGATTTTGACATTATTTTTCAATTTTGAAGTATTAATTTGCGGCGGGGGATCATGTCACCTTAGTGACAACCACTTGTTGTTCAAATTTTACGAAACTTGATATGTACAATCACCATGATGTGTACATCTGCCTTTTGTATGTTTCATACCCTCATTTGCATAATTTATGCACATTTTCTCTGTTTTTCGACTTTGCCATTCACAGTTTTTGTTCCACTCATAACTCAAATACTAATTGTTCAAATGTCTTGTAACTTGATACATATAATCATCACGATGTGTACATCTGCCTTTTGAATGTTTCATACCCTCATTTGCATAATTTATGCAAATTACCTCCGTTTTCGACTTTACCATTCACACTTTTTGTTCCACTCATAACTCTGAAACCAGTTGTTCAAATGTTACGAAACTTGATATGTACAATCGCCATGATGTGTACATCTGCCTTTTGTATGTTTCATACCCTCATTTGCATAATTTATGCAAATTTTCTACATTTTTCATCTTCGCCATTCACACTTTTTGTTCCACTCATAACTCAGACACTAATTGTTCAAATGTTACGAAACCACTGATGTGTACATCTGTCATTTTTATATTTCATACCCTCATTTGCATATTTGTATGTTTCATACCCTCATTTGCATATTAAATGCCATTTTTCAAAACATTGATGCCCTTTTGCTATTTTCAAACGTTTCTCTTTGACCAATGTTAAAAGCGGGGGTATCATGAGTGAGCTGTGCTCACTAATTCTCTTGTTTACTATGTGTAAGCCTTTTTTTAACAGCATTTTAACTGCATTAATTTCAATGAACTTCCTATCTGACTGTTGGTACCATCTGAATAAGCAATTAGTATCTATCAAAACCTGTTTGTCTTACTAGTAGCCATACGTAACTTTTCTTGATAAAATAGAAATCATAAATTTTCAAATATATTTCAAACTTATGTCCAATATGTTATTTATATCATCAAGCTGATGAGCTACATAGCCACTGTGTTCCATGTTTATCACATTCAGATCATCTTATTTCAGCTTATTTTTATATCCCAGCCCTGCAGCGCAAATGGAGGGTTCATTGTGTGTATCCGTCTGTCTTTCCCAAAATGTTTTCCGATTCATATCTTCTAAACTTAAACTATACATGCTAACTTTGCCAAATGTGATATACTAGTCAACCATGATGTGCCTTTTGAGGGTAAGACCTATATTTGAATTTATTTTTTTGTTGTTTCCACGAAATCAAAACCCTGAAAGGTTTTCCACCTGGATGTAGCCGACTCTGTCTGCCTGTTAGGATTATACTAACGACCCTTTAATTTGTTTTCAGATCTGTTGCAAGCTTTATCAACGTATAAACAAAGAAATTGGATGGACTAAGACAAATCTTTCATCAACATTGGAGACAGGAAACTCTGCATCACTGAAAAGGAATTGTAAACATTTGGAAACATCACAAATCTAACATAAGGAAGGACATTATTTTTCTGTTGTGGCTACATAAGTGTAAAGATGGTAAAGATTGAGACCTTCAAGTCAAAGGTTCAAAATGCTGGAGATAGCCCCACTAACATGAAAGTGTAACAATTCAACTTGTTTAACACTTACAATCCTTTAACAGGAGAGAGAAGACCCAGCAGATTGTCGCCATACAAGTCCACCTACTCATTGGAATAAAAGACCTCAGATCCACTTGTTAGAAAGTTATTCATACTGTGAACTCGCTTATTCCTAAAAATCACTTAATATTTGTGAATATTCTGTGTATTGTTACAATTGTAGTAAGTGTGTTGCAAAATGAGTTCTATCAGGCTTTACACAAACCTAAACATTGATAAAAGGCTGAAGTTTCGTATTTGCAAAGTATGTGATACAGTATTTACCAGTGCAAAGAGTTTGGAGATTCATTACAGGACTCATACTGGAGGAAAACCCTACAAGTGTGACGTGTGTGAGAAGACATTTGCAACAGAGGATTCTCTGAAAGCACACAGGAAGAGGCACACTGGTGAGAAACCACACGAGTGTAGTGAGTGTGGTAAATCTTTTTTTGAATTAGGTGAGCTGAAGGCTCACATGAGGTCTCACACAGGAGAAAAACCATACAAGTGTAGTGAGTGTGGCAGTGCATTTGGAACATCAAGGCAACTGACAACACACATAAGAAACCATACAGGAGAGAAGCCGTATCAATGTGTTGAATGTGAGAAGTCTTTTACAAATTCAGCTGCCCTGAGGATGCATATAAAGATTCATGAGCAGACATTACATATGTGCAGTAAATGTCCCAGAAAGTTTGTAAAATCAGAAAGTCTGCAGGCACACATTAGAATTCATACAGAAAAAAAAACATCATTTGAGTGTAGTGAATGTGGTAAAACATTTGATCATAAAGGGTCTTTGAAGACACACATGATGATTCACACTGGAGAGAAACCTTTCGAGTGTAGAGGGTGTGCTAGCACATTTAGAACATCAAGCTGTCTGAAGGAACACATGAGAGTTCATACAGGAGAGAAGCCTTATCAGTGCGTTGAATGTGGTAAATACTTTAGTAAGTCAAGCTGTCTAAAGAGGCATATAAAGACTCATCATCAAGCATTGCATAGGTGCAGTAAGTGTCCCAGGACGTTTACAACATCATATAGACTGCAGCTTCACATAACTAAACACACTGGAGAAAAGCCATACAAGTGTAGTGTGTGTGGTAAAGGATTTATTGAAAGTGAAAAACTGACTGCGCACGAGAAAACTCACACTGGAGAGAATCCATACAAGTGTACAGAGTGTCCAAAATCATTTACAATGGATTACAACCTGCAGTCACACATGATAACTCACAGTACAGAAAAGGCCTTTAAGTGTAGTGAATGTCATAAAACATTCAAACATTCATGTGGTCTTGTAAAACACATGGCGACTCATACAGGAGATACACCCTTCAAATGTAGCGAGTGTGGTAAAACATTTGTAAGGAAAGCTAGTATGTACACTCACATGGAGAGAAAGCATGCCAGAGACTGACTATAAGAGTGTTGGCTGTGGTAAGATGTTCTGCAGCACCTGCAGACACTTGCCAGATTTCATGGTTTTGAGAGGCCAAACAGGTGAAGCAAAGGTGGTAATGTTAATGAGAATTTTTCGCTTCATTATGAAAACTTCAACCTTTTCTTTATCTGATGGTATGTTCTATTTCCTCTTTTACTGTTAAGTTGTAAATCCAGAAGGGGGTTCAGGGGGTTTCAAATCCAGAGGGGGTTTTATAGGGTTTGAAACCCCCCACCCCTTTGAAATATTTTGCATATAAATATGATGAACCCCACATTTCAATATTTGAATATTTTTCCCTTTGAAAGTTCTATTTCTAGGACTGCTTATAGACAACTGCAATCTTTGGTACAGGTTCCTTAGATATTATATATTATAAATTGTAGATTTTTAACTCATCAGGCTGACCAAATGGACTTATGGCATGAGCTGTCGGGCGTCATCCATAAACATTTGAATTTTCACAATTCTGACCTCTCCAGAACTGTGACGCACTGTCTAAGATGAAATCTTAAAGGAGATCAAAGCTTGTACATTTGGTGTAGTGGACTTTTTGCATTTATAGCTACAAACTTCATTCTTCAAGCTTCATTCAAATATGTTATTTGTTTGTCTTTTGAAATCAAAGGTGTGCATGTTTTTGCCTTTAATTTACTATATGTAAGCCTTTTTTTAACAGCATTTTAACTGCATTTAATTTAATGAACCTCCTATCTGACGGCTTGTAATTATCTGAATAAGCAATTAGTATCTATCAAAACCTGTTTGTCTAACTAGTAGCCAAATGTAATTGTTCTTGACACAGTAATAAAATAGAAGTCATAAATTTTCAAATCGAATATAGTATTTATATCATCAACCTGATGAGCTACAGAGCCACTGTGTTCCATGTTTATCACATTTTATAGCTACAAACTTCATTCTTCAAGCTTCATTCAAATATGTTATTTGTTTGTCTTTTGAAATCAAAGGTGTGCATGTTTGTGCCTTCATTTACTATGTGTAAGCCTTTTTTAACAGCATTTTAACTGCATTTAATTTAATGAACTGTTGGTATTATCTGAATAGGCCATTAGTACCTATCAAAACCTGTTTGTCTAACTAATAGTATGACAAACTGCCTCAGATTATTTATAAATCATGCAAAAGGCCGAGCTGCAGAGCCAATGGTTTTATTTTTGTAGATCTTCAATCTTAGATAATAAATCAAGCAAGTCCTGATGATCTACAGAGCTCATTGCTATCTCCTAAACTATACATGCTAACTACGCCAAACGTGATACACAAGTCAACCATGATTAATGGAACAAAAAGTAACTTTGTCCAGATCTTAACTCCAAAACAATATATACATAGCTCTATTTTATACTTATCGGCTAACTGCTCCATTATCAACTCTCTACCCAAGCATTCCAGCTTGCATAGGCACCGCCATGACCGGTGACCGGCTGACCAGTAGTAATGCTTGTACCATTCTCCTTTCTTGGGATTTTGGGTGGTCAACTTGGTTTATATCTCATCCCACTTTCTTAATTAGGGACTCAAGGTTTTTTATGTCCACAATCCTTACAAATAAATAATGCAGTGGTGTAAATTCCCACTGGTCAACTTGGTTTATATCTCTTCCAACTTTCTTTATTAGGGAGATAGGTTTTTTTTAAGTCCGTAATCCTTACAAATAAGTAATGCAGGGGTGTAAAATCCCCACTGGTCAACTCTTCCCAATTTCTGAATTTGGTACACAAGCTTCTTGTTGTTGATAATTCTAACACATCAATAGTGAAGGGTTGTGTTCCTCTTCTGGTCTACGTGGTTGACATTGCCTCCTCTTTGCTGTGTTACTGACAAACATTTCTTGATATTGACAATTTGTGCACATAGATGGTGTAGTGATGTACTCCCAACTTGTCAACTTGGTTGACCTTGCCTCCTTTCTGTGTTAGTGACACACTTTTCTTGATGTTGACACCAAACAATGCCAAATAGTAATAAAAACATTTAATCAACACTCTTCTTCTATGTAACATCAACAACCATGTTTATTTAACCTTCCGACTAAGGTCAGAACTGACAAAGGCAAAAGCTGATATAAATTGGACCATACACACACTAGTCTACAAGTGAATGTCTTTTTATTGGCATGATCTCACACCGAAAGGTGTTTTAATTTGTTAATGATTGTACTACGAGAATTTCAATCAAAGATCAGACAGTAAGTGTTTTTTATGCAGACAATTAATCAACTCATTGGCAAGATAATGATGTCCAGTTAACAAGTATTATTAACAAATTATGACTGATAAAGCAGGGCGATTTGTTTTTATTTCATGCTTATGAAACCTGTTTAAATGTTTATTTTTGCTCTTTATTGTCAAGCAATTAGTAATAATAACCAAATCTAAAATACAAACAGCATATTTAAAAATCTAATCTAAATATTCGAAATTTCAATCAATCGCTGCAGTCATACAGGTCTTGTTAGTTAATATAAATCTCTTCATCCTGTCACAAATAATGCATTGGTGTGGCATAGTGTTGTGTCGTACTGTTAGTGTTTGTTTATAAATCAATCTTTTCATTCTTATATAAATAGTGAAGTGATGTGCAGTGTTACGGCATACTGGTTTGTTAGTTATTATTGATCTTTAAACCTTTGAAGAGATAGTGAAGTGTCTGATGGGTTAGTTCCTGAATTGTCGACAATTTAATCCCTGTAAAAACAAAGTAGTTAGACAGACATTGACAGTCTCCATGCACCAGTGGCTGGATACAATGGGATTAAGCTGTTGTTGTAATCCACATGGGTAGCACAGATTTTAGAAACGATAGAAAAACGAAATAAACATTCAGTCATTTATTCAACAATAAAGGGTGGTCTTGTGTTATGTGTCACACACATTTCATAGAACGCAGAATCCAGGCGACATACACAAGAATAAATCATAAATACATATCACATAATGATAACATATAATGTACACAAACAGTAGAATATTTTAACTATTATTAAATTATACAATATAATGATGCACGCTCTTATTTAGTTCAATTCAGCAAGTGCGACACGGCATCAGCATACTGCATGAGAGGGATGGCACGAATAGCCAGGCTGTTCTTGAAGTTGTCCAGATGTGTGTTGAGAGGGATGGCACAAATAGCCAGGCTGTTCTTGAAGTTGTCCAGACGTGTGTTGAGAGGGATGGCACCAATAGCCAGGCTGTTCTTGAGGTTGTCCAGACGTGTGTTGAGAGGGATGGCACAAATAGCCAGGCTGTTCTTGAAGTTGTCCAGACGTGTGTTGAGAGGGATGGCACCAATAGCCAGGCTGTTCTTGATGTTGTCCAGATGTGTGTTGAGAGGGATGGCACAAATAGCCAGGCTGTTCTTGAGGTTGTCCAGACGTGTGTTGAGAGGGATGGCACCAATATCCAGGCTGTTCTTGAGGTTGTCCAGACGTGTGTTGAGAGGGATGGCACCAATAGCCAGGCAGTTCTTGAGGTTGTCCAGACGTGTGTTGAGAGGGATGGCACCAATAGCCAGGCTGTTCTTGAGGTTGTCCAGACGTGTGTTGAGAGGGATGGCACCAATAGCCAGGCAGTTCTTGAGGTTGTCCAGACGTGTGTTGAGAGGGATGGCACCAATAGCCAGGCTGTTCTTGAGGTTGTCCAGACGTGTGTTGAGAGGGATGGCACCAATAGCCAGGCTGTTCTTGAGGTTGTCCAGACGTGTGTTGAGAGGGATGGCACCAATAGCCAGGCTGTTCTTGAGGTTGTCCAGACGTGTGTTGAGAGGGATGGCACCAATAGCCAGGCTGTTCTTGAGGTTGTCCAGCTTGTGTTGAGAGGGATGGCACCAATAGCCAGGCTGTTCTTGAGGTTGTCCAGACGTGTTGATAGTCTGGTACTTTCTTTTCTTCGGTGGTAGCCTCTGGCCAGCTCTGTACTGAACCATTCGTATCTCATTCAGTTTTGGTTTGTCTATCAAGAACTTTGCCATCTCAACAGTTCTTCGTTATACAGCAACGGCATAAGCATTGTGGTGTGATGCTGTACTGGTCTTTTTAGATGTTATCAATCGTTCAACCATACATAGATAGTGCAGTGGTGTTCTATGGCGTGATGCCATATTGGTGGTGGTTGTTTTTATACAGCAATCATTTCATTCTTACACAAATAATGGGGATGTGTGGTGTGATGCTGTACTGGTCTTTTTAGTTATTATCAATCTTTCAACCCTACACAGGTAGTGCAGTGGTGTACTATGGTGTGATGCCATATTGGTGGTGTTCGTTTTTATACAGCAATCATTTCATTCTTACACAAATAATGGGGATGTGTGGTGTGATGCTGTACTGGTCTTTTTAGTTATTATCAATCTTTCAACCCTACACAGATAGTGCAGTGGTGTACTATGGTGTGATGCCATATTGGTGGTGGTTGTTTTTATACAGCAATCATTTCATTCTTACACAAATAATGGGGTTGTGTGGTGTCATGCTGTACTGGTCTTTTTAGTTATTATCAATCTTTCAACCCTACACAGATAGTGCAGATGTGTACTATGGTGTGATGCCATATTGGTGGTGTTCGTTTTTATACAGCAATCATTTCATTCTTACACAAATAATGGGGTTGTGTGGTGTGATGCTGTACTGGTCTTTTTAATTATTATCAATCTTTTAACCCTACACAGATAGTGCAGATATGTACTATGGTGTGATGCCATATTGGTGGTGTTCATTTTTATACAGCAATCATTTCATTCTTACACAAATAATGGGGATGTGTGGTGTGATGCTGTACTAGTCTTTTTAGTTATTATCAATCTTTCAACCCTACACAGATAGTGCAGTGGTGTACTATGGTGTGATGCCATATTGGTGATGTTCGTTTTTATACAGCAATCATTTCATTCTTACACAAATAATGGGGATGTGTGGTGTGATGCTGTACTGGTCTTTTTAGTTATTATCAATCTTTCAACCCTACACAGATAGTGCAGTGGTGTACTATGGTGTGATGCCATATTGGTGGTGTTCGTTTTTATACAGCAATCATTTCATTCTTACACAAATAATGGAGTTGTGTGGTGTAATGCTGTACTGGTCTTTTTAGTTATTATCAATCTTTCAACCCTACAAAGGTAGTGCAGTGGTGTACTATGGTGTGATGCCATATTGGTGGTGTTCGTTTTTATACAGCAATCATTTCATTCTTACACAAATAATGGGGATGTGTGGTGTGATGCTGTACTGGTCTTTTTAGTTATTATCAATCTTTCAACCCTACAAAGGTAGTGCAGTGGTGTACTATGGTGTGATGCCATATTGGTGATGTTCGTTTTTATACAGCAATCATTTCATTCTTACACAAATAATGGGGATGTGTGGTGTGATGCTGTACTGGTCTTTTTAGTTATTATCAATCTTTCAACCCTACACAGATAGTGCAGTGGTGTACTATGGTGTGATGCCATATTGGTGATGTTCGTTTTTATACAGCAATCATTTCATTCTTACACAAATAATGGGGATGTGTGGTGTGATGCTGTACTGGTCTTTTTAGTTATTATCAATCTTTCAACCCTACAAAGATAGTGCAGTGGTGTACTATGGTGTGATGCCATATTGGTGGTGTTCGTTTTTATACAGCAATCATTTCATTCTTACACAAATAATGGGGTTGTGTGGTGTGATGCTGTACTGGTCTTTTTAGTTATTATCAATCTTTCAACCCTACACAGATAGTGCAGATGTGTACTATGGTGTGATGCCATATTGGTGGTGTTCGTTTTTATACAGCAATCATTTCATTCTTACACAAATAATGGGGATGTGTGGTGTGATGCTGTACTGGTCTTTTTAGTTATTATCAATCTTTCAACCCTACAAAGATAGTGCAGATGTGTACTATGGTGTGATGCCATATTGGTGGTGTTCGTTTTTATACAGCAATCATTTCATTCTTACACAAATAATGGGGTTGTGTGGTGTAATGCTGTACTAGTCTTTTTAGTTATTATCAATCTTTCAACCCTACACAGATAGTGCAGTGGTGTACTATGGTGTGATGCCATATTGGTGGTGTTCGTTTTTATACAGCAATCATTTCATTCTTACACAAATAATGGGGATGTGTGGTGTGATGCTGTACTGGTCTTTTTAGTTATTATCAATCTTTCAACCCTACACAGATAGTGCAGATGTGTACTATGGTGTGATGCCATATTGGTGGTGTTCGTTTTTATACAGCAATCATTTCATTCTTACACAAATAATGGGGTTGTGTGGTGTCATGCTGTACTGGTCTTTTTAGTTATTATCAATCTTTCAACCCTACACAGATAGTGCAGATGTGTACTATGGTGTGATGCCATATTGGTGGTGTTCGTTTTTATACAGCAATCATTTCATTCTTACACAAATAATGGGGTTGTGTGGTGTGATGCTGTACTGGTCTTTTTAATTATTATCAATCTTTTAACCCTACACAGATAGTGCAGATATGTACTATGGTGTGATGCCATATTGGTGGTGTTCATTTTTATACAGCAATCATTTCATTCTTACACAAATAATGGGGATGTGTGGTGTGATGCTGTACTGGTCTTTTTAGTTATTATCAATCTTTCAACCCTACACAGATAGTGCAGTGGTGTACTATGGTGTGATGCCATATTGGTGATGTTCGTTTTTATACAGCAATCATTTCATTCTTACACAAATAATGGGGATGTGTGGTGTGATGCTGTACTGGTCTTTTTAGTTATTATCAATCTTTCAACCCTACAAAGATAGTGCAGATGTGTACTATGGTGTGATGCCATATTGGTGGTGATCGTTTTTATACAGCAATCATTTCATTCTTACACAAATAATGGGGTTGTGTGGTGTGATGCTGTACTGGTCTTTTTAGTTATTATCAATCTTTCAACCCTACACAGATAGTGCAGTGGTGTAATATGGTGTGATGCCATATTGGTGGTGTTCGTTTTTATACAGCAATCATTTCATTCTTACACAAATAATGGGGTTGTGTGGTGTGATGCTGTACTGGTCTTTTTAGTTATTATCAATCTTTCAACCCTACACAGATAGTGCAGTGGTGTACTATGGTGTGATGCCATATTGGTGGTGTTCGTTTTTATACAGCAATCATTTCATTCTTACACAAATAATGGGGTTGTGTGGTGTGATGCTGTACTGGTCTTTTTAGTTATTATCAATCTTTCAACCCTACACAGATAGTGCAGATGTGTACTCTGGTGTGATGCCATATTGGTGGTGTTCGTTTTTATACAGCAATCATTTCATTCTTACACAAATAATGGGGTTGTGTGGTGTGATGCTGTACTGGTCTTTTTAGTTATTATCAATCTTTCAACCCTACACAGATAGTGCAGTGGTGTAATATGGTGTGATGCCATATTGGTGGTGTTCGTTTTTATACAGCAATCATTTCATTCTTACACAAATAATGGGGTTGTGTGGTGTGATGCTGTACTGGTCTTTTTAGTTATTATCAATCTTTCAACCCTACACAGATAGTGCAGTGGTGTACTATGGTGTGATGCCATATTGGTGGTGTTCGTTTTTATACAGCAATCATTTCATTCTTACACAAATAATGGGGTTGTGTGGTGTGATGCTGTACTGGTCTTTTTAGTTATTATCAATCTTTCAACCCTACACAGATAGTGCAGATGTGTACTCTGGTGTGATGCCATATTGGTGGTGTTCGTTTTTATACAGCAATCATTTCATTCTTACACAAATAATGGGGTTGTGTGGTGTGATGCTGTACTGGTCTTTTTAGTTATTATCAATCTTTCAACCCTACACAGATAGTGCAGATGTGTACTCTGGTGTGATGCCATATTGGTGGTGTTCGTTTTTATACAGCAATCATTTCATTCTTACACAAATAATGGGGTTGTGTGGTGTGATGCTGTACTGGTCTTTTTAGTTATTATCAATCTTTCAACCCTACACAGATAGTGCAGATGTGTACTCTGGTGTGATGCCATATTGGTGGTGTTCGTTTTTATACAGCAATCATTTCATTCTTACACAAATAATGGGGATGTGTGGTGTGATGCTGTACTGGTCTTTTTAGTTATTATCAATCTTTCAACCCTACACAGATAGTGCAGATGTGTACTATGGTGTGATGCCATATTGGTGGTTGTTTTTATACAGCAATCATTTCATTCTTACACAAATAATGGGGTTGTGTGGTGTGATGCTGTACTGGTCTTTTTAGTTATTATCAATCTTTCAACCCTACAAAGATAGTGCAGTGGTGTACTATGGTGTGATGCCATATTGGTGGTGTTCGTTTTTATACAGCAATCATTTCATTCTTACACAAATAATGGGGATGTGTGGTGTGATGCTGTACTGGTCTTTTTAGTTATTATCAATCTTTCAACCCTACAAAGATAGTGCAGTGGTGTACTATGGTGTGATGCCATATTGGTGGTGTTCGTTTTTATACAGCAATCATTTCATTCTTACACAAATAATGGGGTTGTGTGGTGTGATGCTGTACTGGTCTTTTTAGTTATTATCAATCTTTCAACCCTACACAGATAGTGCAGTGGTGTACTATGGTGTGATGCCATATTGGTGGTGTTCGTTTTTATACAGCAATCATTTCATTCTTACACAAATAATGGGGTTGTGTGGTGTCATGCTGTACTGGTCTTTTTAGTTATTATCAATCTTTCAACCCTACACAGATAGTGCAGTGGTGTACTATGGTGTGATGCCATATTGGTGGTGTTCGTTTTTATACAGCAATCATTTCATTCTTACACAAATAATGGGGATGTGTGGTGTGATGCTGTACTGGTCTTTTTAGTTATTATCAATCTTTCAACCCTACACAGATAGTGCAGATGTGTACTATGGTGTGATGCCATATTGGTGGTGTTCGTTTTTATACAGCAATCATTTCATTCTTACACAAATAATGGGGTTGTGTGGTGTGATGCTGTACTGGTCTTTTTAGTTATTATCAATCTTTCAACCCTACAAAGATAGTGCAGTGGCGTACTATGGTGTGATGCCATATTGGTGGTGTTCATTTTTATACAGCAATCATTTCATTCTTACACAAATAATGGGGATGTGTGGTGTGATGCTGTACTGGTCTTTTTAGTAATTATCAATCTTTCAACCCTACACAGATAGTGCAGTGGTGTACTATGGTGTGATGCCATATTGGTGGTGTTCGTTTATATATACATGAATCATTTCATTCTTACACAAATAATGGGGTTGTGTGGTGTGATGCTGTACTGGTCTTTTTAGTTATTATCAATCTTTCAACCCTTCACAGATAGTGCAGATGTGTATTATGGTGTGATGCCATATTGGTGGTGTTCGTTTTTATACAGCAATCATTTCATTCTTACACAAATAATTGGGTTGTGTGGTGTGATGCTGTACTGGTCATTTTAGTTATTATCAATCTTTCAACCCTACACAGATAGTGCAGTGGTGTACTATGGTGTGATGCCATATTGGTGGTGGTTGTTTTTATACAGCAATCATTTCATTCTTACACAAATAATGGGGTTGTGTGGTGTGATGCTGTACTGGTCTTTTTAGTTATTATCAATCTTTCAACCCTTCACAGATAGTGCAGATGTGTATTATGGTGTGATGCCATATTGGTGGTGTTCGTTTTTACACAGCAATCATTTCATTCTTACACAAATAATGGGGATGTGTGGTGTGATGCTGTACTGGTCTTTTTAGTTATTATCAATCTTTCAACCCTACACAGATAGTGCAGTGGTGTACTATGGTGTGATGCCATATTGGTGGTGTTCGTTTTTATACAGCAATCATTTCATTCTTACACAAATAATGGGGATGTGTGGTGTGATGCTGTACTGGTCTTTTTAGTTATTATCAATCTTTCAACCCTACACAGATAGTGCAGTGGTGTACTATGGTGTGATGCCATATTGGTGGTGTTCGTTTTTACACAGCAATCATTTCATTCTTACACAAATAATGGGGATGTGTGGTGTGATGCTGTACTGGTCTTTTTAGTTATTATCAATCTTTCAACCCTACACAGATAGTGCAGTGGTGTACTATGGTGTGATGCCATATTGGTGGTGTTCGTTTTTACACAGCAATCATTTCATTCTTACACAAATAATGGGGATGTGTGGTGTGATGCTGTACTGGTCTTTTTAGTTATTATCAATCTTTTAACCCTACACAGATAGTGCAGTGGTGTACTATGGTGTGATGCCATATTGGTGGTGTTCGTTTTTATACAGCAATCATTTCATTCTTACACAAATAATGGGGATGTGTGGTGTGATGCTGTACTGGTCTTTTTAGTTATTATCAATCTTTCAACCCTACACAGATAGTGCAGTGGTGTACTATGGTGTGATGCCATTTTGGTGGTGTTCGTTTTTATACAGCAATCATTTCATTCTTACACAAATAATTGGGTTGTGTGGTGTGATGCTGTACTGGTCTTTTTAGTTATTATCAATCTTTCAACCCTACACAGATAGTGCAGTGGTGTTCTATGGTGTGATGCCATATTGGTGGTGGTTGTTTTTATACAGCAATAATTTCATTCTTACACAAATAATGGGGTTGTGTGGTGTGATGCTGTACTGGTCTTTTTAGTTATTATCAATCTTTCAACCCTTCACAGATAGTGCAGATGTGTATTATGGTGTGATGCCATATTGGTGGTGTTCGTTTTTATACAGCAATCATTTCATTCTTACACAAATAATTGGGTTGTGTGGTGTGATGCTGTACTGGTCTTTTTAGTTATTATCAATCTTTCAACCCTACAAAGATAGTGCAGTGTCGTACTATGGTGTGATGCCATATTGGTGGTGGTTGTTTTTATACAGCAATCATTTCATTCTTACACAAATAATGGGGATGTGTGGTGTGATGCTGTACTGGTCTTTTTAGTTATTATCAATCTTTTAACCCTACACAGATAGTGCAGATGTGTACTATGGTGTGATGCCATATTGGTGGTGTTCGTTTTTATACAGCAATCTTTTCATTCTCACACAAATAATGGGGTTGTGGTGTAATGCTGTACTGGTCTTTTTAGTTATTATCAATCTTTCAACCCTTCACAGATAGTGCAGATGTGTATTATGGTGTGATGCCATATTGGTGGTGTTCGTTTTTATACAGCAATCATTTCATTCTTACACAAATAATTGGGTTGTGTGGTGTGATGCTGTACTGGTCTTTTTAGTTATTATCAATCGTTCAACAATACATAGATAGTGCAGTGGTGTTCTATGGTGTGATGCCATATTGGTGGTGGTTGTTTTTATACAGCAATCTTTTCATTCTTACACAAATAATGGGGATGTGTGGTGTAATGCTGTACTGGTCATTTTTGTTATTATCAATCTTTCAACCATACAAAGATAGTGCAGTGGTGTTCTATGGTGTGATGCCATATTGGTGGTGGTTGTTTTTATACAGCAATCATTTCATTCTTACACAAATAATGGGGTTGTGTGGTGTAATGCTGTACTGGTCTTTTTAGTTATTATCAATCTTTCAACCCTACATAGATAGTGCAGTGGTGTTCTATGGCGTGATGCCATATTGGTGGTGGTTGTTTTTATACAGCAATCTTTTCATTCTTACACAAATAATGGGGTTGTGTGGTGTAATGCTGTACTGGTCTTTTTAGTTATTATCAATCTTTCAACCCTACACAGATAGTGCAGTGGTGTACTATGGTGTGATGCCATATTGGTGGTGGTTGTTTTTATACAGCAATCTTTTCATTCTTACACAAATAATTGGGTTGTGTGGTGTGATGCTGTACTGGTCTTTTTAGTTATTATCAATCTTTCAACCATACACAGATAGTGCAGATGTGTACTATGGTGTGATGCCATTTTGGTGGTGTTCGTTTTTATACAGCAATCATTTCATTCTTACACAAATAATGGGGTTGTGTGGTGTGATGCTGTACTGGTCTTTTTAGTTATTATCAATCTTTCAACCCTACACAGATAGTGCA
This sequence comes from Gibbula magus, assembly GCA_936450465.1. Classification (NCBI taxonomy): domain Eukaryota; kingdom Metazoa; phylum Mollusca; class Gastropoda; order Trochida; family Trochidae; genus Gibbula; species Gibbula magus. Next base: position 13,063,890 of record OW388295.1, read on the forward strand.
GTGGTGTACTATGGTGTGATGCCATATTGGTGGTGGTTGTTTTTATACAGCATTCATTTCATTCTTACACAAATAATGGGGATGTGTGGTGTGATGCTGTACTGGTCTTTTTAGTTATTATCAATCTTTTAACCCTACACAGATAGTGCAGATGTGTACTATGGTGTGATGCCATATTGGTGGTGTTCGTTTTTATACAGCAATCTTTTCATTCTCACACAAATAATGGGGTTGTGTGGTGTAATGCTGTACTGGTCTTTTTAGTTATTATCAATCTTTCAACCCTTCACAGATAGTGCAGATGTGTATTATGGTGTGATGCCATATTGGTGGTGTTCGTTTTTATACATCAATCATTTCATTCTTACACAAATAATTGGGTTGTGTGGTGTGATGCTGTACTGGTCTTTTTAGTTATTTTCAATCTTTCAACCCTACACAGATAGTGCAGTGGTGTACTATGGTGTGATGCCATATTGGTGGTGTTCGTTTTTATACAGTAATCATTTCATTCTTACACAAATAACGGGGATGTGTGGTGTGATGCTGTACTGGTCTTTTTAGTTATTATCAATCTTTCAACCCTACACAGATAGTGCAGTGGTGTACTATGGTGTGATGCCATATTGGTGGTGTTCGTTTTTACACAGCAATCATTTCATTCTTACACAAATAATGGGGATGTGTGGTGTGATGCTGTACTGGTCTTTTTAGTTATTATCAATCTTTCAACCCTACACAGATAGTGCAGTGGTGTACTATGGTGTGATGCCATTTTGGTGGTGTTCGTTTTTATACAGCAATCATTTCATTCTTACACAAATAATTGGGTTGTGTGGTGTGATGCTGTACTGGTCTTTTTAGTTATTATCAATCTTTCAACCCTACACAGATAGTGCAGTGGTGTACTATGGTGTGATGCCATATTGGTGGTGGTTGTTTTTATACAGCATTCATTTCATTCTTACACAAATAATGGGGATGTGTGGTGTGATGCTGTACTGGTCTTTTTAGTTATTATCAATCTTTTAACCCTACACAGATAGTGCAGATGTGTACTATGGTGTGATGCCATATTGGTGGTGTTCGTTTTTATACAGCAATCTTTTCATTCTCACACAAATAATGGGGTTGTGTGGTGTAATGCTGTACTGGTCTTTTTAGTTATTATCAATCTTTCAACCCTTCACAGATAGTGCAGATGTGTATTATGGTGTGATGCCATATTGGTGGTGTTCGTTTTTATACATCAATCATTTCATTCTTACACAAATAATTGGGTTGTGTGGTGTGATGCTGTACTGGTCTTTTTAGTTATTTTCAATCTTTCAACCCTACACAGATAGTGCAGTGGTGTACTATGGTGTGATGCCATATTGGTGGTGTTCGTTTTTATACAGCAATCATTTCATTCTTACACAAATAATGGGGATGTGTGGTGTGATGCTGTACTGGTCTTTTTAGTTATTATCAATCTTTCAACCCTACACAGATAGTGCAGTGGTGTACTATGGTGTGATGCCATATTGGTGGTGTTCGTTTTTACACAGCAATCATTTCATTCTTACACAAATAATGGGGATGTGTGGTGTGATGCTGTACTGGTCTTTTTAGTTATTATCAATCTTTCAACCCTACACAGATAGTGCAGTGGTGTACTATGGTGTGATGCCATTTTGGTGGTGTTCGTTTTTATACAGCAATCATTTCATTCTTACACAAATAATTGGGTTGTGTGGTGTGATGCTGTACTGGTCTTTTTAGTTATTATCAATCTTTCAACCCTACACAGATAGTGCAGTGGTGTACTATGGTGTGATGCCATATTGGTGGTGGTTGTTTTTATACAGCAATCATTTCATTCTTACACAAATAATGGGGTTGTGTGGTGTGATGCTGTACTGGTCTTTTTAGTTATTATCAATCTTTCAACCCTTCACAGATAGTGCAGATGTGTATTATGGTGTGATGCCATATTGGTGGTGTTCGTTTTTATACAGCAATCATTTCATTCTTACACAAATAATTGGGTTGTGTGGTGTGATGCTGTACTGGTCATTTTAGTTATTATCAATCTTTCAACCCTACACAGATAGTGCAGTGGTGTACTATGGTGTGATGCCATATTGGTGGTGGTTGTTTTTATACAGCAATCATTTCATTCTTACACAAATAATGGGGATGTGTGGTGTGATGCTGTACTGGTCTTTTTAGTTATTATCAATCTTTCAACCCTACACAGATAGTGCAGTGGTGTACTATGGTGTGATGCCATATTGGTGGTGTTCGTTTTTACACAGCAATCATTTCATTCTTACACAAATAATGGGGATGTGTGGTGTGATGCTGTACTGGTCTTTTTAGTTATTATCAATCTTTCAACCCTACACAGATAGTGCAGTGGTGTACTATGGTGTGATGCCATTTTGGTGGTGTTCGTTTTTATACAGCAATCATTTCATTCTTACACAAATAATTGGGTTGTGTGGTGTGATGCTGTACTGGTCTTTTTAGTTATTATCAATCTTTCAACCCTTCACAGATAGTGCAGTGGTGTACTATGGTGTGATGCCATATTGGTGGTGGTTGTTTTTATACAGCAATCATTTCATTCTTACACAAATAATGGGGTTGTGTGGTGTGATGCTGTACTGGTCTTTTTAGTTATTATCAATCTTTCAACCCTTCACAGATAGTGCAGATGTGTATTATGGTGTGATGCCATATTGGTGGTGTTCGTTTTTATACAGCAATCATTTCATTCTTACACAAATAATTGGGTTGTGTGGTGTGATGCTGTACTGGTCATTTTAGTTATTATCAATCTTTCAACCCTACACAGATAGTGCAGTGGTGTACTATGGTGTGATGCCATATTGGTGGTGGTTGTTTTTATACAGCAATCATTTCATTCTTACACAAATAATGGGGATGTGTGGTGTGATGCTGTACTGGTCTTTTTAGTTATTATCAATCTTTCAACCCTACACAGATAGTGCAGTGGTGTACTATGGTGTGATGCCATATTGGTGGTGTTCGTTTTTACACAGCAATCATTTCATTCTTACACAAATAATGGGGATGTGTGGTGTGATGCTGTACTGGTCTTTTTAGTTATTATCAATCTTTTAACCCTACACAGATAGTGCAGTGGTGTACTATGGTGTGATGCCATATTGGTGGTGTTCGTTTTTATACAGCAATCATTTCATTCTTACACAAATAATGGGGTTGTGTGGTGTGATGCTGTACTGGTCTTTTTAGTTATTATCAATCTTTCAACCCTACACAGATAGTGCAGTGGTGTACTATGGTGTGATGCCATATTGGTGGTGGTTGTTTTTATACAGCAATCATTTCATTCTTACACAAATAATGGGGATGTGTGGTGTGATGCTGTACTGGTCTTTTTAGTTATTATCAATCTTTTAACCCTACACAGATAGTGCAGATGTGTACTATGGTGTGATGCCATATTGGTGGTGTTCGTTTTTATACAGCAATCTTTTCATTCTCACACAAATAATGGGGTTGTGTGGTGTAATGCTGTACTGGTCTTTTTAGTTATTATCAATCTTTCAACCCTACATAGATAGTGCAGTGGTGTTCTATGGCGTGATGCCATATTGGTGGTGGTTGTTTTTATACAGCAATCTTTTCATTCTTACACAAATAATGGGGTTGTGTGGTGTGATGCTGTACTGGTCTTTTTAGTTATTATCAATCTTTCAACCCTACACAGATAGTGCAGTGGTGTACTATGGTGTGATGCCATATTGGTGGTGGTTGTTTTTATACAGCAATCATTTCATTCTTACACAAATAATGGGGATGTGTGGTGTGATGCTGTACTGGTCTTTTTAGTTATTATCAATCTTTTAACCCTACACAGATAGTGCAGATGTGTACTATGGTGTGATGCCATATTGGTGGTGTTCGTTTTTATACAGCAATAATTTCATTCTTACACAAATAATTGGGTTGTGTGGTGTAATGCTGTACTGGTCTTTTTAGTTATTATCAATCTTTCAACCATACAAAGATAGTGCAGTGTCGTACTATGGTGTGATGCCATATTGGTGGTGGTTGTTTTTATACAGCAATCATTTCATTCTTACACAAATAATGGGGATGTGTGGTGTGATGCTGTACTGGTCTTTTTAGTTATTATCAATCTTTCAACCCTTCACAGATAGTGCAGATGTGTACTATGGTGTGATGCCATATTGGTGGTGTTCGTTTTTATACAGCAATCATTTCATTCTCACACAAATAATGGGGATGTGTGGTGTGATGCTGTACTGATCTTTTTAGTTATTATCAATCTTTCAACCCTACAAAGATAGTGCAGTGGTGTAGTATGGTGTGATGCCATATTGGTGGTGGTTGTTTTTATACAGCAATCATTTCATTCTTACACAAATAATGGGGATGTGTGGTGTGATGCTGTACTGGTCTTTTTAGTTATTATCAATCTTTTAACCCTACACAGATAGTGCAGATGTGTACTATGGTGTGATGCCATATTGGTGGTGTTCGTTTTTATACAGCAATAATTTCATTCTTACACAAATAATTGGGTTGTGTGGTGTAATGCTGTACTGGTCTTTTTAGTTATTATCAATCTTTCAACCATACAAAGATAGTGCAGTGTCGTACTATGGTGTGATGCCATATTGGTGGTGTTCGTTTTTACACAGCAATCATTTCATTCTTACACAAATAATGGGGATGTGTGGTGTGATGCTGTACTGATCTTTTTAGTTATTATCAATCTTTCAACCCTTCACAGATAGTGCAGATGTGTATTATGGTGTGATGCCATATTGGTGGTGTTCGTTTTTATACAGCAATCATTTCATTCTTACACAAATAATGGGGATGTGTGGTGTGATGCTGTACTGATCTTTTTAGTTATTATCAATCTTTCAACCCTACAAAGATAGTGCAGTGGTGTAGTATGGTGTGATGCCATATTGGTGGTGTTCGTTTTTATACAGCAATCATTTCATTCTTACACAAATAATGGGGTTGTGTGGTGTGATGCTGTACTGGTCTTTTTAGTTATTATCAATCTTTCAACCCTACACAGATAGTGCAGATGTGTACTATGGTGTGATGCCATATTGGTGGTGTTCGTTTTTATACAGCAATCATTTCATTCTTACACAAATAATGGGGTTGTGTGGTGTGATGCTGTACTGGTCTTTTTAGTTCTTATCAATCTTTCAACCCTACACAGATAGTGCAGATGTGTACTATGGTGTGATGCCTTATTGGTGGTGTTCGTTTTTATACAGCAATCATTTCATTCTTACACAAATAATGGGGATGTGTGGTGTGATGCTGTACTGGTCTTTTTAGTTATTATCAATCTTTCAACCCTACACAGATAGTGCAGTGGTGTACTATGGTGTGATGCCATATTGGTGGTGTTCGTTTTTATACAGCAATCATTTCATTCTTACACAAATAATGGGGATGTGTGGTGTGATGCTGTACTGGTCTTTTTAGTTATTATCAATCTTTCAACCCTACACAGATAGTGCAGTGGTGTACTATGGTGTGATGCCATATTGGTGGTGTTCGTTTTTATACAGCAATCATTTCATTCTTACACAAATAATGGGGATGTGTGGTGTGATGCTGTACTGATCTTTTTAGTTATTATCAATCTTTCAACCCTACACAGATAGTGCAGATGTGTACTATGGTGTGATGCCATATTGGTGGTGTTCGTTTTTATACAGCAATAATTTCATTCTTACACAAATAATGGGGTTGTGTGGTGTGATGCTGTACTGGTCTTTTTAGTTATTATCAATCTTTCAACCCTACACAGATAGTGCAGTGGTGTACTATGGTGTGATGCCATATTGGTGGTGTTCGTTTTTATACAGCAATCATTTCATTCTTACACAAATAATGGGGTTGTGTGGTGTGATGCTGTACTGGTCTTTTTAGTTATTATCAATCTTTCAACCCTACACAGATAGTGCAGTGGTGTACTATGGTGTGATGCCATATTGGTGGTGTTCGTTTATATATACATGAATCATTTCATTCTTACACAAATAATGGGGATGTGTGGTGTGATGCTGTACTGGTTTTTTTAGTTATTATCAATCTTTCAACCCTACACAGATAGTGCAGTGGTGTACTATGGTGTGATGCCATATTGGTGGTGTTCGTTTTTATACAGCAATCATTTCATTCTTACACAAATAATGGGGATGTGTGGTGTGATGCTGTACTGGTCTTTTTAGTTATTATCAATCTTTCAACCCTACACAGATAGTGCAGTGGTGTACTATGGTGTGATGCCATATTGGTGGTGTTCGTTTTTATACAGCAATCATTTCATTCTTACACAAATAATGGGGATGTGTGGTGTGATGCTGTACTGGTCTTTTTAGTTATTATCAATCTTTCAACCCTACACAGATAGTGCAGTGGTGTACTATGGTGTGATGCCTTATTGGTGGTGTTCGTTTTTATACAGCAATCATTTCATTCTTACACAAATAATGGGGATGTGTGGTGTGATGCTGTACTGGTCTTTTTAGTTATTATCAATCTTTCAACCCTACACAGATAGTGCAGATGTGTACTATGGTGTGATGCCATATTGGTGGTGTTCGTTTATATATGAAGCTTATGATTCCTTCCCAGATAGTGGAGTGGTATGTTATGGTGTGATGCCGTACTGGTCTTGTATGTTTATCATATACATCAATCTTTTTATTCCTTCACACGTTGTGACATGGTGTGTGGATTGATGCTATACTGGTCTTCTTGCTTATCCCAACTTAACAAATGTAATGCAGTGGTGTTGTATGGTGTGATGCCATGCTGGTGGTGTTCGTTTATAAATCAGTCTTTTCATTTTAACACATTATATATTAGTGTTGTTTGTGATGTGACTCTGTCCTGAACTTTTTGGTTTATCTTGATCTTTTTAAACTTGAATAGGAATGGTGTGTTATGGTGTGATGCCGTACTGGTCTTTTTCGTTTCTGAATCAATCTTTTCATTCTTACACAAATAGTGGCATGGTGTGCAGTGTTACGCCGTACTGATCTTATGGTTAATATTGATCTTGTAACCTAACAAAGTAAATAGAATGGTGTACTATGGTGTGATCCCATAATGGTGGTGTTTGTTTTATAAATCAATCTTCTCATTCTTACACAAACAGTGCTGTGATGTGATGTCATACTTATCTTGTTAGATGTTACCGGTCTTTGAACCTTTGCACAGAACATGAAGTGGTGTACTATCATATGGTGTGATGCCATATTGGTGTCGTTCATTTATATATGAATCTTATGATTCCTACCCAGATAGTGGAGTGGTGTGTTATGGTGTGATGCCATATTGGTGGTGTTCATTAGCAGTCCCAACTTAGTAGGGACTGCTATCAGTTTTTGCACAGTTTCTGTCGCAGGCGCAGGCGCATTTTGTATTGGCTATAACTTTTTTCCTAGAAAGTTTTGAGAACTCATACATAACTTCTTACTCATGCCCCTGGGGAATTTGTTTGACATGTTCATATTCAAGGTATATATTGTGAGAAGATGCAGAATGCAGATGCTGAATCTCACAAGGTCACACCAATATTTCTCCTCAAAACGAGTGTATAACTATTTTATATTGCAACACGGGGTATTCAGTTGTTACGTAAAACCCGGGTTCTATTGGTTCTACGGTAACTTCCCCACCATATGCATCTACCTTTCAAACTTGAAGAATATATTTATATGTAACAGAAGAATTATGTTCCACCTCTAAGCAGACTCTCCCAGAGCAATTCTTGACAAATTACTTCTTCTATTTGATCCACGGACAATACTTTTCATTGCAGATTCTGAAAGTCCTATTTCTCTATAATAGTAAAGCAAAGTATGTGAGCCATGCCATACTGTTTGATTTAGAGACACTTGCATCCGGTTGAGTAACAAGAAAAAGAAATAAGAAAAGTGTTATATAATGTACATAAGTCACAACCATAAATCATATAAAAATAAAATGTGTACATTATCCAGGCAATGTGTCCTATGCGACACTACAAACAGAATAAAACTTATTAATAAAATAAATACACACACTCTCTCTACACACACGCAGAGTGCTATATACCCAGGACTCGTTATAGTGGAGGTATGATGATGATCATATCGTCCTAAGGCATTGAGGGAGTTGATGCTGTTGTGGAGACTTTGTCTGTCTTTTTTGTCTGCCCCCATTCCGATCAGAGGCACCCCTGAGCCACTCTTTAAGGCACTTTTCCATTTCATTTTGAGTGGCATTAACACACAGATGATTTTTTCTTACAGCTTCTGTGGTTCACATATTCCAATTCCAATGCACCTCCAGAGGTTGTTTGAAACAAGACAAAAGTAAGCTCACATACTCCTACATTTAGTTTGACCGCCTTCATATACTATCATTAATTTATTTGAAAAAATATGAGTCACCAAATCTACAATTTATAATCCCCATTGGCTAAGATTTCAGTTTGCTAGAGTCGAAAAAGCAAAAGTTTATGGATGGATGTATGCACAGACAGACGAAAGCTGAATGTCATGCCATTCAATGCCATCAGCACATCAGGCCTGATTAGAAAATACAACATGAGCCAGCTGAACTGGTGTTTGACACATGTTGTTGAAATACTACTATAAGTTCAAATACCTGAGCTTGAAATATATCTCTGTTTAGGATATTTTATTGAAAATAATGCTCTCAGTAACATGGGGTCCCTGACGTTAAGACCGATGATTGTTCACCAAAGATAAACAAAACGTTCACTTACTTAGGATGAAGGGGGCGGGATAGCGCAGTGGTTAGCGCGTTCGTCTTCAGATCAAGAGGTCCGGAGTTACTCCAATTTATCAACAGTCATCAGTGGCAGTGACACCTCGCTTGGAAGAGACTGACAAGGTTTGTCTTAACCTTGTTGTTTCATTAGGACTAAGTAAATTTTCCTGTGTAAACTGGAAAGTTCCGACTTGACTCGCATCTCGCATTCCTGTAAAGAGGAACATATACAGGTGCAATAATCCTTATGGACAACATGTAAAGCTGAAACATACTGCTAAACTGGCGAGATATTATTTTGGATCGTCCGCAAGAATTTAATTATGTATTTCAATATATTTTGGGCAGTCGACTGGGCCTTATTCATACACTGCTGTGTCTGAATTAGATATATGAATCTTTAGATGAAAACAAATGTTAAATGAAAACTAAAATGCGCTTATAGGACAGGGAGATATTATCAATATATTGCAATACAGTACGACAATATGTTCCGACAAATGGTTAAGTTGATATCCGACATTTTATGTTTTAAAATCAACATATTTCCTTCTCAGTCACGGGAAAACATCCAAACATACATGAAAAACAAAAACTAGCTTAGTGAAAATGGCATCAATTTGCTCAAACATTAATCGCTCTCTACCTGCCTATTATTGATAATTTGATATCCCTTTCCCACATAGTGTTGTTCATAAAGTGGAAAAGAAACATGATCAAATCTTAATTTTGACAAAAGCCCAAGGAATATATTGTATTTGAGAATATACAGTATGTCTTTGTGTATCACAGTACAGACATGAGTACCTGCCCCGAGTACTGACTATATCGATTGCTGGGCTGCTTGTACCACTTTTGGTATGTCAAACTATTATGTTTAAATGAATTATCAAAATATATATTTATGTATTTATCCAACACCATATAGTAATAAAAACCACAACAATATTTAATAATTATAAAAATATTTATTTCGTGATTGTAAACAATAAGTTGACATCAATGTTTTCTGCATGCTGTTTCTGGTTTCAACATCGTGAGTTCTTAATATTCCCTCACCCAGCTTCTGAATTACTTCTTTTAAAACATAGCCGCTGTGTATAAGGCAACCCTCTTTTCTGGTATAAAAAAATGGTCTTTTACATAGTAATATACGGTATCAAATAAGACACATTTTTTTCATTGACAACATTTAACTTACCAGTAAGTGTTGTAGACGACATGTTGACCTTTTGTCGGAAACCATAATTTGGACCACTCCTGTTCATAATTGAGCGTGTTGGTGTCACAGAGGGTGGTACTGGTAATTGCCTTATTTCAGAAGATGATGTCCTGGGACTTGCTGCTATGAAAGCTGACGATGTCATGCTTTGCTCAGCCTGGGTGAAAGCTTGTACATGAGTACGCTTTTGGGGTGATGAATTTGGTCCATACCCATGTTGATCATCATCGTCATCAATTAATTGCAGAGTTGACCTACAAATTAAATTTTTTTATTAATCACTGTAAAATGCATGCTATGTTTTACTGTTTATATCATCACAAAGGCAAAAGACGGGGCATATATACCATGAGATTATTTCAAAATCATTGACTTACCTATTTCAAAGATAAAAAACTCATGGAAACAATCCTTTAAAACAGTTTGAAAATACAGAACCATTGGCTCTTTTCATTTATATATGAATCTTTTCATTCCTGTGATGTGCTATGTTATGCCATATTGGTCTTGTTGGGTATTATCAATCTATTAACCTTTGTAGAGATAGTGAAGTGGTGTACTATGGTGTGATGCCATATTTGTGGTGTTCATTTTATACGAATCTTAGCATTCTTGCACAAATAGTGTTGTGTTGTGCGGTGTTACACCATATTGGTCTTGTTGGTAAGGGGGCGGGATAGCGCAGTGGTTAGCGCGTTCGGCTTCGGATCAAGAGGTCCGGGGTTCGAATCCGGGGCACGGCAACTTTCTCTGCAGTAGAGAACTGTTCTACACGCAGTCAGGTTTGGGTGCAATGCTACACTGAATTTCAGTGCAGTACCACCCATGGTTCCAGCCGATGCTCGCAGGTTTCACCGCAATGCATAGCCACATGGCGTTGCGGGCTTTCTCCCTGCCATAATACTAGCAGCCGCGATATAAGTGAAATACTCTTGAAAGCGGCGTTAAACCCCAACTCACTCACTCTTGTTGGTAATTATCGATCTTTTAACCTTACACAGAAAGTGTATTGTTGTCTTATGGTGTGATGCCATATTGGTCTTGTTGGTTATTATCAATCTTTTAACCTCACAGAGATAATGTATTGTTGTCTTATGGTGTGATGCCATATTGGTCTTGTTGGTTATTATCAATCTTTTAACCTTACACAGGAAGTGTATTGTTGTCTTATGGTGTGATGCCATATTGGTCTTGTTGGTTATTATCAATCTTTTAACCTTACACAGAAAGTGAAATGTTGTCTTATGGTGTGATGCCATATTGGTCTTGTTGGTTATTATCGATCTTTTAACCTTACAGAGATAATGTATTGTTGTCTTATGGTGTGATGCCATATTGGTCTTGTTGGTTATTATCAATCTTTTAACCTTACACAGGAAGTGTATTGTTGTCTTATGGTGTGATGCCATATTGGTCTTGTTGGTTATTATCGATCTTTTAACCTCACAGAGATAATGTATTGTTGTCTTATGGTGTGATGCCATATTGGTCTTGTTGGTTATTATCAATTTTTTAACCTTACACAGGAAGTGTATTGTTGTCTTATAGTGTGATGCCATATTGGTCTTGTTGGTTATTATCAATCTTTTAACCTCACAGAGATAATGTATTGTTGTCTTATGGTGTGATGCCATATTGGTCTTGTTGGTTATTATCGATCTTTTAACCTTACACAGGAAGTGTATTGTTGTCTTATGGTGTGATGCCATATTGGTCTTGTTGGTTATTATCGATCTTTTAACCTCACAGAGATAATGTATTGTTGTCTTATGGTGTGATGCCATATTGGTCTTGTTGGTTATTATCAATCTTTTAACCTTACACAGGAAGTGTATTGTTGTCTTATGGTGTGATGCCATATTGGTCTTGTTGGTTATTATCGATCTTTTAACCTCACAGAGATAATGTATTGTTGTCTTATGGTGTGATGCCATATTGGTCTTGTTGGTTATTATCAATCTTTTAACCTTACACAGGAAGTGTATTGTTGTCTTATGGTGTGATGCCATATTGGTCTTGCTGGTTATTATCAATCTTTTAACCTCACAGAGATAATGTATTGTTGTCTTATGGTGTGATGCCATATTGGTCTTGTTGGTTATTATCAATCTTTTAACCTCACAGAGATAATGTTTTGTTGTCTTATGGTGTGATGCCATATTGGTCTTGTTGGTTATTATCAATCTTTTAACCTTACATAGATAATGTATTGTTGTCTTATGGTGTGATGCCATATTGGTCTTGTTGGTTATTATCGATCTTTTAACCTTACACAGGAAGTGTATTGTTGTCTTATGGTGTGATGCCATATTGGTCTTGTTGGTTATTATCAATCTTTTAACCTCACAGAGATAATGTATTGTTGTCTTATGGTGTGATGCCATATTGGTCTTGTTGGTTATTATCAATCTTTTAACCTCACAGAGATAATGTATTGTTGTCTTATGGTGTGATGCCATATTGGTCTTGTTGGTTATTATCGATCTTTTAACCTTACACAGGAAGTGTATTGTTGTCTTATGGTGTGATGCCATATTGGTCTTGTTGGTTATTATCGATCTTTTAACCTTACAGAGATAATGTATTGTTGTCTTATGGTGTGATGCCATATTGGTCTTGTTGGTTATTATCGATCTTTTAACCTTACACAGGAAGTGTATTGTTGTCTTATGGTGTGATGCCATATTGGTCTTGTTGGTTATTATCGATCTTTTAACCTCACAGAGATAATGTATTGTTGTCTTATGGTGTGATGCCATATTGGTCTTGTTGGTTATTATCGATCTTTTAACCTTACACAGGAAGTGTATTGTTGTCTTATGGTGTGATGCCATATTGGTCTTGTTGGTTATTATCGATCTTTTAACCTTACACAGGAAGTGTATTGTTGTCTTATGGTGTGATGCCATATTGGTCTTGTTGGTTATTATCGATCTTTTAACCTTACACAGGAAGTGTATTGTTGTCTTATGGTGTGATGCCATATTGGTCTTGCTGGTTATTATCAATCTTTTAACCTCACAGAGATAATGTATTGTTGTCTTATGGTGTGATGCCATATTGGTTTTGTTGGTTATTATCAATCTTTTAACCTCACAGAGATAATGTATTGTTGTCTTATGGTGTGATGCCATATTGGTCTTGTTGGTTATTATCGATCTTTTAACCTTACACAGAAAGTGTATTGTTGTCTTATGGTGTGATGCCATATTGGTCTTGTTGGTTATTATCGATCTTTTAACCTTACACAGAAAGTGTATTGTTGTCTTATGGTGTGATGCCATATTGGTCTGGCATGATGCTATATTGGTCGTTTCATTTGTATGAATCTTTTCATTCCTACTTCTTTGAGAGGCATTTTAGAATTTTAACCGTGCAGTGGTGTGGTGTGGTGTGTGATGTGATGCGCATCATGCCGTACTGGTCTTGTTGGTTATTATTGATCTTTTAACCTTGACAGATATATTGAAGAGGTGTTCTATGGTGTGATGCCATATTGGTGGTTTTCGTTAATAAATATATGAATATTTTCATTCCTACACAGATAGTGCAGTGGTTTGATATGCTCTGATGCAATATTGATTTTTTTTTGTTATATGAATCTTTTCATTCTTCCAATATAGCGGCACGCTGTGTGGATTGATGCTATACTGGTCTTCTTGTTTATTATCCATCATTCCAACTTGACAAATGTAATGCAGTGGTGTTGTATGGTGTGATGCCATGCTGGTGGTGTTCGTTTATAAATCAGTCTTTTCATTTTGGCACATTTATAAGATAAATAGTTGTGTTTGTAAAATTTCCGGGATTCATTGTTATTCAACACCCGCAAATCGGCGTTGGTCAGGCCAAATCTTGTGAACATGATACATAGGTTTGCAGTGATTCGCCCTAAGTAATTTGTGGGTATTCAATGTCATTCAACATAGGCAAATCAACCAATCAGAATCAAGGATACACCGAAATCATGTTACAATATATATATGTGTGGTTTGTGATGTGACTCTTTACTGATCTTGCTTCTTAATATTGATCTTTTAACCTACGTTAACAAGGGAAATGGAGTGGTGTGGTGTGGTGCGATGACATACTGATTTTTAGTTCATCAGGCCTGAAAGGTCAGATGGGTGCATGGCATAGGTGTCAATATGTCCATCCGTAAAGTTTTCGCTTTTTCGACTTCTTCTCCAGAACCATTGACTCTAGAGAAGTGAAATGTATGTGCAGACTCTTTGGCCATTTGGGATTATAAATTGTAAATTTGGTGACCAAGATAGGGTCACAGGGGTCACAACCTTCATAAGCCATTTTCATCTTCTACTCCAATACCAAACGGTCTAGAAAGCTGGAATGTTGTGTAGAGACTCCTTGGGTAATGGGGATACTAAATTGTAGATTCAGTGACCCTGTGACCCCAAATGGGCTCAGGGATCACAACCTTAAAAACCTATTTTCATCTTGCGTGTGACGTAAGAGTGCCATGTTATCGTACAGATGCCGTACTCTCATGTGCTGCACACGCACGATGTCATTACTTACACGCACGATGTAAGTGCGTGCATGTGCAATGGACTTTAGTTTTTCAGGCCAATTTCAGGCACCCAGGGGGTAGGGGTATAGGGTGACCTCCAGACGGTCTCTCTCAGAGCTGCTGTCTCAAGATGCCGCCCATTCAACTCAGAGACTCCCGCTTCTGATGCTGCAAGAGCAGTTTCAAATGGCAGCGCATAATAACTGCAGAAATCAGTGGGCACAACATACATTGTATTTGCGGAGCACGTGCTTACTCGGTACTGGCAATTTGAGTGTTGCATGGTCATTTGTCAGTTGAACTGGGGAAGTGTCGAGTAAGCACGGACAACGCACTTGCATCATGCGGAGCAAGCACGTACTAAGTGCGTCGTCCTTGGATAATGTGTGAATGTGAAAAACTTAAAACACTCACAGAGTCCATGCGTTGTGCGTACAGTGTCCGTAGAGTATAAGCACGGAAGTCGTATGGGTGGAAAATACGCAGCTCGCACGAGATTATATAACTGAATGGCCATGCCTCAAGGAATCTAGACTTGGGGATATGTATTTTGATCATTTTCTGAATGTTATTTTGAAATTGCACGTGTCAAGGATTATAAAATGCAAACATATTTTTTAAACGAAAAAGCATGTTGATTACGCACATAAAACCATTGAACCAATGTCTTCTTTTAGCAAGGATCAGATAGGGAAAAATCTGTCTAACCAAGGCACTCGCAGTAGCCAGATTTTCATAGAAAAATAATCTTACCATATATAACGGCAGCTGATGATGTCAATATTTGGAAATACTTCGATGTAGCTCATGATTATGCAAGTGTCAGAAGTAAAATACCATATGTTATTGAAACTGTGATTGTGACAGTTAAATAATTTTTAGTGTTATAAGAAAGAACAAAACAGACTTCAGACCAAATATGTGAACAAGTTATTGCGATCTTTATTGATATTGAATGAGTAGTGAAAAAGGCACTCTCTGCCATTAGTTGGAAATTATTAAAGAACTACTAAAGAAGGCAAGGGGGCAACTTACAATGATTTGAAATAATTCTGTATGTCTTAAATTGGAAAGTTATTACCTTTCTTACTCATGTGAATAAACATTTTTAAGAGCTATTCTTTAAAACTTCTCTAAGACATACAGGTATTACACTTTAAAAGTTCAAATTACACTTTTTAACCTCCCTAACCTAACCTAACAGATATTAAAAAATTATAATCACTATAAAATACATGTTATGTTTTACTACAATTTGTATCATTTCATATGTCCTCTGTCTGGGGATTAAGCATTTTTAAAAACTGTTCCCACTTCTAAGGCAAGTAACATCACATCCTTGAAAGTATCGTAATCATCAACGACGGGGATTCGAAGCGAGTTTGCACATGTGTTTGTGAACGGCACCCCGTCTTGAATGATGCTGACATTATGCGAAAACTCCAACTGGAGCCCTGGCGAAAATCCTAACGGTAGTTCTTCTTCAAGTCCAGTGACAAATGCAAGGAGCATTGGCAAAGAGTTTGCTTCTGAAAAATACGACAAGACAAATGTTTCATTATGTGAATCATTTAATAAATACTTGTAATATTGTGTATATACTCCAATATGTAAATTGTAAATTAACACCTATTATTGTATTTGTATAATTGTTGTTGATCTTCGGTGTGAACTCGAGGAAATAAAGAATCTCCTTCCTAAAGAATCCTCTCTCTCTCTCTCTCTCTCTCTCTCTCTCTCTCTCTCTCTCTCTCACTCTCACTCTCACACTCACACTCACACTCACACTCACTCACTCACTCACTGTATCTTCAATAAGCTAGCTATTATAACTGGCCATAATTTGATCGAGATCTCCAAAATTCATTCACTCAAAAAATCTCTCGTGTCAGATAGTTTCATGTACTTTAAGACAATGAGGCTGAACTAATGCAGTACTTGCTTAGTAAAGATCAGGACGTTATTTCTATTGAACCCCATCAAGCCCAGAAGGCTAGATGGGTTTATTGCAATGGTCTCTCGTCAGTTGTCCTCAGTTTTGTTCCATTTTCAAGATCCCTTTAAAAATGAATTGTTTTTATTAAAAGTTTAGCCAAGCTTTTGTTTAGTTATGCTAAAAACATTGCTATTTTAAGTAATATTCTTCTTAAATATTTAAATGATCTAATCATTTTTATCACCAAATAATTCCATTTTGTGAGGTTTGAGATAAGTATATGAAGCACGATGATAGAATTACTGCATATCTGTCGCTAAATGTTAGGAATTTCATTTCTGCTGTTTTGTCAAATAGTCTGTGAAGTGTTCCGCACTCACATGTTCAATTGATTGTCCTGAAACCCCAGTGATGAAACTTTGCTTCATGTGTACCAAAGATATATCTTGAAATGGATCGTCATAATAGTGTACCACGTTTCCATGTGTACTTAGACTTATGTACTTTAGTGACCCTTAGAAAACTTAGTTTGAGACATATACAGTCGGACCCCGTTAATCCGCACAATTTGGTTACAGTTGAAAATCGAATCCGGATTTGCATAGAAATGTAAAGAGGAGATTTGAAATACTACCCTGCAGATAGCCAGGTTTCCGGATATACGGGTTCCGGTTAAACAAGGTCTCACTGTAAATGTTAAATTTGAATTACAGTCGGACCCTGTTTATCCGTACGATTCAGTTGCAGATGAAATCAAACGGAAAGTGAGTTGTACAGTCAAATCAAATCATCATTTGCATCGAAATGCATAAATACAATTTGAAATACTTTCATGCGGATGGCTTGGTTTCCAGATATATACGGGGTCTGGGTGAACAAAATCTCACTGTATATATATATATATATATATATGTTTAGACTGGGTTAATGATTTTTGCCTTTTGACAATGTCATAGTCTGATGTCATCTTGTATACATGACTGTTGCTATAGATGTCTACCAAATATATTTCTGTTAGAGGCATTTCAGAAGTTTTTAGAGATGAAGGAAAACCAAAATTTAACTTTTTCATTAAAATAAATGCAATATTTCGGTGTAGAAACTAACACTGCCATCAGGGAAGTTTTGATAACATTGCTAATATCTACAATGATACATAATCTTCTTTGTACTGAAAAAGTTCACTCCATAGATGTTGGTTTTCCTTCAAAATGAATTTCATCTGTAATGTACATAGAGAATATTACACGAGGAAGTGTGTCTTATGACTTTTACGAAACAATGTGAATTTTTGTATTGCCCAAGCGAGAGCGAGTGTTATAATACATTTGCACGAGTTTCGTAAAAGTCATTTGGCACACTTTCAAGTAAAATGATTTCTTTATTACCCATTCTATTCTATTTGATTTGTGTAAAATTAGCCAGGAAATAGCCCACTTCCTTTGCGACGGCATGCTACAGTGACGTCATGAACAATCCTTTTATGATGTCACGGATGACGAAATGCGTGAAGTCACGGTGAAACAATTGTTCCTAGGCAAACTAGATATGTGCACATGTGCTCATTTCAAAAATATTAACTCGGTTATTTTCAACCATATGGGTAATAAATATGTATATATAGTAATATGTTTTATCAACTATGAATAACTAAGAAACGATATTTTTGGATAATCAACGTCTTTATTTTTTGTCTATCAACTTCTAGAATGCCTCTGAAGCCATTGAATGTATGTATACATGTATAATCATTATATGTACCTAAATATCATTCTTATTGTTTAGTCGGTAAATGTATTTCATATTTGTGTCATGTCCCTTTTAATTCATAAGTATTATTATTATGAAGTAATTTATTTTAACTGAACATATACCATTCTTTGAGCGGATATTTTTCAATGTTTTCCCGTCATATTCTGAATTCAAGTGCTGTGTGTAACTTGCCAAGTAATGTTGATGATTCAATAAATTTACAAAACAATTTTTTCTGTATTGTCTTTTCTTATGTAAATTGAGTTTTAATAATAATAACAACTTCAAATTGCCCCAAAATTTGGTAAATTTCATTTTCCATTCTTATTTTCATCAATGGACTGGATATTTCTCCAAGGATTTAGACAATTACATTGACATGTTTCAAGAAGCGAAAAAGGATTTAATGATATATTCTGAGCAGAGCAAACTAGACATCCAATTTATCTTTATATGTAATTTTTCAATGCTTCTTTGTTGGTGAAACTGCTACCATTTAAAAACTAAACAACTGGAAATAAAAGAAAACAATTTTTTTTTTGCTTCATGAGAATTGTTTTTGCTCCTGTGAATTAACATTTTCACAAGACTCGCTGGTTACCAGCAAGGATAGAAAATTGCAGCTGCATGTAAGGTCAGATGGCAAATCCAGGCCACAACATTCTCAGGAACTTGTCAACAAAGCCACCAGACTTCAATCTCATAAATATAGGGTCAGACCAACACAAAAGCTACAGATCCTACCCTAGTTTAGACTGAAAGGCCAGATGGACATGGCCCCGTCACTCATTTTAGGCTTCTCCAGAAGAACCACTACACCCACAAACCTTTCCATTTTCTGGGGAGGTACCCGGCACCTACATGTAGTGAATGTCTGGGGTTTTGTATGTTTGTACAATGATCCAAGCAAAGAATCTGGGACTGAACAGAACCAAGTATGCCATCAATTTATGTTGGATGCAATTCCTTGTCGGATGAAAGAAGCAGTTTCTGTTGCTGGGGGTTTATGTAGTAAATAATGACCCAGTGCAGAACAGTTGTAGCATATAAACTCGCGAGGCCTTTAGCCAGAGTTTATTACCACAAGGCGAGGCAATCAGGTCATTATTTGCCTTACACTCCTGAGGGGAAACTCCATTTTAAAAATAATTTGATATATGACTTAAAGGGATACTTTGCTGATTTATATGACATGACCAGAAGATATCAATGAAATATTTCCATATACTCATGATTGACTGGAAAGGAGGTTTTCAAACTAAATTCTTCATTTCTTACACAGTAGACATAAATCGGTACCTATAAATATATATTCATATGTATAACAATACAGCCATTACACAACAGAATGTACACGGATTGACATGAATCCTCTGTAGTTCAAGTGGCAAAGGCGCTGCTCGATAAACATTGAGGTTCAGGGTTTGAATCCAAATTTCATTACATGCAAATATTCATTTCTAATTTGATAAAATTTCCAAATTTTACAAGTCCATTAGTTTCCAGGGGTTGAATATTTCATAACTGGCCATGGTGGTCATGAGATAACCAACCTGCTTAAACAAAAGAAATAATCTGGTTGGTCATGGCAAGACGTTGGCAGGAATCTTGAAGAGTATCCAATCTCACTGATTGTCCACCATGAGAGTAACAGTGCTCTAACCACTATAGGCGCATGATGTGTTCCTTTTGCTGTCCATCCTAGGACAACACTAAACTTAGACTTCAACAGTCTATCTTAGCAGAAATCAATCTAAATCCAGGTATCATTCTTGTAATGATTGTTGCGGGCAGGAACTGATTACAGAGATGGGTTGTTGGAACCACAAGGACATGACAAGTCGAAAACAAGGAAACGACTGCCCGCCCGAATGCCTGTGACGGGCTAATTTTGTTAGGGGCTGGTAAAATATAAACCCTGCCAGCCCGATGGTCGGGCTGATATTTTACCTTTACACCCCTTGGGAAGTTATTTCTTTTGTTTGAGTTGCAAGTTATATGCCATAACCACCATCTGCGCAGGTTGGTTATCTCATAACCACCATGGTCGGTTATGAGATATTCAACCTACGGAAACAGATGGACTTGTAAAATTTGGAAATTTTGTCAAATTAGAAATGAAAATTTTGTAAGTAACGAAAGTGGGAATCGAACCCTGGACCTCTATATCGTCGAGCAGCACCTTTACCAATTGAGCTACCGAGGATCCATACCGATGAGTGTTCATTCTTTTGTGTCTAGGATGTATTTACATATGTTCTAATATCATATATACATATGTATGTATGGGTACCAATTTATGTCTACTTTGTGTATGGAATGAATGATTGAGTTTGAAACCTTCCTTTCGAGTCAGTCATGGGTGTATTGGGAAAAATTCACTGATATATTTTGATCATGTCGTACAAATCAACAAAATACTCCTTTAAAAAGCATATATACAATTATTTTATAAATAGAGTGTTCCGCGGGAGTGTAAGGCAAATAATGACCCGATTGCCTCGCGTTATGGCAATAAACTCTGCTCGGGCTGACGCCCTCGCGAGTTTATATGCCATAACCGCTCGGCACCGGGTCATTATTTACTACATAATCATGAAATCTTATATGTGTCAAATTCATATCTACTATTGAAACAAAACACTTAAGATGAATTAAATTTAAATGTGATTTATTCGTTTCTATTCATGTATATTTTTGTAATTCATGTCAAGTTGATGGTAAAAATTAAATTTAAAATTAAAGAAAAATTTGTATGCATGTCATGTTGGGACATTTAAATTAACATGAAATCAAATACTAGGGTTCATCTATTCTGATGGATTGTGGAATGAAGGCAATTCTGATCCACTGTGTTTACTTGTAAACCTCACATCAAGGATGATATTTCATCTTATTTAAAATCGAATTTGTTACTTAATATATACCCGGTACTCTTCAAAAAAGGAAACTTGACATTGACTCAAAATTTGATATAGCTAATATAAACATTGCATTGAGATAGGACAGAGAAATCATCACTCAAACCTCGTTTGAGAATCCAAGCACACAAAGCATTTATCGTGTCGCACATCCAGATTATATACATACACAACAGAGATAATTTCACAGCGGTAAGGACATTTCAGTCCGGCTTCTTCCATTTTGCTACGTCCTGTTTTGATCTGAAATTCTGCGTAGCCACGGGATCTGTAGACGACGCTGTCGTCGTGCTGTCTCGTATATGGATCAGTCTGACGGATTGATCTTGTGCTGTAGTTGTCACCCTTGGATTCATGACATTGGTCTGTCAACAACGTTCTTGGTATGGTTGTACCGGGTCGACACTATGTAGATATGTCAGAATACGCCAGAATGCCTGACCACATCTTGCTGAGTTACTCCACCTTGCAATCGGCCAGTAACGTTGTTGTGTTGAGCTCTATACAGTCTTGGCTCTCCACTTCTTGTGTCTACTGTCGTTATAAGGATTGTATGAACACACGTTGATGTGGCGTTTTATACTCTTGGAGCAAGGGTTCCTGCATGCATAAATACAGAATTTTGTTGCATTTTGGTAAATGTGTTCTCCAAATGCTAGTAGTACCTTTATGCGTACATTGTCTTTGCTTACTACAATTTCCTTATCATAACATACTTTGAGATATGTTGATGAAAGTGGTTTTTCACATATATCAAGTTTAATTTTTTGCAGAGTATAACTTTCGTCAATAGTTTCTAACACTTTTTCAATGTAAAAGTCTTAATTTGCAGCGGTTCTATGTTTTGAATGATTTCTTAAAATGCATGAAACAGGTCAATGTCCCGGGAAGGTATGATTGTGTGTAGAGTTTCAATTAAGCGTTTGAAAAATTGGACTTATATGTTTTGACCAATTGTCATAAATGCAATCTCTTGTTTGGGCAAGAAACCAGTATATTTGGATTAAAAGTTACTTTTATCATTTGGTTGAATTTATGTAAAAAATAATTGATATCTTAAATTATCATGGGATCTGTTTAGAATCTTGAACATAATGCGTAGGAACAATTGAGCAAACACATCCTGTTTATCATTCCAGTATACTGCTACGTTCATTAAACACATGAGGATATAGTACACTATTTTACTGGCTTTCAAAAGTTAAAACGTACTGGCGTGGTCATCCTGTTAAATAGGCGTTAATAGTTCACCTTGCCATAGTTTTAAAGGCGAATTTAGCGAAATACTGTATCTTATATTACATAATGTGCTAAGATAATATTAGGTACTAACTCACTTCCATGACCTGAATGCAACATTGACAATTGTGACATGAGTAGGACAGGCAACTTTTGAAGAAGGCTGGTAAGTTTTCCAAGTTGCCAGCCCGGGTGTCTGGTCAAGGTTAAGGTAAGTTTCCTACACTGCTTCAAACCATATCGACTATCAAGCCCTTAGCAGTTTAGTTTTGACAATACATATGTGTGTGATAATCTGTTGGATATGGTTTCTAGTCTCACATGTATTGTCGATAACAAGCAACTAAGGAAATAAATAAAATAATTTTTTTTAAAAGCTCATACCCTCTAAAGCACACCTACATCATATCGACAGGTAGAGAAACACCCAAAAAGGCACATCTGCATGATGTTTAAAGACACCATACCAAATTTGGTTAAGATTGGTCAGGTAGTTTTAGGGTTATCATCACAACATCAACGCCAACGCCAAGGGAAGCTCAACAAAAAACAGTAGGTCTCCCGACCTTTTGGGGAGACACAATCAGGTAGTACAATGTACATCTGACCTTCCATGGGAACCCTCGACAGTATCGTTTAATGGAGCAGCATCGAATTCGTTTTCTTCTATCAGCTTAGTCAACGATTTTGTCAAAACAGGCCTGAAATCTGATACACGAACACTTTTATAATATATATTTGTTTGTATGTTTAGCAAAGACAACAATGCCAATTGCCAAGATGCAATTTCTGTAGTGACACCAAATGCTTAAAAGTAATTTATAAAAGTGTTGATGATAGAAGAAAACGAACTCGATGCTGCTTCATTAAACGATACTGTCGAACGAGTTGAATCAATTAATTGAATTTTATCAGAAACTACACTAGAAAACATAGAACCAGCAAATAAACATGACTTACATATATTTTTACCACAAATTCACAACATTCGTAAATGTTTAGAAAGTTGCATAAGTACTTGTACATTTATGCACAGAAACAATATACAATTAGGCGAAAATTACCAAATAAGCAATTCATAAGAATGTTCAAGTTGCCTAAATGTTGAAAATCCAACCGAGTTTAAAGCCAATTACAAGCAGTTGACGCAGAGCCAAGCTAATATGCCGACCGACTCGGGCCAACCACGAAATGGACAAATTGTGAAATTTCGTCTCCAATTGCCCGTTTGTTCATAAAACACTTGTTCTTTGAACATTTATTCTGTTCGTACTTCGTGTTAACATTTGATTTGATGTATTCCGTGGCCAGCATCCGTAGAACTACACAATTAATGCGGGGCCAAATTATAAGGTTATGGAAATTGACATACGGCATTTTTTTAGTGCTTTTTTACCATATTGCCGTATTTTATACCTAAACACATAAATTTATAGAAATTACATATGTTTACAAAGGATTAACCAATTGACTAATCAATAACGTCCTGTTATGTCTTTGCGTATTTATTCCTAATCGTAGCGCCGAATAATGACTTCACTTCTCATTGTTTTTATTATTCAACGAATGTGCGCTACTGTAGTCTTCATCAAATTGTAGTAAGTAGTCAAAACACGACCGTCAGTAATATGTTTCAACTTCATTGTGTTTTAAGCAAGTATATATATATAAACAATAACTCTCTCTCTCACTCACTATATGATATATATGTGTAAACGGGAATATCCTCTCAAATTTCGTTTCCACAAAATTACCCAAATTCAGTCAGAGGGTAGTACACATGAAAGGTTCCAGGAATATATGTTCAGGTTTTTTTTAGTTCTGCTCCGGAATACGAGTGAGAGATATACCCAAACTTATCCTGTTGCCTGGAGTGGTTTCAGTTTGAGACGTTGCCGTAATGTACAAGTTATCGAAAAGCAAAATTTATTTACTTCAAAAAGACGTAAGCCTTATGTTTTTACATGAACAGTTGGACTTCTTCGGACGGATGTAAGTCATCCTTTTCACGCTTCACTTTGAACAGAACCCCTGGATTCAGGATTTGACGAAAATAAATTACTTAAAGTCTTTGATGAAGATAATGACTCAATCTAAATAAATTTAGATTGACTGTTCTATGTTAACGACGGTATAACATTATTTAAAAAAATATGTCGATCTAAATTCATTAAGATTGAGAATGACTTTTATTTTTAAAAAATGACTTTGATGAAGAAAATGACTTTGATATCGAAAAATCTTTGATTTTTAAAAAATGATTTTCATGAAAAAGATTGTTTATGAAGAAAAGGAATTTAATGAAGAAAATGAAAACAACGGGCAGATGTGTTCTTCATATGGTAAATGCTCTCATCGTCCTATTTCTATTCAGATTGAGAAAATCATCATCTTAATTTGCCAAAAGCACTTCTTGGCTGATATATTTCAGTGTTATTAAGCCCCTTTCACATGCACAAGTTTACTCCTGTGAGTATATTTACTCCTGTAAGTATATTTACTTACGGTAAGTAAACGTGTCATGTGAACGGGTATACTCCTGGGAGTATCTATGCTCCTGGAGTATATTTACACCACCTCAGGGGGTCTAGTAAAAGTATTATACTCCTTAAGTAAATTTACTCCATAAGTAAACTGTGCCATGTGAACGCATTTTTCCTTTTACTCCCAGGAGCAAACGTTATGGGTACACGTCCAGAGGCGTAGGCCCCCCTCCTAACACACCACTTTTTGAGAGAAAAAAATATCGCTAACATTTTGTTCTCGCCTACTGGGGCCTGTATTGTCGAAAAAGTAAAGGGATGTAACGAGGTCAATAACCCATGTCTGTTTGCATTTCAGAATGTTGTCATCAAAATATATCCTTCAATATCATATACCTAGTCACTGCAATTCAATTTCCTTTAAAATAGGCCATGAAACATAAAAAATACAATGCGTGTTTACAAAGATATGAATGTTCAAAGCGTTAAATATTAACATAATGCTGAACTGAGCCCACCAAATTGATAAGAAAATAAATCTCTTGAAATATTTTTTTTATATTAAATTGCTTAAAATATCCCATCAGCTAAAAGTGACCCAGTTTCAATGCCCAGTACTTGGTTCATCAGATAATGTGAGATTATAACATGACGAGAACTAATTGAAAGTGCTTATTTTCTAAACAAATGGCGTGAAAGGGGGGCTGTTTTTATTATATAGAGTTTAACGTGTAAACCAAAATTCAAAAGTCTTATTAAATAAGCCCACATTTTGCTATGAGGTGTAAAATAAAGGATTTCATAGTGTCAGAGCTATGCACACATTTATTTTCCTCAAACACAGAATAAGAATAACATTTTGATCCAGAAATAATTATTTCAATGGTGAGGTCGGACATTTTGTTCCTATCAAGTAGTGAAATTATAACTTTTTACCTAACATGCTTCAATAAACTCGAGCAAGCATGTGATAAAAACATTCAATCCCAACTATTCCCTGATATTTGGCTGCCAAATTGTAATTTGAATGACATTTTTCGGCATACATAGGCCTACTCATCATCAAACTGTTTGCTAGGCCTTTATGAATTCATAAAAATCCATAAAGTGAGACCCCTTCTCTCTCTCGTCCAAATTGTCTATTCAGGTATAAGAGAGAGAGAGAGAGAGAGAGAGAGAGAGAGAGAGAGAGAGAGAGAGAGAGAGAGAGAGAGAGAGAGAGAGAGAGAGAGAGAGAGAGAGAGAGAGAGAGAGAGAGAGAGAGAGAGAGAGAGAGAATTTATTCACGTGTCACACATAGAGAGAGAGAGAGAGAGAGAGAGAGAGAGAGAGAGAGAGAGAGAGAGAGAGAGAGAGAGAGAGAGAGAGAGAGAGAGAGAGAGAGAGAGAGAGAGAGAGAGAGAGAGAGAGAGAGAGAGAGATTTTTTATTCACGTGTCATACATCTGTACATTTCACATAAAATTCATAAAACATTATGGCAATATACATACAGATGTCCGGCCATTAGACCAATGAGACACATTATGCACATTAAAAGCAAAACGTATTACTAAAACTTGAATATAAAAGCACATATTATATATAACATATTATGAATAGGTTATTAAAATATAGTACATGTAAAAGATATGGTTGGTGGAGGGATACTTATTACACATAAATCATACACTTGTAGCCTGTCGCCTTTTGAACATCCGCGTGAGTGTGTTGGCAAGAAGCGGCTGTAAAATGTCACATCTGAGGAGAAAAAAAATATTTTTGTTTCTTCATTGTATTCTGTAAAAGATGGGTTTAAAATCTCTGCTTCATTCCATAAGTAGAATCTTAGGTCTGAATAATATTCACATGTTGCAAGAAAATGTTTTTCATCTTCAACTGTATTATTATCACAATATTTACAAGTCCTGTTTTCCCATGGAATAGGTGGCTTGGCAAACCTGCCAGTCTCTATAGCTATAGGGAGGCAACCACTCCGGAACTTTGCGACAACCCTCCTTTTTCACGTTTCCATACACTCTGTACATAACAGCTAATATCAGGTTTATATTTAAAACCTCTGTAGGTTCTTAATTTATTTCCATTTTGTTTTCCGGTGTCATCCCACACTTTCTGTGACCACTCCAAGCTATCTCGATATGTTAAGATTTCCTTTAAGAACTGTATCTTTCTTTGTATACTCCAATTTTCTTCAATTATCCATTGTGCATTAACCAAGATAACACACAACTGGTGGACCACTGGTGGGCCACTAGTACCGTCTCTAGTGGCCCACTAGTAGTTTGTCCAGCTGATAGAAGGTGGGCCACCGGTGGCAGCCACTAGTGGTTATCAGCCACCAGTGGCCCACCTGCTACCACGCTGGTGGGCCACTTGCTACCCACCAGTGGCAAGCCACTACCGGTGGGCCACTTGCTACCCACCAGTGGCAAGCCACCAGCTATCAGCCACCAGTTACCCACTAGCTATCACACCGGTGGGCCACTTGCTACCAACCAGTGGCAAGCCACTAGCTACCTGCCACTAGTGGCCCACTAGGGGGTGTGTTATCTGGGTTAAGTTTGTGAAGTGAGTTTATTGTTCTGTTAATCCATGATTTGTTGATCTTACATGACCAGTCATATATTTTGCGAACTGTGCGTGGTAAAGTTACATTCTTAACACGGAAGAAAAATCTGTAAAGTTCAATATGCTGCTTGACAGGACAGGAAGCCCATCCCATATCTCCTCTTATAGCTAGGTTGCTAGAGTTCTTTCCTGTTCCAAGGTAGTATCTGCACGCCTTGTTTTGTACATGTTGAATTTCCTTGAAAATATTGACACCCCATACGCCAGCACCATAGAAGAGAATAGGTTCCATACAGTTTAGTATATACTTCATATGAGAGTCCACCTGCACTTTTGAATTTAAAATACATGGCTGATAATGCACGGCTTGCAGCTTTACACAATTCTTTTACAGATTTCTTCATATCGAGATCTTCATATAACCAGATTCCAAGGTATATGTAGCAATGTGTTAAAGACACTTCTTCTTCACCACAGTTAAATACATTATTGGTAAGAGTACATGCTTTTGGTCTAAAATGGACTATGTTAGTTTTCTTTGTATTAATCACAAGTCTCCACCTATAGCACCATGTAGATAATACATTCAACATTTTTTGTAGAGATTCTTCATTTGGGGCTATGAGGGCTATATGATGTCTGAATTGCATGCAAAGTTAAGATATACTCCCATTGGATAAAATCCCATGTGAATGCAAAGTAAAAATACTTTTACTCCTGTAAGTATATATACTCCACAAGTAAATATACTCACAGGAGTAAACTTGTGCATGTGAAAGGGGCTTTAGATTAGTTATATAATTTTCAAACCAGACATGTTTCGAACCGCGTATCCCATAGTTTATACAGCATAGTTTATTTGTGCATACCCTATCAAAATCTTTACACAAAAGTGTAACTTATGTGAAAACGAAAACAATGATTACTTTTATACTTATGTAACCTTATGTAGATAATGCAAATACATTGATCTTTAATAATTTAAGAAATATAGGAGGGTATTGTCCGGGTGGCATTTGTCCTACATGTCGAGGCAATTGTCCTAGTTGGGTTTTGTCCGGGTGGGTTATGTCCGGGTGGCTTTTGTCCGTGTGGCTTTTGACATAGACCCCAATTGATTGTAACTTTATGCTTTGTGGAACGAGACAAAGCAATAGTAAAGTTACGATCAAATTGGGTCTACAGCGGAGACCCGATCGTAGACCTAAATTTCCGGTGGATTCCTAGACGGATTGACGCTTGATTGGTAGACGTTCGTAGACAATAGGAATAAAATCAATGATAACGAATTGTCGACAAAATATTACTTAGATATGATAATATGAACGAAAAATAATGATTTTGATAGAACAGTGAGACGATTTTCAAACAAATTAAAACAATCAAATACTAGGTGTTTGTGTTCCTGTTTGTTTGAGAATGTTTGTATTTGAAATAAATGAACACATATGGTCAATTTGATAATCTATTTTATGAAAATTTATATTATACTAATAAATTAACATGAAAATATATGGAAATAACTTCTCCGTCCGAATACATCACTCTGTTGTAAGTATATCAGTTTAAATAAATTTAGATCGACTGTCTTATATTTTGGTAATACAGTCAGATCAACACGGTATAACCTAATATATAAAACATGTTGATCTAAATCTATTCAGATTATTAATTATCATAGCGAAACAAAATCAAGCATAATAAACCTCCATTTGGGTAAATTAAAGGTGCATCCATTGTGTTTCATAAAATTGTATTTTGCTTTAATACGTTTCAACACACCATATGAGCTGTTTACAATACACACAATTTCACTCAGCTTGCATATTCATCCCCAATCGCCAAACATATCATAATTACTAGTTTCCAATTAAAATCGAATTACATCATTATGCATGTGCAGAAACCGAAAGTGCAGGTTCTATTTACATGCACATTAGTTATATGACCTATTGAACATTATCAACCTAAATTTGTTATTTTGTCTGGTTTAAATAAGATTCCAAAATTACGTTTGACTCATTGGCGCGCGCCACACGCGGTGCATTGTCCGGTTTTCGATCAGAACTCGATACTTTTACCTTCATATCGTCAATATACTAAGTCGAGTATCATCAAAATGATAGTTTTCGGTAACAGTTGGTACTTCTCGATAAAATAAGACCATTTATAACGTTTGGCATATTTGACCCCCAACAACACAATGGATGTACCTTAATTTAAGGATATGGCAAGGATATATTTTTAGGCCGAACGGTCCTATCTATCCGCACTTATTGATTTTTATATCAAATAATCGAAGTGTTAACCTGTTAACAACCGCTTTCAGTGATCTTTTTTTATCATTTTGTTTACATTTATCCGTCCTCATTGGTAAGGCAGCAATTTGGAGTTACGTCCCTTTGGCACTTCAGTAACGTTCAAAAGCACGTGTGGACTAGTCTGTCAATCTTATGCGTTTCTTTGTTTTGTCAATGAAAGTAAGTAGAACTAGAATGATTCAAGGGCCCTTCATCAAAACAAAATAAACAAGTGTTTGGCAATGTCATGGCATGGCTCTGTCGTCCGCTGCTAATATTTAGTTTAGTAAGACATCATTTGGTGCAGACTCAAGCAGTGTCAAGAGTCAAAAGCTGAAAGGACCTTCTTCATTGCATTACTGGTAAAAAGGGTCATCGTGATCATCAAATTTGAAAATATTTGGTACTGCAGTCACAAGATATATAGCGTTAACAAGAGTTCGAAAAGTGGTCAAAGTGCCCTGAAAATAATGTCAACATCACCAAAAGTGACTGGTGCATGACTGTGTCATCCTCAAATGTAGATTGACATCAAATTTGAAGACTTTGGATGCGACGCTTCATGAGGTAACAAGTGTGGGACGTACGGTGAATACAGAGTCCCCTGTTCCGCATTGCATCGGGGTACAATAATTTAAGCCGATGACATTGAATGAAATCCCCGTCAATATAACCCATTCGTTGCGACATACTTTGCTAATTTTAAGCTTCTTATCGCCAAACTGTAGTTATTATGCAGTGCTTTAGGGTAAAGGACGCATCTAACCAATAAATTAAAGGAACATTTATACCAGTAATATGAAAATATGTCATAAGTAAAGATTAAACTTTTGTTGAAACCATTTATGTAGAAATTTTTTTGGCAATGGCACTGAAAGTTTTCAAATGACTACCCCCCTATTCCCTTAGGTTGGCAGATGTAGGATAGCGCAGTTTGAATTCACCTAAAATTTTAAGTGTTATAATCGTAATGAATTTTAAGATTGTTTTCAGAACCTGAAGGAAAGACTAGTACATACTAAATAACAATGTTCTGTCTACCATTGATGTTTGTCGTTTTATTTGTAAGGGTTTTGTAAATTTTGAGTAAATTGTCACTATCTTGTACCCCTCATCAGCAATTTAACAATATTTATCTTTTGCAAATAATGTGATGTTATACAAATGTCCAAAAATGCTGTTTTCATGGTTAAAAGGAAAGTTCTATCACCAATCTATCGTCAGTGATAGCCATCTTGGATTTTGTGCATTACGTGAAATGTAAACACGCTTTATTTTACCTAATTTTGCAACATTTTAATAAAAAAAAAGGATATACAGATAGAGTAGTAACACATAAGGTATCATAAAACTAATAAACAATTAGCTGTTATCGTAGGGAGGGTTTCCCCAATTACAGCGCCGATGAATGGCTTTCATTGTTCTCATTGTTTGTATTTTTCTACAAATGTGTGTTGGTCTTTATTAATTTGTGGAATATAAAGTCATCGAAGTTTAGCCTTCATTAATATCTTCTAATTTGACAATGCTTTAATCATGTATTATTAGCAATATCCCAATAGAACCCATGTTACCGTCCTTTTAAGATTTGCAAAATTTATTTTCCAGTGTGCTGAAGAAGTGTTAGATTGTATGCTCAGAACAGAAGGAAAAGGATTGACTAAGGGAACTACACTAAGTATGTCATTTTGCTAAAACATTGGTAAGCCAACTCTGAATTTGGATTTCTAAAGGCTGTTTCAAACTAAGAGAGTATGTCATTGCAAAAACAAAAGAAAAGCAGGAAGGTACATCTGTGTAGTGTGTGTGGTATATCCGTCACACAGGCTGGTAACCTGCTAGTGCACATGAGGACACACACAGGAGAGAAACCTTACAAGTGTAGGGAGTGTGACAAAACATTCTCAACATCCAGTTACCTGAAAACACACATTAAGATTCACACTGGAGAGGAACAACACAAGTGTAGTGAGTGTGATAAAATTTTTGCACAGTACCGTTACCTGAGGAAACATAAGACGGTTCACGATGTACAAGAAAGACAATACAAGTGTGAGGTTTGTGGTAAAGCATTTGTTACATTGCCCAAACTGAGGAGACATCTGACAATTCATACAGGAGAAAAGCCATACAAATGTGATGAGTGTGAGCAAACATTTACACTATCTTACATCCTGCACATCCACAAGATGAGAGTTCACAAGGAAGAGAGGCCACACAAGTGTAGTGAGTGTGACAAAAGCTTCACACAACCAGGGGATCTCCAGAGGCACATGAGAACTCACACAGGAGAGAAGCGATACAGGTGCAGTGAGTGTGATATAAGATTTACACAATCAGTAGGCCTTCAGAGACACATGGTACTTCACACTGGAGAAAAACCATATAAGTGCAGTGAGTGCAGCAAAGCATTTGCACAACAAAGTACTCTGACGGTTCACATGAGGAGTCATACTGGAGAAAAACCGTACGAGTGTAGTAAATGTGATAAAAAGTTCACACGATCACACAGTCTTCAGAAACACAACAAGAAAGTCCATACGGCACAAAGAACATAAACATATAGACTAACAATTGTCTATGAAATTATTTGATTGTTTATGTTGGCAATTGTTAGAGTTGATATCAGCCTACGTTTTGGTTGGAGATCCTTGATGCATTCCATGAAGCATTCAATTAACTCTCCTTGTTATACCCCTGCAATGAGCATGATGAAATATTTTGAGGTGTACAGTGGTCATCATGCCCATCTGTGTGTCCATCACATTTATTGGTCATAACTCTGACTATGATTGTTCAAATGTTCTGAAAGTTGATATATATATATTCAAAAGAAAAAAAAACACTCTAGCCGTTTTTTTCTCCAACTAGTTTCATTCGTATCATCAGGGAGAATGACAGTTGTGACGTTACAATGTCACAATGATAGTGACGTAACAATGGTATGACGTCATAATATAGCAAGCGGTAGCGGACTCATTGTATATGTAGGCCCAACAGAGTAAATAATCTATAACATAATTACATTATTAAACATTAAGTTTGGGTTTTAATATTTTGATCAAAAAGTCTTCTTTGAATTGTCTCACCATTCTATCATTTGTTTCCATTTTGTAAAAGGGAAATATTTTAAATTTAATTTCTTTGTTTTTTGCACAGGTGTCCAAGTGCGCACTGAGTGGTATACAACGAGTCTCTGGACATTTTATTTGTTATATATATATGATTTGTAGATACTATGATTTTCTTTGTTTCATAGCCTCTTTTGCATAAATCATGCAAATCTTCTCAGTTTTGACTTCATTTTCTTATAACAACAAAAGACTTCATGTGTGAGAACAGATTCAAAGGATTGTCAACATCTTTATTGCTATGAGTGCTATGTTTGAATGTGGGGCAGTATAGCGCAGTGGTTAGCACATTCGGCTTCGGATCAAGAGGTTTTTGGTTCGAATCCTGTCAGGGGCTCGACAACTTTGTCTGCTGTGGAGAATTGCTTTGCCTGCAATAAGGTAAGACTCCAAGTCAGTTTTACCCGCAGGGATTATAGTATTCAGCTGCGTCTGTACGTACAAAATGGAATAACTACTACTACTCGCTGGATCCTTTTCATATTTTACAAGTAGGTTCACCATAGAGAGAGAAATGTTCCTGCAAAGTTTTGTGACCGCGATTTAATTTCAAGGTCACAATAAGACTTTGTACTTTTCCCTTGTCAGCGGGATATCTCAAGAACCATGGACTGCATTCCCTTAATATGTTACACACAGCTTCTCCTTGAGACAACAAAGCGCTCATTAGAGTTTGGTGACCATGACAATATTTTCAAGGTCACAATGGTACTTTGAATATTTCATCATATGAACTTGCATGTTAAGCTTGTCAGCGGGATATTTCAAGAACTGTTCACTGGAATCTCATCATATCTTAAGAAAGCTTTGAATTGAATTTGAAAGAATTGTTTCAATGGTACTTTCTTTCTGGAAGGAATTGCAATTAGGTCTTGTGATTGGTGTGCTGAATTAAAAAAAAATTATAAATATTTTACTATTCTTCCATTATATCTTTTATTGCAAGGGGATTGTCCACTGCCATTATACACTTTGTATTCATGACCAATTGTGAAGACATCAACCCGTGTATCAATGGACAGTGAAAATGCATTGATATAAGAGGTAACCTTCCATAAAGCCTAAATTCCATTTCCGTACAGCTTGTCGAAACAAAGTTCAAGGTCCTCTGCACCTTTTATCCCTAGCTTTTTACCAATACAATGAAATGGCCAAACATAAGAGAGTTGAAACAGAAACTGATAGTTAGAGAGACACAAAGAGCACAGCTGCCACACCCATGCCAGCTAAATGTTCAGTTCCATGTTGGACTAAACACAATTCAAAGTGGATATTATATATGGTTATACAAGGGCACACCATCAATGCCACTAATTGTTCGTGATAATTCCACCCATGCTCACATGTTTCACCACAATGCATAAAGTCAATGATGCTACAGGCTTTCTCCCTGAGAAAAATATAGTCCCTTTTTAAAAGAGAGACAACTGATAGTTACAGAGACACAAACGCTATCATCACGGCTGCCAAATAATATTCCTTTTGCCATACCTAAGCCAGCTTCTATTCAGATTCTGTTTCAGTAAAAGTTTTAAAACAACATAAAACGGCTTTCAACAAGTGAAAAAATATCTTTGCATCTTTCACATGTAAAACAACTTTTAAAAAACAGGCATATTATATATTTATAAAACATAACAACAAAAGGGAAACTTCTGTGAGGACAACTCAGCAACTTTCAAATAACACAAGTAAGCATCACAAACAACCCACAATCACCACACGAACCAACTGTTCATCATGGAGGCGTTTCAATCTGTATAAAGTAACCAGAAAAGGGAAACAGCAGCAGAAGTTGACCACCACAACACCCTATCAAAACACAACAGCATAACATCCAACAGGATTGGTCAACAAACATCCACTCACTATTCCTGCTTGGGCCTCTGCAACTTTGTCTGCTGTTGAGAACTATTCTACAGAGAGTAACGTTCCCAGGAAATTGAGTATCTTGCTATAATCAATGTATATTAAAGTATCCACATCCCTCTATACCAACAGACTATTGGTATAGAGGGGTGTTGATATTTTTATACATTGTTTATAGCAAGATATTGGGCGGATAGCACAGTGGTTAGTGGTTTGGATTTAAGGGTCCAGGGTTCGAATCTCACAAGGGGCATGGCAACTTGTATTCAGTAGAGAACTGTTCTACACACAGTAAGGCTTGGGTGCAATGCTACACTGAATTTCAGCGTAGTACCACCCATGGTTCGCTAGTTCCCGTCAATGATCGCAGGGTTAACTGCAATGCATAGTCACATGGTGTTGCAGGCTTTCTACCTGCCATAATACTAATACGGCTACCTCACCTCACCTCACCTCAGCTCCACCTCACCTCACCTCATCTCACCTCACCTCATCTCACCTCACCTCACCTCACCTCTTGCAGTAATAGAAGCATTTCTAGTCCTGATCCATGACTGTGTAAAATTAAGAGCCTTTAAAGGGCGAATGTGTATTTCCAACTCTCTGGAAAACGGCAAATGTTATTCCTGTTTTCAAGAAAGGAGATAAATCTCTCCCAAGTAATTACAGACCTATTAGACTACTGTCTATACTTGGCAAAATACTAGAAAGAATAATATTATAGCATTTGCATAACCATTTTTATAAGCATAGTATATTAAACAAATTCCAATCAGGTTTTACTGCAAATCATTCTACTACATCTCAACTCATTGAAATCTATCACAATATTTGTTCATCTCTAGATAGCCACCAATTTTATTGTATGGTATTTTGTGATATTTCTAAGGCTTTTGACAGAGTATGGCACAAGGGTTTATTGCACAAATTAGAACATTATGGTATTCGCGGTGGCATTCTGAATTGGTTAACGGATTATCTGTCCGATAGACGACAACGTGTATGTATCAACGGTACATTATCAAAAGAACTACATGTTACTGCAGGGGTTCCCCAGGGATCTGTCCTTGGTCCTTTTTTATTCCTTGTGTATATCAATGATTTACCCGATAACTTGCAAAACGTCACTAGATTGTTTGCTGATGATGCATCACTCGGAGCTGCTGGAAAAGATTTATATTCTGTTGAAACTTCTCTTAACAATGACTTATTCCAATTACACGAATGGGCTAACAAATGGTTGGTTAACTTTAACCACAATAAGACTAAATTCATGCTATTTAGCCATAGTAATAGTCATCAAGTACCTAGATTAGTATTCAATAATGATCAACTGGAACGTGTACATCAACATAAACATCTTGGCCTTATCTTCTCGGACAATACTAAATGGTCCAATCATGTTAATCTTTCCATAGAAAAGGCTTCAAAACTAATCTCTTCTCTAGGTGTGTTAAAGTATGTTTTGAATAGAAGTATTTTATCACGTATGTATGAAATGTATATTCGACCCATTTTGGAATATGCTTCTGAGGTCTGGGATAACTGTTCGGATGTTTTGTGTGACAAACTTGAAAAGGTCCAACTTGAAGCTGCAAGAATTGTAACTGGCTTACCAAAGTTTGCTTCAAGAGATAGCTTATACAAAGAAACTGGTTGGTTGCCTTTAAAAAATAGACGTGGAAATAAGAAACTTTGTACTTTTTACAAAGTTATTAATATACAAGCTCCAGATTATCTGATTAATTTACTTCCACCAGCCACTGAAACTATTTCTCATTACAACTTGCGTAACAAATCAAATTTATCTATTCCAAAATTTCGAACTGCAGTCCTTCAAAAGTCTTTTATTTATGACTGTGCTTATCTGTGGAATAATCTTTCCTCGAAAATAAGATGTTCAAATTCATTATCGTCATTTAAAGCAAAATTATCTGATAAAGAATGTAAAATCCCAAAATATTTTCTATTCGGCGATAGGAAGATGAACATTATACACAGTAAGTTAAGAAATTCTTGTAGTTCCCTAAACGGTGATCTGTATCGTGTCAATTTATCTGAAAGTAAATCTTGCATTTGTGGTGCTTTAGTTGAAGATGTTTATCATTTCTTCTTGAGATGTCCAAGACATGCTGATCTTCGTTTAGAATTAAAGCAAAGATTTTATAATTTAAAGGCAGAATTTGATATTAATACAATCCTGTATGGAAACCCAATTCTTCCACAAACAGTCAATGAAAACATATTTCACCATGTTCATAAATTCATTGGAAAGAGCCAACGGTTCAAATAATACATTAATACTAATGTACGTATTTACCATATTCAAAGTGCATTTTGTCATAAGAATAACATTTCCAAATGTGTGTTGCCTTAATAATGTATATTACATGTTTACCCACTTCGTCACTTGTAGATTTCTTACTTTCTTGTTATGTTATTCTAGCCTTGTAAAATAGTTGTTGATTACCTGGAGAGGGCTTCTACAAGTTTCACAACTTGTGCCCAATTCATTTCTTAAATGAATAAAATATGTTTTCAATCAATACATATATAGAACATCATACTTGTGCATTTGGATTGTTTGTATTGAACGAGAAGATGTCATGGAAGCGGAGGAGTACAGGTCAAGAGGATTTCTTGACCAGTTATTTATTCATTCTCATTTGTTTCGGTAAGCTTTATTTTAGTATTTTAAATTAAAGATGGGCACAATTTATTGAAGCAGACGATATCACTTCATCTGTTCAAGCTGGCTTTTGAAACCTACCAATTGATGGCAGTTTATATGCTTTCGGTGTAATGGTAGAACAATTGTATTATATGGTTGTGAAGTTTGAAGATTAAAAAAAACCATTTTAATTGAATTATTACATTAACATAAATGTTTGCAGCAGCTCTTCGAAAATCCATCAAATATATGGTGAATTTTGACGATACACTATCAATATTAGACTATGCAAGCGGCTTCTGAGTGGCGAGCTCGAGGCGAGCGAGTTGACTATAAGATTACCGGTATACGGGTGAGGTGAGTTAAGGCTTAACGCCGCTTTCAAGATTATTTCACTTATATCACGGCTGCTAGTATTATGGCAGGGAGAAAGCCTGCAACACCATGTGGCTATGCATTGCGGTGAAACCTGCGAGCATCGACTGGAACTAGCAAACCATGGGTGGTACTATGCTCCCAGATTCGCTTGTCCCACATCTGTATGTTGTGATAGGTCTTGGTACATTGTTACAGTGTTTGAATGTTCTCATTTTGGTTCTAATAAATAACGAAAAGTTGCTTTTGAAAAATAAATTCTACTGATGAAGCCAAATATATACACAAACTCTTTCATGGAGTCTCATTCGTACACAATACATACATTGCAAGAATTATATAGTTTACGTCATGTATTTGTGCAATTTGATTTCGAAAATACCATAAATAATAATTATTGTTCATGCATTTCATTTGCTAAAATCCGTTTTCTGTTTAGGGGTGTCTACTATTTTTACTATGAGATGAGTATATTCGTGTATTAGATATATCACGGACTTAATTTAAGTTGATAAGCTTGATATTGGGCATGAATGAATGAATGAATGAAATGTAAATTTTCTGGACACAATAAGTTAGGGATATTGTATTTTGTACGCCTTTTGTTTCATCAATGAGTCCGTTAATAGATATATCATATTCTTAATTTCACAAATATCCATAATTATGTTTGTCCAGTTTATGTAGTATATAACCTAATGTAAATATCAAAATTCGAATAAAAATAGTTGAATGTAATTGTCATGTTATTCTTTAGTTCACCACGTATCTAATTCATTTTTTATATCTTCGTTTCATAAACTCACATTTCCTACTGTATAGATGTATATTTTTCTTATATATATATGTGAACAATATATAATAGGATACTTCATCGGACACTTTTCATAAATATACATAAGGAAAAAATTAGTCACTCCAATATTCAAAACTAAATGTGATGTTGTACGAGCGTTAAGATAATACATCGCTAAAAGAGATTTTGTTACAATTTTCTTCATAAACAAATAACTCAAGATGACATTGTAAGAAATTAGAACTAATCTTGTAATAGTACTGATTTTTTTACCATAGATAACTGGAATCCCTGTGCCTAAACTACGTGATAAACCGTTGCTTTCAGATGTCAAAACAAAATTGTTGTCACCAAGTTAACTTTCACACATCAAAACACAGTTTTATCTTGCAAGATAAAGAAGTAACTGGTTGGTGAATTTTCATAATTTTTCAACAATTATCGACAACTATTGACAATTAATAGGTTAATGTATTTTAGATTCTGTCCAGTTCATTCCGTTAACTAAACGCTTCTCTTTGTTTTATAGGGGTACGATTAAAACTTGCTAGAATTCGCCAGTTGGTCACTTTTATTGACATTAACTTTTCCAAATTTTAATTATTTTAAAGATTCATTGTGTTTTAAGTAGTGGCTTTTGACTCAAAGGCATGTTAATGTCTGGTCATTCATCTGTCTTGAAAGACTGGAATTACTCACATTACAACTACCAATATTCACTTTCATTTCTCAGTACAAAATAACATGTTTTGGTATAAATTTTGTAAATGCAAATATCCAAAAGGAGCGAAAAGTTATCTGAATGAATTTGTTTCTTAAATTGCCATACGGCTAACTCTACTGACACGTTATCAGACAACCTTTACAAACAAACGTGGTGCTTAACTTTTTCCATGTGTATACAATCATATTGTCATATTACCATATGTTACTACTTATGGTATAGGCTATTCGTTCAACAGCACTGATATAGGGTTTACATAAATATCTCCTCGCATGTTATATATGCGATTTTTTTGTAATTTCATTTCACAAATTTCAATTCTTCTGATGTGTCTATTCTCTACTTCACACTGGTTTGTCGTACTTTAATTTCAGTCATAATTAAAAATAATTTTTCAAAAAATCTTGTACATACACATCGATTTATGTTGCAATATAAAAAATCCGAGCCATGTATACAAAGTGTTTCCTGCTGAAGTAAACGTATTCTTCTTGTCCTTCTTTGTGGTTTAAACAATATTTATTTCAAAAGAAAGGGATTGGTAAACAGGCTAGCAAAATCGAGATGTAACGCAAATCCAGTTTTTAAGACCAAATATAGAGAGAAAAACTTTGATTTTGCAAGGTCCCAAAAAAAATATCAGGTTTTTTTTTTATGTAGCGGTTCTTGAGCTTGGCTTCAAATCTTATTGTTTTATTTTTCAACAAATGTGCGCTTGGCTTTATCAAGTTTTGAAAAATAAATTAAGTCATCGAAATATTACCGTCATTACTATCTTTCAATTTGACTATGTTTTAATCATACAAGTATTAATAATGCAGAGGAATAACGTTTTGAATCTCGTTTCAACAAAAAATACCTCGATAGAACCCTCCATTTATCAACGAGATCCCCACACTTTCCCAGTGCGTTTCACGATTTGCCCGTTAACAATGATTTGGATTTACAATGTGATGGTATAACATCCATTTTTCGTGCAAATTTTATTGTGTTTGGAACAAAAGTTTTCAAGATATAGTCACATAATCGATGTGGCAAAGAATCTTTCCAAATAACGAAATAAACCCCAGGAGTAATTCAGAGCAAAAAAAGTAATCCGTTTACAGCAGTCTGTTTTACATTTTTTGTAAAAATTCTTGAGAACTGCCATACTCGAGATTATTCGTATATAATCGCGAGAGTTACGTCCCTTTAATGTATGTTTTGAAGTGAAGCGATTATGGGGGGACTTGATTTGCCAGTCGGGCTATCGCCCGGGTCGCCCGCAACCCGGCTGTGAAGCGGCGACGCACTTGATTCAGGCGGGCGGGTGTTCAATATCGCCCGCCGGGGTAGCCCGGTTGACCCGGTTTCAAATGAGCGGGCTATCGCGGGCGATAATGGCGGCATACGGACCAAACTCGTTTTTGCAAATTTGAAAATATCGTATATCTTTCCATCTAAACATTTACAACACAATTATTTATAAGAGTACTGAAGGGAAAGACTAATGTAGCAAACCTTTCTAGCAGAAGTAATAATATTGTTCATTGTTGTCGAGATATCGTTGTCATTGTCGCAAACACTTTAGAAAAGTTCGATTATTAGTTGCAGGGCAACTAAGTTGGCTCTGATGGTTGCCATAACAATAACCCGAATTAACTTGCTTTGGTTCGTCTGCTCGGATCACCCGGATAGCCCGGTCATGTGACCGGGCTATAGCGGGCTAAGCCCGGGATAGTGCAAATCAAGTGCCCCCATTGTGTTTATACAAGCAAAGCTTTTCGGGTAAGTAATAT
The DNA here is from genome assembly GCA_936450465.1 of Gibbula magus. Classification (NCBI taxonomy): domain Eukaryota; kingdom Metazoa; phylum Mollusca; class Gastropoda; order Trochida; family Trochidae; genus Gibbula; species Gibbula magus. Next base: position 13,105,005 of record OW388295.1, read on the forward strand.
AACACTGACATTAAGTCATGACGTTAAGATTTATCGAGTATCCTCTAATGACGTCAGGGATATTATCTTGTTGTTAGATAGTTGACCAAGAGTCAACCTATATCGTGGAAAATTGTTCTTTTTAAAAAATACGCGCCAAAACAGGGGGCGTCGATTTTCGGCCTAAGCCCTAACCGCAAATAGAGGGTTTGAACTTATGTCCATTACAAAACACCCTCTGTTAATAATTGGCCGATTTTGATGAAATAAAGTGTTTTAGAAACTAGAATCATTGTTCTTTCCCATCAATGCAGCCACGGTAGTTTAACGTGTGATTACGGCCTGAAACCACATGTCTGAAAACTTAATTGGTCTAAATCGGCGATTCCGCCATATTGGTGTGAGGACACCTCGGTAAAAAGGCAGGGATCACCCTTGAGCAGAGTCTCAAAGGGAGAATAATCTCCCCTTTGCCTTATACCATGGGATTTTCAGATAAAGTAATGGGATATTTCTAAATAATAACAATCATTTTACATTTTTGCAATGGGATTTTCTCCCCTCATCAGTATTTATTATGGGATATCTTGCTACATCAATGAGTAAATATCCCCAAATCCCTGCCTAAAGTGATCCCTGAAAAGGGCACAGTATCGTTAATCTATGTCCAATTTTCATGACACAAAGTGATTTAGAAACAAGAGTCAAAATTCCTTTCAAATAATATAGTCATGCCATTTTAAAATGTGGATGCAGGGTGCAACCACATATTTTTCACCATGAAATGTAGTATATTTTAAAATGTGGATGCAGGGTGCAACCACAATTGTGGTTGCAGTCCCTATATAGTAACTGCAACCACATATTTTTCACCATGGAAAGTACATTGTAATAGTATTTTAAAATGTGGATCATCCCATGTGAAAACAGTGGTAAGATGAATAAGGAAAACGAAATGTCACTTCAGATAATATTGACGGGAAAGATTCCTGGATGTCAGTCAAAGATTATATATTGTCAAACAACACCTACCTTTCATTTATTAGTACAATTAATCTTGGTAGGATTACATGAAAACAAGTACAGTCGCAGAATTTGTCTCTCTTTGCTATGTTAAGACAAGATTAGTTGGTTTTTAACAATAGTTTTCACCCAGAATACACTTTTATCATGTGTTAGGACTATATTGATGGGAATGATGTATGTTTCTAGTTTAAACCACAGTTCATTGAAATGAAAATATGACCTGTATTGAGGAAAATATCGGCTTGGCCTAGAGTCTACTGTACTTCAATAACATCGGGACATGATTTTACGTGTCGTTACTTCAAATACGTTAGGGGCGTTTTAATATTTGGTCGCACTCTGCATCCACATTTAATTTTAGACCAGACTTATAGACAGTAAGGATATTCGTTATGGTTGAATCTATTAATCAAGTGTTTCATTAGTAAAACAAATGTGGTTGCAGTTCCTATATAGGGACCGCAACCACATTTTCAGAACACCGATTTTGACATGCTTTCAAGATGTGGCTGCACCCTGCAACGACATTTTAAATGTATTGATCATTATATTGACATGAAGAACAATGACTTCAGTTTCTAAAACGCTTTATTCCGTGGAAATCGAACAAAGATTAACGATAATGTGGCCTGTTTACCAAGGGGCGTCTTCCTGGCAAGATGGCGGACTCGCCGATTTCTACCAAGTTTTTCAAGATCTGGTTCCAGGTTGCAACCACATTTTAAACTGACGTGACTATATTGGATAAAAAGAATAATGATTCTAGTTTCTGAAACACTTTATTTAATTAAAATCGGTCAATATTTAACACTGTTTTGAAATAGACATAAGTCTAAACCCTCCATTTGCGGTTAGGCCCGATTTTCTTTGTTCTTCCCTGATATCAGTTATTAGACTTTAGGAAATACTGTAACTGTAATGACGTAATTTTCTATCCATGATTTGCAATGTTTGCTACAGGGGTTGTTCAACAATTAAAAACGTGGTGTTAGGCTAATGAAAAAGGCCTAGCTACCACCACGTTTAACCAGAGACCATAAAACAAAGTGACTAGACTCGGTAATAGATTAAATATCATCAACTATGTGTGCCTCAGCCAGATGTGTAATCCACAGGGATTCGAATTGCTGTTTGGAAAAAATTTACAAAATTCAAAATCTAGATATTTGCAATCATATCCGATACTATTTGGGAGGATATTCCTGTTTACACATGTTATTAATACATGATTAAAACACAGTGGAATAGAAAGATACTAGAGTAGGTCTGGGTAATTCCGCTCGGTTGCTAAAAATCTGCCAATGTTACAAGCTTGAAGTGTTTTGTCTTCTTGTATAATTACCTCGTTTCAAAACGTTGTTATAATACGGTGTCTTTTATGAAACCCAGTTAAATTTATTGAGTAATTTTGGTTTTATAAATTCATGAAACAAAATGTTATTTTTCTAGAGACGGGTGGTTTTACCGGTATACCGGAAAACCGTGATTTTTCAATGAAGTGGTACGTACCACAGTACGTTGGAGAAAACCGGGTTTTTTATCATAAGAAATAATTACCTTTTTCAGAATGATTTTCGTCAGAAAAGTTTAATATCTTACTAATAAAAGTAACTATTCTTTAAATGGTTCTTTAAACTGTTGTTATCTGTAGTTTGAATGTAATACATCTCTAATTAAAGTGTCTGCAATTTGCTAACTGATTGGTTGCATGTTGATATGCTGATAAAAACTTGAAATGATAGTTATGATTTTATCTACTTTTGAATTTTTCATCTTTGGTGTTCTATTATACTGAGTCCTGATTAAAAAGACATCTGGGACAATTCTACCTGTATAATATACATAACCTGATCTTATTCATTTCAAGCACGGTATATCGTGGTAAATACCGTGGTACTTGGGCAAAAAAATAGGTATACCGCGGTACTGAAATGTTCGTGGTACCCAACACTATATTTTCCCCACGCTTTCCGTGTCCCGATTCCTTAGGAGAATAACGGTTCAAGACGATCGTTGTGCATCTTACACAGTAAGCACTAACGAATACAGTCACAGTCACAAGGACTTTACTACAATTACAAATGGGTAACAAAATACTTGAATTGAGCTTTTCTATTGCGTGTTTCATACAGAATGAATATAAAATTCAACGAATGGAAAAGTTGACAAAGTACCTATACTGGAGAATATCAATATTTGCAACATTGTTACAATTGGATTCTTAAAGAAGTATCGTCACTTTAAAGTATCTTGATTCAATATGTCTGCACATGCTCGTATTCAAAAGAATAGTAATTTATGTATGAACTTTTAAATAGATTGCACTGAAAATACAAATAAACAATTTCTGATATAATTCATAGTCTAAAAACATCATTTTGTTTAGTGAGCGGAATTACCCAATACCCACATAGGTGAGTGGAATTAGCCTGTACCGAGCGGAATTAGCCTTCGTACGTAATATAGTCTGGTGGCAGGAACCGATAAGTGTGCATTGCAGTATGTACAAAGTTTTTTTGCTGGTTCTATACCTCTAAGGTGTGCTCTTTAAGAATCTGAATGATGCCACTCTGTCATCATTGGGCAATCCGCACAATATGCAAATTAAGGCCGCCATTACTGAAAATCTTGATTTCGTCATTATCTCCGTAACTATGCATGATATCAAATTAATGTTGGTGTCTATCCCCGTGTTTAGAGGGGTAATGAATCAGATTAAACCTTTTCAATAAAGATCACAACAATAATTGATGCTGAATATGCAAATTAAGGCCGCCATTACTGAAAATCCTAATTTCGTCATTATCTCCGTAACTATGCATGATATCAAATTAATTTTGGTGTCTATCCCCATGTTTAGAGGGGTAATGAATCGGATTAAGCATTTTCAATAAAGATCACAACAATAATTTATGCTGAATATGCAAATTAAGGCCGACATTACTGAAAATCTTGTTTTCGTCAATATCTCAGTAACTATGCACAGTGTTGCATCTAGGCAGCGTAATTGCGTAATTAACGCAGTTTTATTAACTAAAACGCATATTTTATTTTTCATGCGTCAGATGTTACGCAAAATCTTCCATATGTACGCATTTCCCTTGTAAGCAAGCGTCAGAATATTTTTTTTCATATTAAAAATCTACACACGAGTTGTGAACAAAATGAAACTCGCTAAAGATTGGAAAAGCCTGAATGTCTAAATTTAGAACTGACCTTCTCGGTCATTATTTAGAAGCAACAGCCATGGTGATTGGTCGAAAAATGATACGTCATTGGGTTCTAGTACTAAAGCAATACCGATTGGCTGACAAGTGTCACGTGACGCAGTGGAATGATCTCTTCATCGATCGTGTTTCACGATGTCAACCTGCCATGTTACGAAGTTTTGATGGCTAAACTTTGAATATTTCGCAGTTTTATATCAACCTTTAGTGACCTAGCGATGTCTAATCCGAAAAGGAAGCGCATTACTGACTTTTTTACACAAATTACAGTAAGTAATTCTGCCGATGTGACAGTGACACTGAACGGTAATCCAACAGTGCCGATAGAAAGTGAAAATGGCATCGGTCTTGCGGCAGGCCTACCAAATGATGAAAACGATGAAAACGATCAAAACGATGTCTCAGATGATGATATTAATGACAATGTTGACAAACCAAAGCGTAAAATTGTACACAAATTTCGCCAAAGTTGGCTTGAAGAATTTAAGTGGTTAGACTACGACAACGACACAGGGGTCATGTCGTGCAAAGTGTGTATGCAATCTAATTTCAAGAACACATTGACCTTGGAATGTAAAAATTACAGAATCTCAACTCTGAAACGGCATATCCAACAAAGTGATCACCAAAAAGCATTGAAAAACCAGGTATTGAGAAAAAATCTTGATATTGCCGTTGATACTGCATTTGCTAAGAATACTGAGAGTATTGTGGCAGCAATGAAATGTGCTTACTGGTTATGCCAGGAGGGTATCGCTACAATGAAATATGGTTCTCTTCTGTCACTTATGAAAAGCCAGGGTTGTAGTAATATTGAACAGTTGGGTGTTGGAAAAAATGCCACATACTCATCAAGAGAAACAGCAGATGAATTTCAACAAACATTTGCTGAAATAATTCAGGAAGATATTGACAGTCTTCTAAAAGAAAGTACATTTAAGTCAATCCTAATTGATGAAAGTACAGATCTGAATGTGACAAAGAAGCTTGTCATCTATGGTAGGTGTGTTATGGATGACATGGAACTTAGAAGCATGTTTCTAGGAAATGTTTCTATTGACAATTCTCGTGCAACAGCGGTTATTATTCATGACTGTCTGAAAAACTTTTTGAATGAAAGAGCTTTGACTGCGAGTGAGATTTCAGCTTTTGGATCTGATGGTGCCTCCGTCATGACGGGGAGAAAGGGAGGTGTAGCCACACTTCTACGAAATGAGAGCCCTCACATGATTAACATTCATTGTATGGCACACAGGTTAAACTTGTGTACATCAAAAGCAGCAGAATCTGTTCCGTTTGTCTGTAAAGTCTTTCAAAAGACATTAGTGGAACTGTTCTACTATTTCAAAAAATCATCATGCAGAGTTACTGAATTGAAAGACATTCAGAAAATTTTGAATGACCCCCAAGTGAAAGTGAAAGAGGTTCATGAGATTCGCTGGTTTGCGATGTACAATGCCCTGAATGCTGTTTACAAGTGCTGGAGGTCTCTTGTTTGTTATTTCAAAAACATTGAAAAGAAAACGTCAAAAGAGGTGGAATTACACACAAACTTGACAGACTACAGATTTGTGTACACCATGCATGTTCTGATGGATGTGATCCCCAAGTTTACAGAACTAAGCTTAGTGTTTCAGAAAGTGAACTTAGATATAGCATGTGTCCAGCCAGCCGTTGATGGGTGTCTCAGCAGTCTGAAAGAGGCCAAAGCAGGGAAAACATACTTTCAAGCATTGCTGAAAGATCAGCTGAAAGCTACAAAGAAAGATGAAGAGGTTCAGGTGAAGTACTGGGGTGAAAAGCTTCATGACTTTAATGTGAAAGAAGGAGAGGGCATCAGAAACACCTTTATTCAGACACTGGATGACAAGGTGAGAGCTAGATTTCCATCTCAGTGCACATCAGTTGCCACTGCCTTTTCAGTTCTTGGATTGAGAAGTCTGACATTTCTCACAGAAAATGAAGCAGAGGAGTATGGTAGGAAGGAGATACAGGTTCTTGTTGACCACTATGGAGAGGACAAACATGGACCAAATGATGTCATCAGCAAGGCAATCATTGATGGAAATGCTTGTGTCACAGAATGGTCTCTTGTCAAGAAAGTGATAAAGAAGGAGATGTACCCCAGAGACAACTTCCACACATTATGGAAATTGGTACATGAGCACCATTCTCTGATGTTTCCCAATCTTCTCACTCTGGCCAGACTTGCACTTGTAATGCCCCTTCAAACTGCAGACTGTGAGAGGGGGTTTAGCTGCCAAAACGATTTGCTTTCCCCTTCCAGAAATAGACTTTCAGGTGCAACCCTGAACAGACTGATGTTGATCAAATTGCAAGGCCTATCAGTGGAGAAGTTTGATTATAACAGGGCAGTTCAGAAATGGAAATCCAAGAAGGATCGAAAATTCTTCAAGTAGAGGGACAGGGAGACTGATCATTACCAGACTGTAAATATGTTACAAGTGTGTTCAAGTTACAAGTGTGTTCAAGTTACAAGTTACAAGTTATATGGATTCTGTTTTAAATTGACTTTCTGACTGAGGTTAAAGTTTTCTAAATGTGGTAAGTAGATTTCTCATCACTTTTAAAGCTCACAAACCACTACTTCTGTGTGTTATTCAAACTACTTAGATGATACCCATATATTTTTAGATGGTGGGTTGCATGATACCCACATTTTTTAAGTTGGTGGGTTGCATGACCCATGTTAAGGGAATCCTAGATGCAACACTGTATGCATGACATCAACTTAATTTTGGTGTCTATCTCCATGTTTATAGGGGTAATGAATCAGATTAAGCCTTTTCAGTAAAGATCACAACAATAATGTGTGCTGAATATGTTAATTAAGGCTGCCATTGCTGTAAGCAATGCGTTGTTAAGAGGGTATGTCAATGCTGAAGACTTGTCTTGTTCAGCTTATGTGACAATTTCGATGTCATGTTTCATTACAGAATCGACTCCTCTCAAGACACTTTCTCGCAATGCTAATTGTAAAGATGCATGGTGCCAATGCCTATACCTTTCGCCGCACAAGGAAGGACGAGAGGGTAGAACAGATAATCCCCATAAAGAGATTCCGTGTTCCTAAAAAGCCAGACCTGCCTTCAAGTGAAGTGAATCATTCTGTCTTACCGCTTTGAATAATGGCCCATCCAGAAAGGACTTCCATTTAGACTACGAGTTCTTTAACTGTGTTGCCACAAGCACAAAGCATATCGAGTTCGGTGGCTTCAACACTAAGTTGTGTAGAGAGCAAGGGCAGAGGGGGAAACCAGCTACAAAGGCCGTGTATCTGCCATTGATTGGTATGAATCCAGCCCACCCGGACTCCATGCTCATAGCCATGACCGGTGCTCGTCTAACGAAGGAATGTGGACTGGACACGACTGTTTTGGCAAATGGTCAGCAGCTCTACAGAGTTGTAGTCACTGTGAAATAGGTTGACCAAATGATATTCTCGGACTTCATACCATACCTTAGGGGCATGCACATGCTGATGAGTTTTATTGTCTCTGTTGGCGTATTGATGACAGACAGTGAACTTGAGGATATCATGAAATCGTATGTTTGTGGTGTGGCACACATGCTGTAGGGGAAGAAAGTTCCACAGAACTTTAGAGCCCTTCGGTTAAAGACAAAAGATGCTTGGATCACTTAAAATGATCTCTTTAAGAAGCATCACAACTGGCCACTTGGTTCAGAATCTGACAAAACCTGTCTTCATCATGATGGTCTTCATGCGGGCGGAATGAGGGGCTGACTGGCCATTCCACCTCCGGACAGTAGAGCAAATAATACCAAACTGGTTTGCTTTTGCTCACTTCAACAACGGGAGCTTTAAGTTGTGCTAGTACTACCTGAGGGCATTGAAAGTGCTTTAGTCCTTCATGGGAGGTGAACACAACATGCATCAATCATCACTTCACATGCCAAATACAGAGTCAAGGTATCATCTCGCTATAGTGTGATCATCAATGTTGTCATTGGTCTAATTGCACCTGAAACAGTGAACGTACATGACGCAGTTGAGATTGTGAATGGTTAACTTACATCAATTAAGAGCTGACCTGGCGATTTAATGCGTCCTTATCCAAGTTCAAATCAATGGGTTGGCCAGTAGGATCCAGAGGATCAATGCTAGTCAGATGTGTCCCCAGGTAGGAGATGCTCCAATGTCCTCACGTATTACAACCAATATCTAGCATAGTTGAAGTGAGCAGAAGCAAAAGAGTGTGGCATCGTTAGCTCTACTGTCCAGATATTGAGTGGCCAGTCTTCCAACACGAAGACCAACATGATGAAGACAGGTTTTGTCAGGTTGTCAGTGGCGAGTTGTGATGCTTCTTACATAATCATTTCACGGGCTCCAAGCATCTCATTCGCATCCTTTTGATGTGCAAGCAACAGTTCCATTGTCACAAACTGAAGGGCTCTAAGTTCTGGGGATATTTCTTACCCGACGCATTTGTGCCACATCTCCAACATACGATTTCATATTATGCTCAAGTCCACTGTCTGCCGTCAATACGCCAAGAAAGTCAATACAACTCATGAGCATGTGCATACCCCTGAGCTTTAGTATGAATTCCGAGAATATCATTTGGTAAACCTATTTCATTCGAAAAAGTAAAATAGAACGATTCACTTCACTTGAAGGCAGGTCTGGCTTTTTAGTACCATGGTATCTACTATCTAGACGGGGATATCATTGAGTTTCTGTTCTGTCATCTCGTCCTTCCTTATGCAGCGAAAGGTCTTGGCATTGGCACCATGCATCTTTACCATGCTTATCTACAACTGTTAATAGCATTGCTAGAAAGTGTGTTAAGAGGAGTCGAATCTGTAATGAAAAATGTACATAGAAATTTTCAGATAAGCTGAACAAGACAAGTCTTCTGAAGTTAAGCATGGACATACCCTCTTACCAATGCATTGCTTAGAGTAATGGCAGTCTTAATTTACATATTCAGCACAAATTATGTTGTGATCTTTACTTAATGGGCTTAATCTGATTCATTACCCCTCTAAACATGGGGATAGACACCAAAATTAATTTGATATCATGCATAGTTACGGAGATAATGACGAAATTAGGATTTTCAGTAATGGCGGTCTTAATTTGCATATTCAGCATCAATTATTGTTGTGATCTTTACTGAAAAGGTTAAATCTGATTCATTACCCCTCTAAACATGGGGATAGACACCAAAATTAATTTGATATCATGCATAGTTACGGAGATAATGACGAAATCAAGATTTTCAGTAATGGCGGCCTTAATTTGCATATTGTGCGGATTGCCCAATGATGACAGAGTGGCATCATTCAGATTCTTAAAGAGCACACCTCAGAGGTATAGAACCAGCAAAAAAACTTTGTACATACCGCAATGCAAGGTTGTCCAAAAAATAGGGGTTTGGCAACCGGACTACAATAGTGGTGATATTTATCTAAAATCTTTATCTCTCCACCGATTTCGCTCAAATTTGGAATATAAACTCAAGCAGCATATCAGCATAGTCCTTTGATTCTAGAATTGTTACGATAGACCTGTGTCAAAACGATACATATCAATACTTGTAGCACAATACTCACAGCACCCTGTTTTAAGGGGTTTTGTCTTTGAAAATAAGTTTACTTTTGATAAATTCCTTAATTTTAAGCGAAATTAGACAATTTTAATGTCAACAATAAGTATCAAGATAGAGGAAATGTATCATAAATATTGTATCGTCAAATTAAATATCAATATATTCTCTGCGTCAGACCATTGTTTTATGACGTCAAATTATATCCGTTATATAAGTTATTTTCACTGTAGCTTGATAGACAGTTTATTTCACTAATAATTCCCAGTATTTCACCGCTCGTCATATGATAAAAAATATTTAAAGCTGATCAAAGACCATTTCATGCTAATTGCAGATCTAGATTGTAAGATCTGATGTAACATTTTATCTTCCAGGGTTCGAAATTACCTTCATTTGGGTGCCGAGCGCACGGGTAAATTTAATAGGGCACATGTAAAATTGTACAGCTGTGCCTTGTGGGCACGCCTGAAAATTCACTTACTATCTTAAATTTTAATTAAACTGACAAAATATTTACTTTTCAACCTTTCTACAACTATCCCAAATCCTAAAACGTCTGTTCTGACACACAGCAGACCATTGAAGACTGTGAAGACAAGTTCTGAAGAAAGCAAATTTTCGGCTTTTCCAAGAAATCTATTTTTAGAATTGTCTCTTACGACTTAGTGTCAGCAGTAGAATTATTACAAAGCATTTTTCAGTTTCAAGAAAGACAGTATGATGGTCAACAATAAGCAACCTATTTAGAAATAATTTAGATTTACTCAGCTTGTAAAATTCCTTCATAAATCTCTCCAATGCTCACAGAAAAAATAAATCATGCTGACATCTTGAGTGGACCGATCCATTTGCCTGAGGGATGATAGGTGAATTTTGTCCAATTTTTTTAGAAATAACAGTTTCAATGTCACCAATGCAGGGATCACCCTGGAGCAAAGTGTCAAAGGGAGAATAATCTCCCCTTTGCTTTACACAATGGGATTTTCAGATAAGTAATGGAATATTCTAAATAATAATAATGATTTTAAGAATTTAAAAATTTTTTGCAATGGGATTTTCTCCCCTTGTCAGTATTTATTATGGGATATCTTGGTACATCAATGGGTAAATATCCCCAAATCCCTGTCCAAAGTTATCCCTGCCAATGAGTTTACAGCAGTATTAGGGGGAATATATTGTGCAATAATGTTATTTAAGTTATATAAAATGAATTTAATTAATTAAGCAAAGAGAAAATTTTGACAGGTTTGCTTACAAACAACCTGTCACCCCTCTTCCTAAATAAGTCAAGCCCTTTGGCGGAAGTATGGAAATCGAACGTCTTGATGTATAGATACTGATTGTATTTGTAACTGTTTAGGTTTTGATAAATTATGATGCATAAGTGAAACTTTTTTAACTAGAATTTAATAATTGTCTTCACAGAATTCTAAGGTATGTGTTGATATATTGGAAGTCTATTCTACAACTTAGTTTCACTTGTTGCCTGGGTGCCTATAGAGATATTTATGAGATGAAACACTTATTTCAATATTACCAAATAATTAATCAATATACAACTTGTTTTATATCTTTTTCAGAAATAAGTACTAAATCAACTATTTTAAACAGTTCATTATAGATCATGTGTATTTTATGAGTTTTTTAAAAGTGAAAACAAATCTCATACAAATGACAATTTTCAAAATCTATGTACAAACAATAAACATATATATAAACAACACAAAACAAGTATTTTATTAGTGTCTAAACAGGAACTTTATTATTGTTAAATAATATATGATGGCAAAATTCCTCCTGTAAATCTGTAAACAAAGTAACTTACTAATATAACAAAAACTATGTCCTTATGATCATGATCTCTGATGGCACACTTTACTTGGTCAGGGCACACATAAATTTGATATTGGGTGCCTTAAGGCACCCTCAGAAAAAAAATCATTTCTATCCCTGTCTTCTAAAAGATGAATTGTGCATCAATAGGACAAATTGCAATGCTGTGCTCTCTTGTCCATGAAAGTCAAGAGGATGCATCAGAAATGTTGTTCAATACAGATTGCTTATGTATAAAGATTATATAGAATATATCATTAAGATTATATAGAATATATCCTTATGTATAAAGATTATATAGAATATATCCTTATGTATAAAGATTATATAGAATATATCCTTATGTATAAAGATTATACAGAATATATCCTTATGTATAAAGATTATATAGAATATATCATTATGTATAAAGATTATATAGAATATATCCTTATGTATAAAGAATATACAGAATATATCCTTATGTATAAAGATTATATAGAATATATCATTATGTATAAAGATTATATAGAATATATCCTTATGTATAAAGATTATATAGAATATATCCTTATGTATAAAGATTATATAGAATATATCCTTATGTATAAAGATTATATAGAATATATCCTTATGTATAAAGATTATATAGAATATATCATTATGTATAAAGATTATATAGAATATATCATTATGTATAAAGATTATATAGAATATATCATTATGTATAAAGATTATATAGAATATATCCTTATGTATAAAGATTATACAGAATATATCCTTATGTATAAAGATTATATAGAATATATCCTTATGTATAAAGATTATATAGAATATATCCTTATGTATAAAGATTATATAGAATATATCCTTATGTATAAAGATTATATAGAATATATCATTATGTATAAAGATTATATAGAATATATCATTATGTATAAAGATTATATATATAGAATATATCATTATGTATCATTATGTTTCAGGTGATTGACAGAAGAACACTGAAATACATTCTAATCAGATTCATCTAACTTGGACAAACAAGACGGTAAAGAAAATACAAAATATAGGCAAAGTGAAATATGCCACAGGAGCTGGTAATGTTCTAACTGTTATTTGGACAATCACTTTGGTCAAGTCACTCTTTTGGACTTGCCAGAAGCATTCTATTGATGTGCAAAAACTGCTTTCAGGAATAATCAGTCTCAACAGAAGTGGATACTTGCAGAAGCATAATCTACATATCCTCTTCAGTGTTGACATAAATACATTAATAATTACATATCATCATTTAAACCTAAATGAAATGCATAGATCCTAAGATTCAGTATTGGCTAAAGTGCAATTTGACTGGGAACTAGTCATCTTTTACAAAATACTTCTATTTAAGTTTTCTTCTGAAAAGACATGAAAGTTCTTGCCAAAAAGAAAACGTACACATGCAATCACTGTGGTAAAACTTTGTTATCATTAAGTAGGCTGGAAACACACATGAGAACTCATACTGGAGAGAAACCGTTTAAGTGTAGTAAGTGTGACAAAACATTCTCACAACCTAATTGCCTGCAGGCTCACATGATCGCTCACACTGGAGAGAAACCCTTCAAGTGTAGTAAGTGTGAAAACTCATTTTCAAGATCAAGCACCCTTTGGATCCACATGAAGATCCATAACGAAGAACGCCCACATGAATGCCTTGTTTGTGGTAAAACATTTGTTAGAAAAAGTCACCTGCAGAATCACACGAAAATACATACTGGAGAGAAATCACACACGTGCAAAGAGTGTGGCAAAGCATTTTCAAGAGCAGATAGCCTAAAATCACACGAGAAAATTCATATAGGAGAAAAAACATTTAAGTGTACCAAGTGTGATAAAATATTTCCACAATTAAGTTCTTTGAAGACGCACTTAAAAATCCATACTGATGAAAGACATAAGTGTAGTGAGTGTCCAAGAATATTTACTGATCTCACCAACCTTCAGTCTCACATTAAGACCCATTCCAAAGACAAAAGGCCACATACTTGCATGGTATGTGATAAAACATTTCGATCATCAAATACACTGAGAATCCACATGCGAATTCACAGTGGAGAGAAACCCTACGAATGTAGTGAGTGTGACAAAACATTTACGCAACGATCCAATCTCAAAACACACATGAGGATTCATACAGGACTGAAACCCTACGAATGTAGTGAATGTGATAAAACATTTAGTCATTCAGGCGAGCTGGCAAACCACATGGTAACTCACACAGGTGAAAAGAATTTTAAGTGTGGCGAGTGTGATAAATCATTTGCATTATCGGGTTCTCTGAGGTCACACTTAATAGTTCATTCCGATGAAAGACCATACAAGTGCAGTGAGTGTGATAAAACATTTGCTAGAGCAACTGAACTAAAAATACACATGAGAATTCACACTGGAGACAAGCCGTACTCTTGTTTTGTGTGTGATAAAAAATTTACTCAATTAGGTAATATGCAAGGGCATATGAGAGTCCACACAGGTGAAAGACCTCGTAAGTGAAGTGAGTTTTGTAAATCATTTATACAATCATGGTATCCACAGATAAACATGCCATTCAACAATGACAAGGACCTTCCTGTAACTTTTCTACCTGATTTATGTTCAATTTAATATCTTGAGAATTTTTTACCATATTATATATGTTTGTTACCATGTACACTTAAATTTGAATCAAAATAGTTGAAGTATCACTTCACTGAAACATGGTTTCTGTGACCAACTTCTATATTGCACAGTTAATTATCCCCCGCCACAAGGAAGTTGGCGAGGGATATAGAAATGAGCTCCGTCCGTCCGTCCGTCTGTCTGTCCATCTGTGCGTCCGGGCTTTTCCTTTCCGGCCTCAAACTTCAAAACTATTCATATATTTTGCTGAAACTTTGTACATGTATCAACCAAGAAGTCTAGATGTGCCTTTTGCTTTATAGAAATTTGAGAATTTTTTTTTTTTTTACGAATGCAAACAGTCTGGACTTAGAACCAAGTAGAGGGAAAACTATATTCCGGCCTAGAACTTCAAAACTATTCGATATATTTTGCTGAAACTTTGTACAGGTATCAACCAAGTAGTCTAGATGTGCCTTTTGCTATATAGAAATTTGAAAATATTTTTATTTTTTTTATGAATGCAAACAGTCTAGACTTAGTTTTCCTCTTAGTCCTCTACTTGGTTCTATATTCAAGGTCAATGAGTCTTGGCATGGGCAAAAACATTTATTTCTTTATTTACACACTGGAAATCTAAAACTGACTTCAATCAGACTATCAACGTGTTCAGGATCATTTAAGTTAACAAACACCAAACAGTCAAACACGAACACAAATATGAGGTATCAAGCAAACAATGAAGTCTAAATCCAGTTATAGGTAAACCAGTAGTTTGGCACAACAAAGAACTTGTCAACTTGAGCCTGTCAGTCCATGTTATGTAGGAATTAAATAAAAATTATGGTCCAATCTTAACCATCACATTTTCAGATCTTGAAAGTTATGATATCTTAAATTCAGGAGAGTCTTTAATAATCTTTAATAATGAACCTGGCAATTTTGTCAGTGATCAATAGTGAACGTGGAGAATTGTTTTGATATTTTTTTCCAAACCACCCCGTATGATCACATGTTTGTGAATTCTTGACATTTCCTGATTCAACTTTTGTCGTCTGGAACAGTTGACATTGTTTTTCAGAACCACTCGGCGGACATTCAATTGTTTTAACTTGTGACGGGGACTGAGCTAAGACTGTTGCATGATGCCGTCGCAAGTGGGAGATTAAATTGGTTGTCCCGCCTGAGAATTTAACTTCGCCTTTGCAAAGTTTACAGACGGCAATGCTCTTGTCAATATGTCCATCTGATACAAATTTCTTCAAACAAAAATGCTTCCACACTGTGGCCTTAGCCTTACTATTAGGCACGATAGTAAACTCTCTCGTGTCGTCTGCTGTAGCCATGTTGAAACAAACGCATGACTTCCGTTGTGAAAAACGGAAATACACGAAGATTTCCGACTGAAACAAACTTTTCCGAATGCTTATAAAAAAACGGTTTTCAACAAGCGTATTGCAATACTATATTGTTCAAGGAGATATTTTCAAAATTTTAGGAAGAAATTCAAAATTCGGCCCAATCAGCCCTCTCAGGAATTCATTTATCTTCAAAATGAGCTATCACACATAGCTGTATGTATTGCCGTGATTTAAGAGAAGATTTTTGAAGACGCAAACCCTCAAAATCGTGAAAGTTACACTATTTTCAGTTTTTGCGAAATAGCAAAAAATCTATTATTACGGCCGAAAAACACTATATTCCTAATCGATGAGGAATGTTGTTGCCCACATAGTGGTGAAAGTTTTGTGCAAATATCTTGATTAGTTTTCGAGATAATGAGGTTTTAAGTTTTGACTTCAAGGGGAGATAACTCGCGAAAGAAGTCGAAAATAAAAAAAGTGGCTCGACACAAATCCAGTTTATGTCACAAGCTACAAACTCTGGAAAAATCATGACAAGCGGTTAAGCGGGATTCCTTCGGACTAAAAAGGTCAAATAATAATAAAAAGAAAGAAAAAAAACACGATAATAACAATAGGTCTTCCAGACGTAGTCTTGAAGACCTAAATATATCATTATGTATAAAGATTATACAGAATATATCATTATGTATAAAGATTATATAGAATATATCATTATGTATAAAGATTATATAGAATATATCATTATGTTTCAGGTGATTGACCAGTGAAGAACACTGAAATACATTCTAATCAGATTCATCTAACTTGGACAAACAAGACAGGAAAGAAAATACAAAATATAGGCAAAGTGAAATATGCCACAGGAGCTGGTAATGTTCTAACTGTAATTGGGCAATCACTTTGGTCAGGTCACTCTTTTGGACTTGCCAGAAGCATTCTATTGATGTGCAAAAACTGTGCAGGAATGATGAGTCTCAAGAGAAGTGGATACTTTTAGAAGCACAATCTACATATCCTCTTCAGTGTTGACATAAATACATTAATAATTACATATCATTTAAACCTAAATGAAATGCATAGATCCTAAGATTCAGTATTGGCTAAAGTGCAATTTCACTGGGAACTAGTCATCTTTTACAAAATAACTTCTATTTAAGTTTTCTTCTGAAAAGACATGAAAGTTCTTGCCAAAAAGAAAACGTACACATGCAATCACTGTGGTAAAACTTGTTTATCATTAAGTAGGCTGGAAACACACATGAGAACTCATACTGGAGAGAAACCGTTTAAGTGTAGTAAGTGTGACAAAACATTCTCACAACCAAATTGCCTGCAGGCTCACATGATCGCTCACACTGGAGAGAAACCCTTCAAGTGTAGTAAGTGTGAAAACTCATTTTCAAGATCAAGCACACTTTGGAAGCACATGAAGATCCATAACGAAGAACGCCCACATGAATGCCTTGTTTGTTGTAAAACATTTGTCAGGAAAAGTCACCTGCAGAATCACACGAAAATACATACTGGAGAGAAATCACACACGTGCAAAGAGTGTGGCAAAGCATTTTCAAGAGCAGATAGCCTAAAATCACACGAGAAAATTCATATAGGAGAAAAAACATTTAAGTGTACCAAGTGTGATAAAATATTTCCACAATTAAGTTCTTTGAAGACGCACTTAAAAATCCATACTGATGAAAGACATAAGTGTAGTGAGTGTCCAAGAATATTTACTGATCTCACCAACCTTCAGTCTCACATTAAGACCCATTCCAAAGACAAAAGGCCACATACTTGCATGGTATGTGATAAAACATTTCGATCATCATATACACTGAGAATCCACATGCGAATTCACAGTGGAGAGAAACCCTACGAATGTAGTGAGTGTGACAAAACATTTACGCAACGATCCAATCTCAAAACACACATGAGGATTCATACAGGACTGAAACCCTACGAATGTAGTGAATGTGATAAAACATTTAGTCATTCAGGCGAGCTGGCAAACCACATGGTAACTCACACAGGTGAAAAGAATTTTAAGTGTGGCGAGTGTGATAAATCATTTGCATTATCGGGTTCTCTGAGGTCACACTTAATAGTTCATTCCGATGAAAGACCATACAAGTGCAGTGAGTGTGATAAAACATTTGCTAGAGCAACTGAACTAAAAATACACATGAGAATTCACACTGGAGACAAGCCGTACTCTTGTTTTGTGTGTGATAAAAAATTTACTCAATTAGGTAATATGCAAGGGCATATGAGAGTCCACACAGGTGAAAGACCTCGTAAGTGAAGTGAGTTTTGTAAATCATTTATACAATCATGGTATCCACAGATAAACATGCCATTCAACAATGACAAGGACCTTCCTGTAATATTTCTACCTGATTTATGTTCAATTTAATATCTTGAGAATTTGTTACCATATTATATATGTTTGTTACCATGTACACTTAAATTTGAATCAAAATAGTTGAAGTATCACTTCACTGAAACATGGTTTCTGTGACCAACTTCTATATTGCACAGTTAATTATCCCCCGCCACAAGGAAGTTGGCGAGGGATATAGAAATGAGCTCCGTCCGTCTGTCTGTCCATCTGTGCGTCCGGGCTTTTCCTTTCCGGCCTCAAACTTCAAAACTATTCATATATTTTGCTGAAACTTTGTACAGGTATCAACCAAGTAGTCTAGATGTGCCTTTTGCTATATAGAAATTTGAAAATATTTTTATTTTTTTTATGAATGCAAACAGTCTAGACTTAGTTTTCCTCTTAGTCCTCTACTTGGTTCTATATTCAAGGTCAATGAGTCTTGGCATGGGCAAAAACATTTATTTCTAGGACACACTGGAAATCTAAAACTGACTTCAATCAGACTATCAACGTGTTCAGGTTAGAACTTTCACTTATGAGTTATAACAATTTTCAAGAAAGTAAATGCATATATATTCAAAATGCATAAATATATTCAAAATTCCTACATGGCGGGGGAAATGGCCGACTCTATCTGCTTGTTCAATATTGCATCTGCCGGTTCTACTTTCTCTTTTAAAGCATTTGCATCCTCCCATGTCTGTATATAATTGAGTAAGCAGTATTTTATGTACTCCCAGTAATTTAACAAATTGAGTATTTTTACAAGTTTCTGATCCTTATTGGGTAATCAACACAACTTGATTTTACTAATATGCCATCTTTTTAATGAACCTATGGATGATGTGAATATATATAATTTATTTTGCCGATATTTGATTATTGTGATTTTATTTGTACGCAAACTCAAGAGTTATTATTAAAGAAGCTTCATTTGGATGCCCTTAAAACTATATGTGGATCAGTTAGAGAAATTAGCCATTCCAAAATTTATTTTGAAACTGGTTTCATATCTCTAAACGAACGTCGCAAATATCATCAAATAACAAAACTCCAAGATATTTATCAGATTTAATTCCATTAAACATATCCTCTGTATCAATGTATGAATCAAGATCATCAAACATACCTCAAGTATCGCACTGAATCATATAAAAAATATCGTTTTTACCATCTTTTGTGTTCAAATGGAATAGGCCTAAGCTTGATGATGATATAAGAAATGTTGCCTCTTTTAAGAAACAATTTGACCGAAATGTATCATGTAAGGTGAATCATGTGTTCAGAAACAGTGGAACTGACACAACCAAATTATCCATTGTAAATTAAGACTTGGCTGCAGAGATTTAAACACACATAAATTTGATAGTTTTTTTATAAACTATGTCAAGTTGCCCTTGCGATCATAATTACAAAGATACCATTCACTTTTTTTAATTTTTAACCCACCGGTATGTAATACCCTGGGATATAGACATCACCCTTGCCGTCTGTCCGTAATCATTTCTTTCCGTTCATGATATCTTTCTGAAACTTTCCATGTGTATTACCCACCAACTGAAGTGGTGCCTTTTGATATTTTCAGTTTTTTTAACATTTTATTTTTGGTCGTTTCTAGGGGTGACTATTGACCAAAAGAGACTATTGCAACTTACCATTGCGATAGCGATAGACTATTGTAACTCACTATTGCAATAACTATATTGTGATAGGGTTTTTTGTACAAATACGCAATAATCAGCTAGAATTTGTTATAGGTTTTAGTAGAAATGTTTAATTGATGTAAGGACAATGGAACCAAGATCAGTAAAGAAATCATAATTGAAAAGACTTTTAAAAAGTTTTTGTCATTTCCTATATCTAGTTCTTCTCTTTTGACATTCTAAAATGAAAAATCTTGAATTAAATGCAGTGAGGCTTGTGTAAATACAGTAGTTTCGTTTTCGTTTGATGTAACAACTCGAGTCGTTGTGATGACGCATGCATTTTCAAGTTTCTAATCAATTTCCCTGTATAATTTGCAATGTGATTTTAGTAACTCGAGTCGGCAAATCAAACAATGCTGTAGAGGTCATGTGACTACAAGCTCTGTACAGTGGTTATAGCATAGATAAATTGGTTTGTTTAGACATTGCTTTCGCTATTAAATGCTGTTGAAGAGTTTGCAATGCCGAATATTGCGAATCGCAAGCCAAATTCCTTAATTGAGTAAAGAATGCAAGGTATTTTTTAAAATTGTGTATTTACGTGAATCGCATGCGTTTCTTGTACTCTCAGATATTTTATTCATTGAGAAAAATGTTATTTTAATGGGTAAAACTGTGTGCTTCTATCTGGAGCTCTGCACTTCTAAGAAATTTCTGTACATAACTGATAACATTGCTTTTCCCATAAATATTTTGAAATGTATATATATCATAACAATGCTACTAGTGGATTCTAATTATGGTATATTACTTTTGTATATATATTGCTGCTTAAGTTTTTAGTTGCGGGGGAAATATTCATTTCATTTTTTGTGACAAATTTAATGTGAATTTTACAGTCTGATTAAAACCGACGGTATTCTGCGGAAAAAATGTGCAAAATAGTGCATCTACCGGGATACGAACTCATATCGTTCGGAGATTTCCACGCCAAACCGTCTGGAAATAGTCCGTAGACTAGCGTGTTCGAGCGCAATTCAGGTAGCCAATCAAAAGATGCCCAACAAATGCTTTCGATGCGAGAAGTTAGGGGCAGATAACTCCAAACAGCTATCCTTTAGTCTGTTCCAAATGCTTTCAAAACAGCGACCGTTTAAAAACTATGATGTGATTGGTCAGCTATTTGACTGGGCTTTGGCTGCGCTAAACTGGTTCGGAACACACGCCTATACGGGATGTTCTCAGACCTTGTGGCGAGGAATCTACAGAACCTGTTCGTATCCCGGTAGATATATTATTTTGCAAATTTTATTCCTCGGAACAAGGTCGATTTTAATCAGACTGTGAATTTTATATTTCATTTATTGAATCTCAATTCTACTTGTGTCTTTTGTGCTTTACATTAAGATTTTATGCATGATTTTCAATCCTGATAACTTTTATTCCTCGGAACAAGGTCGATTTTAATCAGACTGTGAATTTTATATTTCATTTATTGAATCTCAATTCTACTTGTGTCTTTTGTGCTTTACATTAAGATTTTATGCATGATTTTCAATCCTGATAACTTTTTAAAAGACAAGGTTATTTTATATGGATATTTAACTTTCTTTATTTCACAATGGCGACGTTTATTGATATGTAATGGTTGTACCATGAATGATGTGCCGTTTTATATTGAAATAAACTTCAAGATTTTCGTGTAATGTTTTGTGTGCCTATATTTTCATTTTAGTAAGGAAAGAAGGGGGAAAGTGCAGTGGTCAGCGATTTCGGCTGTGGATCAAAAGGTCCGTGGTTCGAATCCAGCCAGGGGCCCAGCAACTATGTTTGCAGTAGAGAACAGTTCTACATGCAGTAAGGTTTGGGTGCAATGCCACACTGAATTTCAGTGCAGTACCACCCATGGTTTGCTTGTTCCAGCCGATGCTCGCAGGTTTTAACTGCAATGCATTAGCCACATGGTGTTGCAGGTTTTCTCCCTGCAATAATACTAGCAGCCATGATATAAGTGAAATACTCCTGAAAGCGGTGTTTACCTCACCTCACCTCCAGTAATCTTGCATTGAGATTCTGAAAAGAAGTATTTATTCTGAAAATATCACTTTTTAGCTCATCAGGCCTGAAAGGCCCGATGGGCTTATGGCATGGGATGTCGTCCGTCCATCCCTCCGTCCGTCCGTAAACTTTTCACTTTTTCGACTTCTTCTCCAGAACCAATGACTCTAGAGAGCTGAAATTTTATGTACAGACTCCTTCGCCAATGGGGATTCTAAATTGTAGATTTGGTGACCCTGTGACCCCAAATAAGGGCCCCAGGGGTCATAACCTTAAAAGCTATTTTCATCTTCTTTTCCAGAACCAATGACTCCAGAGATCTGAAATTTTATGTACAGACTCCTTGACTGATGGGAATTCTAAATTGTAGATTTAGTAACCCTGTGACCCCAAATAAGGGCCACAGGGGTCACAACCTAAAAATCATTTTTCATCTTTTTCTCCAGTCCCAAAAGCTCTAGAAAGCTAAAATGTTATGTACAGACTCTTTGGCCAATGGGGATTCTAAATTGTAGATTTGGTGATCTTGTGACCCCAAATATGGATCACAGGGGCAATCACTTAAAACAGCTGTTTTAATGAATTGTGAAGATAATGAGATTTTATGTGCACTTCATATGTCAGCTTAAGAGTAATACTACATTATGGACATGTTTGATGTAATCAATGTGAAATAAGAACTATTGAATAGCCTGTGAACTGAATATTGTGACAGGATGCATAGGAAAAAATTTAAAAAGGGTTAACAAATGTTTTATTTTACATTAGATATGTGAACTAAATATGACTGGTGATGAAGTAAGATAAGACTATTAAAACTAGCTACATGAGTTTGTGATACCACATCTTCTTTTCCAATAAAGAAAAATAAATAAAGATGGGGAAAACAAAATTTAAAATACCGGTATATAATTTACTGGCTGTGAGTCCAGGGTCTGCATGTTGCATAATTGCAGGTGTTGACCTGGGGATGGACCACTCCCTGGCAGAGATGCAAACAGCAGCTTGCAAATACACGGAGGTTTCAGGTTACTTCTCTGCTGTGTTACTGATTTAGTCTTACACTCAGATGCTCTATAGAATTTATTAATTAAATATTGAAAAGGATCCTATGAAACTATGAGCCTATGAGAAACAGGATTTTTAGAAACAAATAGGGGCTCTTTTTCATTATGTAATAAATGTTGATAATTCCAGGATAAAAATAGGAAGTAAAACAATAAACTGCAAAGGTCTACATTATTTATAATGAATATGGATTAATGTGTAACCAATTTTGATAATAAATTTGATGACTGAGCAATGACTTATTATCTGATATCTTAACCTTTTCCTTAGGGATAATTAATAACATGATTCCTGATGAGCTTCAGAGCCAGTGGCTCTATTTTTTATTTAATATTAAAAAGGAGAATGTAAGAAATGGAATTTTATGTTTAAAAAGGGGCTCCTTTTCAATATTTTTTTCAGAGTCTAAGTGTTAAGACAACAGGATGGGAAGTTCTCTGGAAAACAATTAATATAAAATGCAGACCAATCAGCTCTTGGTGAAAATAAAGAAAAAATATATTTTGTTGTGCTGTCAATGAAACTTACTTTTTTTTACTCTTTGCTTCATTGACACCATGACATCCATCCCACTAACAACCCGTCCTTTCTCTTAGTCTTTCTTACATAACCCCCTCACAAAAATACAAACCCCCATCCCTATGCCTATTAAACCCCCTGAACACTTGCAGAAGAGAGACCCTGCCTATCCCTTTGCATACTGGGGTGGGATGCAAGGAGGGAGAGAGCAAGTGTTGTAATGCATTATCCCTAATGAGCACCATTACATTACAAGTCTTGGTTCCCAACATACAAAGACGATATTCTAAAAATTTGAGCGCCCCAGCACTACTATTTCGTGGAGTGAAAATCTGTATCAAATGTACAATCTAAGATCCCCTAAGAGCAATCTCCACAAAATTACAGCTTTGAGGGTGCAGCAGTTCTGGAGGAATAGACGGATGGACGGACGTCGGACAACGACCCATGCCATAAACCCATCTGGCTTGTCAGGCCTGAGAAGCTAAAATGAAATGATAAACAAATAATTATATATGGACAATATATCAACCATTCATAAACACATACAAATCACAGATGTAGCTAAAATATAAATACCAGTTGAAAACAGCTTATATGATTTTAAAATCATTAAAAATTGTTTTAGTGAATAATGTTAAAAGGAACAAATGAGTTTGAGTCTCTTTTGAAACGGGGAATTTGATAGCGGCAACCAGAAGGTAGATAAAATGTTTTATTACTCAACTGTGGTGAGATCACTCATTAGATAACAATGAGTTGGTTACACACATGTGTGAAACCTTTTTATTACTCAACCGTGGTGAGATGTTAAGGATCAAAACCGAGCCAGAGGTTTTGTTTGATAATGTAAGCCCGCGGCAGAGGGAAATTGGAAAGGGCCGACAGGCCCGCCCCAATTTCCCCGAGGCTGAGGGCTTACATTATCAAACAAAACCGAGGGGGAGGTTTTGATCTAACTTATGAACTGATTAAAGATATAATAAAGACATAATTTGGATATTGGGTACTTTTATGGTTTCAATGTATTTACTTCTGGGAGTTCAACTGCTATGAAGAGAGCACGACCGCGCCCTGCATGTGCTTTGCGCTCGCTACCCACGTCGTGCACGTGAGCTGCTATCTTCCTCGTGGAGTTCACAAGATTGTCACTGTGGAAAATACATCATTGTTCTCGTGGGCCTTTATAGCCGAGTTGTCAAAGGCTCCAGTTTAGTAAGCGGGTGGTGCAGGGTTCGAAACCAGGCATTCAAAGCTTATGTTTGTGATTTGTGATTTGTCAAAAATGTGATATTTTGTGATGGTATTTATTCGAAGAAGGACTTTGAATCAAAGTATCTCAAAACGTGTATAATTCCCAATCAAAATAAATTTCCGATAGATTCTAGAGTAAGCCCCGGGCTGGGCATTCTTGGAGAACGCCCGGCAATCTGACAATAGAGGTTTACCCGGTAAAAGTAGAACCTAATAGAACAATAGAGTGACGTCACTAGAGGTTTATAACACTCATTATTACTCAACTCATTATTACTCATTAGATAACAATGAGTTGGTTACACACATGTGTGATACCACCGCATGCTGCAGTAACGTCACAATCGGCGTGTGACGTCATAGTCGTTTTTGGTTGACGTCACAATGATAGCCGCGCGACTGCAATAGCTGGTTACCTTTTTGCAAGTAAGCATCACTAAAACCGATTTTATTGCAATTCAGTGCTATTTACATCATTGAGTAATAAATAAAATACTAAACTCGGTCTCGTTTGATAACATGTTTATGAAACTCGTGAATGGCATCGGTATTTAATTCGCTTTCGCTCGTTAAAATACCAAACCATCCACTCGTTTCATAAACATGTTATCAAACGGGACATCGTTTAGTATTCTATATTTAGATAACAATGAGTTGGTTACACACATGTGTGATACCACCGCGTGCTGCCGTAACGTCATAATCGGTGCGTGACGTCATAGTCGTTTTTGGTTGACGTCACAATGTCAGCCGCGCGACTGCAATAGCGGGTGACCTATTTGCAAGTAAGCGTCACTAAAAACGATTTTCTTGCAATTCAGTGCTATTTACATCATTGAGTAATAAATAAAATAGTTTCAATACTAAACTTGGTCCCGTTTGATAACATTTTTATGAAACTCGTGAATGGCATCGGTATTTAATTCACTTTCGCTCGTTAAAATACCAAACCACCCTCTCGTTTCATAAACATGTTATCAAACGGGACGTCGTTTAGTATTCTAAATCTATATGTGAAACCTCGCTTTCGCTCGTTAAAATACCAAACTTCCACTCGTTTCATAAACATGTTATCAAACGGGACATCGTTTAGTATTATATATATGGATCCAAAAAAAGAAATTCTGTTTTTTAATTAATTAATATCTTCAAGAATTACGCCATAGATGTTTCTGGCCACATTTCCAATTTTGACAGTTTGGTTTTATATTGACCAATAACACCCTGAACCACGTCTGGATTGAAAACCAAAGAACACTTTGAATAAGCGTTTTGTAAAAGAGAACACGTTGAAATGAACTAACATTATATGATCTGAGACGTCTTATCCGCGTTAGTGTTAAGATTCCAACTCAATTTGTTTATTTCAGTAAAAGACCTTAGACAAACATCAGAGAGAAGAATAAAGTTTAGATAGCGAGTTAATTTGATTATAAAACCTAAGAAGGTAGCACAAGTGAAACATGGATAGGATAAAATAAGTTCTATGTTTTAATACTACCAGGTAAATGTAGGGTATATTTCCGTTTTAATTCGTTAAACATTTGACAATTGATTAAAAGTGCAGTTCATCTTTAATTACATTATCTTCACAAAGATTACAAAATCTACAACATCTAGGTATTCCTTCTCTTCTTCCAGTATTTTTACGAATTGTCAGGGCACCTATTCTAATTAAAGTTTTTCCTCGTCGAGATTCGTTTTGGGATTTGGGATTGAACAAGTTGTGTAGCTTATATGAACACCGCTCAATTTAACATTAGTAAGGTATGGCTCTATACAGAGATAGTGTTAATGGTAGAAAATAAGTCTAAAGATGAACTGCCATTAATATCGGCAAACATGCTTTGTACATATTACGTAACAATCATTTATTCGTAATACACACCTGTGTTTCCCATACAAAACCAAATCCATACATGAACAGTATATTTGTTTAACATCCAGGTTACGACCTACTGCTTCTAGCTTAGGTCTCATTAAAAGCAGACCGTAGTTAGTTGCTGTACGTTACACAATATATGTGTTACGAAGTGGAACTTTATTACGATCTGATTTTAATGAGATTGCTTCTAGCTGATAGTCTACATCATTTTATAACACTGTTCTGATACCTCGTTTCTTGTGACTCTTTAAAGGATGCCAATATGTTAATAGTTTCTTCCACTTTTTCCACATTCAGCCAGCACTGCAACATTTCAACACTCACACTAAGAATATATTTACAAAATTTAACATGACATATTTCAATAGCTTCCCATTTGTGAATTCCCCAAATTTCTGGACCATACAATATGATTGGCTTAAGTTTCCCGTCAGTTCCAAGGTATTTGTTTCAGTCACTGTTTCTATATCACAATTTTGAAAACACACTGGGGCTTTATATTGCTTCTCAATCCGAAAGTCGTTACTTTAGTTTTATTTGTATTTAAAGGGGCAGTAGCACTTGTTTTCGCTCAAGTAAGTTGATGGAATGTATTTATATAGTTATATGTATAGTTAAAACACCCTTCTCTCAGGAAAATCAAGTTGAGCGTACACAGAATGAGTGTACATGGTTCGGTAAAGCCATGGGAATCGTTTTTGTAATTCGAAATAATAAAATATGTTCACATTAAAATGGCCGCCATGCAATTTTTGCTTTATACCCAACACCGTTATTACCACTACGGAGAATTTGTTTGTGTTTTCAGATGTTTTACCCTCTAAAGTAAATATGAATGACGTAAACAATCATAAATTGGAAACTTGAAAAAATAAACTTTGCAAAAAAGCGTGCTACAACCCCTTTAATTCCAGGAAATTGTCATCACATCACCCCATTCACAAAAGTTGGATTATTACACTGAGGTAAGATGTTTCATCATAGTTAGTAATTAATCCAGCTACTGCAGCATCATCGGTGAATATTACAATTAAGTAGGTCTACATTATTGTCAGTTGTTGTAAATTTAGATGCAATGAAATCCTGTGACTTTTTGGAGCATTCCCCATTTTACCACCACCTGCCATCTTCCTATATTGTTCTCGGTATGAAAATTGTTTTATTTTTCTAAACACCAGCATACTGCTAACGTATTATATCTGGAAACGTGGAATGTTGTGAGTATTGTGAGAAATTGCTTTCAAATTCATGTCTTCAACAGATTGAGTTTCACGGTCGCAGGCTATATTATCAAAATTGATGATGTCAAACGCAAGAATTTCATATTGATGAAAAGCAACAATACCTCACGAATCATGTAAATGTTTATTACAATGAAATAACATCTAAGACAGATACCGTATTTCCTCTAATAGGGGCCGGGCCTCAAATAGCAACCTAGTAAACTAAAGGTGAATAAGAGCCGGGCCTCCAATAAGGGCCGGGTCTCTAATAGGGGCCCGGTTTATATCACATTAATGATCACCCCCTACTAGATAATATTTCCCATGTTTCCAGGTACTAGGGGGGTTAAACTACCATGCTAAATTAGGTTAACGTCAAATGGCGAGAAGTGTCATTCTAAGAAATTTTAATCAGTTATCAGAGATTATCACGTGTACTGGTCAAACCTAATAATGAAATAATTAAGGGCCGGTCCTCAAATAAGAGCCGGGGGTAATGGCCCGGGCCACTATTAGAGGAAATGCGGTATATTCAATCTTGCATTTTAAAATGAATGAGTGATTGGACACTAATGAGCAAAGAATATCACACATGCTTAAGGTTTTGGTTTTGTTTTGGTTTTGTTTTTGTTTAAACTGTTGAACAAATTCGTTGAAAAATGTTTTAGGGGTTGCATGTTTTTTCCCAAAATGGTGTTAAATATTTTTTTTAATTTGGGATTATTTTTGAGAATGTGCTCATCAAACATGTTAATAGTTTATATGTTTGGTAAGTAGATCTGCTAATGATAAAATGTAAATCATAGTTTTGCGACCGGCTGCCGTTTTCAGCAGCCTGTTATCTCCCATTTTGTGTAAATATTCTCGATAACTGCCACTCTCGAGTTTATTCGTGTAGAATCGCGAGAATTCTGTCCCTTGGGTTATGTTTTGAAATCATAATGACCAGCTGAATTTTACTCGGTCGTTTTGTTACCAGAAATACACGTTCAAGTGAGTAATTATGAGTAATAATTAGCAACGCGAGTACTGCACTTTACACTGCAATACAGTTACTGGTCTAAGTATCCCAGATATGCGTCACTTGATGTTATTTCCGTAGACTTGCATACATGTTTAGCAGTTAGTGTAGCCCAAATAATTGTCATGGATTTGATTTTCTATCGTATATCGTCGAGTACATACAGTGCCGTGCCATAAGTTAATTAACGGACAGTGACGTTATTTCCATATACTTGCATGTTAATTTAGTCAAGGATGAATAATTTTCATAGATAGGATTTTTTTCCGATTATATTCACATTTATCAGGGATGTAAGGAATCATCTTGGCTACGGGTGCTGGACGGAACGGCGACATGGCAAAACGGCGACAAGCCAGAACGGCGACAATTTGAGATGGAAAAATCCCCTTGACAGAACGGCGAAACACATTTCTTAGACCAAAATCGCTGGACTAAACGGCGACACTTTTGGACTAAACTAATAGTTTTTTTATAAGATAGTTTTTACAAGTTATATTCTTAGATCTTTCATGTCTGAGATGTTTATTCACGATGTTGACATAGTTAAATAAAGAATTTCTGATGTGCGTGAGATGTCCAATCTGTCTAATGCTTTGATGTTTTATTAATCCTTGGATTGTTTCGTTTGTCATTAATTAATTGTTAATTAAAAGTAAAATAGAAGGACTCAATGTCCCGACTTCAAAACCCCGATTTTCTCAACGACATATTATCACTGTACGATGTGCTGTGCTTCACTGAGACCAAAACATGTGATTTAGATGCTGTACACATCCCTGGTTACGTAGTTCATATGAACAATAGAAATAACAAACTTCATGTGAGACTATCTGGGGGAATCATCATAGCATATAAAGAGATACTAAGTCCATATATTGAAGTTATGAAAAAGACCCATGATAATGTTCTCTGGAGCAAACTGTCACAAGACCTATTTAGTCAGCTTGAAGACGACATAATTAAATTTTCAAACTATTCGCAGCATATGTGTTCCTGGAGACTTTAACGCAAGGACCATAAATAGTTAATATAAAAATAAAATATTTGGTGTCGCCGTTTAGTCCAACCCATTTCTGTCGCCGTTCCGTCCAATTTTGTCGCCGTTTCAACCAAATTTTGTCGCCGTGTCGCCGTTTCGTCCATATCCCTTGGCTACAACCTCATAATTTATGTTTAATTTTTCCTATCTAGGGTATTACAGTAATTTGATCAACATATGTACATAATTGTGAAATAATTAACATGGCGATCTATGGGAAACGTTTTAATTTAATGGGACATTGGTACACGAACTTATATATACTTTCTTCAGTTGAATGTCATTTGATGAGAGATCAACATAAAGATGAACCAAATTACTGATGCACAGCTAACATAATTTCAAAGATGTTTTGTTAAATTTTACAACAATTTGACTTAAACTTAAATTATGAAAATTATTCTTGCAAAGGTTAATTAACATGTAAGTCTATGGGAAATACGACTGTGGGGAAGAACTTCTGACCCCAGACTGTAGTGTCGATAAAGGCTTGACGCAAGGAAAGACGGAGCCGCACTGTGTCAGTGTGTGTGAGGAATTTGGATATTAGTATCGTCGAGTACTTGGTTTTCGGACGCACTTGGTTTTCGGATGGCTCACATTCGGGTAGTTTTTCATGATATTTGCAGCCATGTGACATCATCAATACAAAGGAGAGGTCTCTTCTAGCGGTCAGAATAACATGTTTCGTGTGAAACTTCCTAAGATTTGTAATATCATACAAACTTGTCTATATGAATAAATGAATTAACATCGAAAAAAACAGAGAGATGATATTAAAATCTATCTGCAACTTCTTGTCGGATTGTGTTGTGTTTTTCCTTGACAACACATTAATTGAATGAACATTTCTTTTCTTTGAACTTTTAAATTAATAATTTGATATATATTTCTACTACAATGAGTTTGTTGTATTAATGACTAACAAACAAAAGTGTTAATAGACACGACAAAGACGTATGTTTAGGGGAGACATATTGTTGTAAAACATAAATTATCGGAACTATTATCTAAATAAAAATTATCATCATTTCATAATATTATATGAGTTAATAAAACACATATTTAATTTATTGAAAACAATACGCATGTCAATGTATTCATGAATGACCATTTTAGTGAAATTGTACGTTTTATTTATATTTTTTTTATATCCTGTATATGTTACAGTCGATTCAATTTTTAAATTCAACAGTGCAATTATATTTTTGAAATTACCAGTGATACAATTCTATTTTCAGTTTGCATTCTATATTCATAATTATTTTCATATTGATAATTTTGCATGTAGAAGTTGAATGTTTATTGTTTAAAGTGTGAAACAACTGATCTAGGCTTATGATTTACATTTAATACTTGAATTCAGTAATTTGATTCTTTATATAGAATTAATGGACATGAATCATGGACAAATATATTTCTGTCCCACAACAAAACACTTTTCACTGCTTCAAATACTAAAAATATAGTTTGCTTGATAAGTAAATGAAAATAGATAAATTAACATATTCAAAAACAAAAAATAATTTAAACTAGTTGAGAAAAGTTTGTAAAATATTTAAAAGAGATAAATTCAACTCAGCTAAAGAACATTTCCCCTTGATTATTTGTCTGTAATAATAAGACATATTGACACTCAGAACAGTTTTCAGTTATAATTAAGGTGCAATGCATTTTTATAAAAAATTTAAACAAGTATATGAAGTTCCCTGATTTAGATCATTGCTTTGTGGTACATCTAACATATTTTAAAATTAATATTAAAGTTATCAACACTGGCTTATGTATTTCTTTCAATTTCTTCCCCACTAACATTTATATACTTTCAATATCAGGATTTTCTTTATCAAAACTTGGATATTCATTTCTGAATGCAAAAAACTTTACTGAATACACGTAAAATGGAGTATAAAAAAGTGAATGTTGGCGTGATTGAATTGAGAGAAGATAATGTCTAAATGAATGCACAGAAAGTAATTAATTTTTTCGGGTGTAGGATGTCTATATATGGTTTGTAAATCTGCAGTTTTATATGTATTAAGTGAAAGAAGTTTTATGATAAAGGATCGGATACATTTATAATAGCATCAATGCCAATCAAGCTATGCGATCATTTATGTCTGTCAGTGTCATCCCACAATTACATTACTTCCGCATTCGTTTTGCGTTGCAAAAAAATAATTGTTTGTCAAATGTCCTTAAAATTTATTGAAATAATAATTAGAATACCTAAGAATTAATTTTCAATTGGTATTTTCGTTTGACACTATCAAACAGAATGTAAGTGACAGTAGCGCTCCGTGAACTGATAACATGCGATTGTTTGTAGGACATAACAAGAGTTACGTCCCTTGATTTTCAGGGGGCGTGGTCAATTCGTCCAGCATTGGGCTCAAAATAGACTAAGGGATTCCCTATCTGGGACAGCGGCAAGGGACATCTCGTTTTTTCGCAAATGCCTCTCGTCCTCGGAAAACATCGGCAATGTTCGAGAAACTTCCAAATATGGTCAATGCGAAATCGTGTAGAGATGTGATTTGAAACATTGCATTCGCAACTATGCAAGTCATGTCAGTCTCGAAATGCTAAAGTCGGTTTTACAAAGCTGACTTTGCAACTCCTCATTTTCCATTTTTCATTTGTCAAACGTAAGTTGTAACATTACACAATGTGTATATTATTTAGATTTAATAATTAAAAATGACAAGTTGACTTTTCAACTTTGACGATTTCTAGAATTACATTTCAACTTTGTAAAGTTGAGAATAGAAAGTTAAGATTGACAGGATTAAAATGTTAGTTTTGCATGGTTGGACTTGTCTTTTCGAGACTTGGATGTTTTAGAACGACATGTTACACTTTACAAATTACAAGTCAACATATCTTCATTTTTGGCACAAATGCCCTTCCATACCAATCAAGTTCAAATTTCAAAATGTTAACACACTTTGTACACCTAAATACATTGTAGAATTAAAGCACAGTGATTACTTGTTCGATTAAAACAAACATCAACACAATTGGTCCATTATTTCTAAAGTTATGACACTTCAAACACGATTTTTTGCTCGTCAAACTCGAGTGGGCCAAAATGGTGTCTCAGCAATACATCGAAAAAAATCGAGGGAAAAGTAAATATTTCATTCCTAGCAAAAACAATCAATCTCGTAAAGAGTTTTCTACTATCACTTTACGTCCCTGATACATTTGTCATACTTGATTAGTTCGGGTATCTTACCGTAACAACTTTATTGCAACTTTATAGCACGCATGTCAGTTGATGAAAAAACCTCACAGAGATCTATTTCACATTTAATAGGATTATTATTTATAACGATGTTAACACGCCTCATTCATTGACTCATGGGTATGTTGAATAAAAATTTTTTCACATTCGTCCAATTTGCAAAATAAGAAAATATAAGTTCTTTATATTAGGAAAATGAGAAAGTCTGATTTTTTTTAGTAAAGCTCATGCAATGCTATATCTAATGAATGTTTATGTTAGGTCAGTGGTATTACACTGAATCTAAGTAATTGTAAATGTCTCGACTATTGATTAAAAGATCTATAGCCCGAATATTTTTTTCAAAAAAGTGTAAACCAGTAACAGTGATGAAAATTATATGATTTTTAGCTCATCAGGCCTAAAAGGCCCGATGGGCTTATGGCATGACATGGTGTCCGGCGTCCGTCCATCCGTCCATCCGTCCATCCGTAAACTTTTCACTTTTTCGACTTCTTCTCCAGAATCAATGACTCCACAGAGCTGAAATTTTATGTGCAGACTCCTTGGCCAATGGGATCCTAAATTGTAGATTTCGTGACCCCATGACCCCAAATGGGGTCACAGGGGTCACATCCTTAAAAACCTATTTTCATCTTCTTCTCCAGTTCCAAAAGGTCTAGAGAGCTGAAAAGTTGTGTGCAGACTCCTTGGCCAATGGGGATTCTAAATTGTAGATTGCGTGACCCTGTGACCCCATATGGGGTCACAGGGGTCACATCCTTAAAAACCTATTTTCATCTTCTTCTCCAGTTCCAAAAGGTCTAGAGAGCTGAAAAGTTGTGTGCAGACTCCTTGGCCAATGAGGATTCTAAATTGTAAATCTTGTGACCCCATGACCCCAAATGGGGTCACAGGGGTCACATCCTTAAAAACCTATTTTCATCTTCTTCTCCAGTTCCAAAAGGTCTAGAGAGCTGAAAAGTTGTGTGCAGACTCCTTGGCCCATGGGGATTCTAAATTATAGATCTCGTGACCCAATGACCCAAAATGGGGTCACCGTGGTCACATCCTTAAAAACCTATTTTCATCTTCTTCTCAAGTTCCAAAAGGTCTAGAGAGCTGAAATTTTATGTGCAGACTCCTTGGCCAATGGGGATCCTAAATTGTAGATTTCGTGACCCCATGACCCCAAATGGGGTCACAGGGGTCACATCCTTAAAAAACCTATTTTCATCTTCTTCTCAAGTTCCAAAAGGTCTAGAGAGCTGAAAAGTTGTGTGCAGACTCCTTGGCCAATGGGGATCCTAAATTGTAGATTTCGTGACCCCATGACCCCAAATGGGGTCACAGGGGTCACATCCTTAAAAAACCTATTTTCATCTTCTTCTCCAGTTCCAAAAGGTCTAGAGAGCTGAAAAGTTGTGTGTGCAGACACCTTGGCCAATGGGGATTCTAAATTGTAGATTGCGTGACCCCGTGACCCCAAATGGGGTCACAGGGGTCACATCCTTAAAAACCTATTTTCATCTTCTTCTCCAGTTCCAAAAGGTCTAGAGAGCTGAAAAGTTGTGTGCAGACTCCTTGGCCAATGAGGATTCTAAATTGTAGATCTCGTGACCCCGTGACCCCAAATGGGGTCACAGGGGTCACATCCTTAAAAACCTATTTTCATCTTCTTCTCCAGTTCCAAAAGGTCTAGAGAGCTGAAAAGTTGTGTGCAGACTCCTTGGCCCATGGGGATTCTAAATTGTAGATCTCGTGACCCCCTGACCCCAAATGGGGTCACAGGGGTCAAATCCTTAAAAACCTATTTTCATCTTCTTCTCCAGTTCCAAAAGGTCTAGAGAGCTGAAAAGTTGTGTGCAGACTCCTTGGCCAATGGGGATTCTAAATTGTAGATTTTGTGACCCCATGACCCCAAATGAGGTCACAGGGGTTACATCGTTATAAACTATTTTCATCTTCTTCTCCAGCTCAAAAAGGTCTAGAGAGCTGAAAAGTTGTGTGCAGACTCCTTGGCCAATGGGGATTCTAAATTGTAGTTTTTTTTACCCTGTGACCCCAATCTAGGTCACGGGTCATGACCCAAAAACCTATTTTCATCTTTATCTCAAGTATGTAAAGCTCTAGAGAGGTGAAATGTTGTGTAGAGACTCTTTGGTCAAAGGTGATTCTTAAATGTAGGATTGGTGACCCTGTGACTCCTAATACGGGTCACAGGGGTCATGATCTAAAAACTATTTTTTGCTTGTATTACTTGAGATAACTTAGATATTCAACCTTAGATAATAAATCGATGAAATCCTGATGAGTTACAGAGCCCATGGCTCTATTTTTTTAAGGTATAATGCAACTATTCTATTAGCAATATAACGTCACCGTGAGAAATATTGACAGAGTACAAACACAAAATCAAGCACAACAATACATTTAACAAATAATTACGTTTATAATAAAAAAATTGCATGATCTTTTTTATTTTTGAATTGTCAGTTATTCATTTCAAAACATATTGTAGCCTATAAGATAACCTAACACTCCACTCGATTGGGAAAAGAACAAATCTAAAATCAGCGATTGACCATAAGGACGCACGAATACCTATTTTATCGGAAACTTGTAATGTCGAATCTTTCTTGTTATGTTTTACACGAATTATCGACAAAAATCGACAAATCGTCTAAGGATTTCATTAAGCAACTCCTGAGTATGATGTCACATCGCTAAAGAAAGCTAATGGCGGCCCGGCAGACTGTTTAATAAGGATTGGGATAATTAGCAGGCCAATTTTAAGCACTTTGAATGGCAAGATCTTATTAAGTAGGTCACGCTTCAAAATAATCTTTGGTATTTTGTTTACTTGAAAGTATTGTCTATATGAATAAACGAATTAACATCGAAAAAAACAGAGATGATATTATCTTTAAGCTTAAAATCTATCTCTATCCTGAACTACTTTTTGCATGTCATGAAAAAGTCGACACTTAGACCATTTAAACAAGTTACGAGATATGAAAATGAGAAGCATGCAATTATTCTTTTCAGAGTTATTGCCTTTGTTCCGTATTTGTTGAACTTTGTTCATCGTATCTCCAAAGGGGACAGCTTTTCTCAGAAACTGTTTAAGATAGGATAATCAAATTTATTGTGTTGCTTGAGGGCATAAATACCTTGATGGAATGAAAATGAGTAATGCACAATTATTTCTACTCAAATAATTGCCCTTGTTCCAATTTCTTTGGACCGGCGGGGGATGTTGATGACTATGTCTTCTTGTTTTTACAGAATATCATAACTATACTTATCTAGTGTACGTAAACATATCATTTTCAAAGTTTAGTTATCGGTTATTATATATGCAAATGATAAATTTAGACGTCTGAAGTGATCACATTCCACGCAGTCGTTATGTTCTCGCAATGATATTGCTTGCTTACTTCCGTCTACTCACAGTGTCGTTACGGTAAGACATAGTTCCGTATTATTTTGGCTATTGTTATGAATGTTGAACAGTTTTTCTATAATCTTATTTCTTTCATTACATTTATTACATGTTATAACTTCTGGAAAGTGGTTAACTTTGATGGTCAGGAATCCTGATCGAGAGAGGTCCGTGAACCCAGATGATAATTGATCAGCCCTGGGGACGAGGTTGTCAGATGGTTTCTAACAGCCACAGTTTAGAAACTATAATGTGATTGGTCAGAACCTATAGAACCAGTTCGTATCCCGATATGAATTATTTTGCAGATTTAATTCCTCTGAACAGGTCGATTTTAATCAGACTGGAAGTACTTTGCACCCAGGGAATCTAAGTTTATACATTCGTACCCCCTCCTCAAATATGGGTTTTACAGACATTTTCCCTAAATCCTTAAAACTATTTTTCTCTATTAGCATCGGAATCTGAAACTGTTGGAACAACTTCTTTGTTAGTAAAATTGTTACATAGTGATTTGTTCATTTGTTTATTTGGTTTGTGATCGGATCCCCTCTCAAATATGGGCGTTGCAAGACATCCACCTTCAAACCTTGTTCTGCTTCTCCCAAGCTGCTTGGGTTCATACAGCCAGGAGTCCACAAAATTCAAGCACTTTTCAAGGACTAAGCTGTGTTTTCAAGCACTATGATATTTAGCTCATCAGGCCTGAAAGTCCAGATGGCCTTTCGGCATGGGTTGTCGTCGGAAAACTTTTCACATTTTTAACTTCTCCTCAAGAACCACTGCACCCCCAAAGCTGAAATTTTGTGAGGACATACCTAGCGCTTAGGGTATCAAAGTTTGTTGTAAGGTTTTGATAGGAAGTAAACAACACTTTGGATTTGTACAAGTGATAAATGTATTTTGAGATCTATTTGATCTACTCATTTTTACAGCTTCTTACTCAGACTAGAATTATCTACATTTAAGCATTTTTCAATGACAATCTTTAATATTCATGCAGTATTCAAGCACTTTCAGTGAAAATGTTTAAATTCAAGCACTTTTCATTGGCAATAGGAGAATTCAAGCACATTTCAAATCTGTATGAACCATGAAGCAACAAGCTGGATGGAGACTACGTTTTGCTTTCAAACTGCCCAATTTCATCAAGAATAAGTGAAATGGTTCACTCTTGATCGAAAGTAACCTTGTGCTTGGTTGATGCTACACTCAAGCTATAAGTGGACTTGAAAGCTTATACCTCAGTGTATTTGAGTCCAAAGCAGTGCTTTTGCCTCACAGGTTGTATATTTGGGTCAAGAGATATAGCTTTGTGGTTTCTTTTTTTGGGGGGGGGGGGGGGGGGGGGGGGGGTTGCTTGTTAAGCGTATTTCAAGCTGTAATGAATGGTAGGCATTGTCCCGAAAAATGTTCAATGTAATAATTTTTTTAAAACCAATTGCTTTTTGGCCTTGAATTATTAAAGTATTTTTAAGTATTATTTATTTCAGCTAATGCCACCATCTGCTTATCAAGATCTTATCTTTCATCCTCTCATTTAATTTTGTAAATTTTTGAAATATCAAAGTATATCAAGACAAAAGTTGAATCAGCATTATTAAGTCAGAAGTCAGTATATCAGTATTAACTTCTTACTTAATTTTTGAAAAATTGCACATTTATGCCTTGTAAACTTATGCTCTTTTTGTTACAGGTACAAGCAATCAAATCTGGATACACCTAGCAACAATCCGTTTTATGAACATTAAACAGGATAAACAGATTGTTGTAGATATTGATTCTATCTTGAAGTTTGTGAAGATACAGATGACAAAGAAGAGTAGTGGAAACAATGGCAACAACCAAGAAGAGGTCATGTTGGATTGTGAAGACATAGAGAAATAAAGCAGCCTGATCAGCTGGAGCTCCCATGTGACTGAGGACTTGCAAGTGGTGAAACATTAATTAGATTAAGGAATGATTTGAAACACATGAGACGTTCAATAATTGATGATAGCACAAATATTTTCCTAGCGAGATAAAGGCAAGTCTATTTATGAATTAAATTGATCTTTTGAAAATTTGGGAATAAACTTGCAATGGGTTCATCTGATGAATCTTACCTTAGTGAATGTGATGAGAAATTTATAGGATCACATAAAATTCTTCCTTATATTGATGATCGGACTAAAAAGAAATGCTACAAGTGTGCGTGTAATCTACAGCGGCCCTATAAGTGTAGTGAGTGTGGTAAAAGATTTTCCCTGGATTGTCGCCTGCAGAAACACATGAGAACACATACTGGAGAAAAACCATACAAGTGTAGTGAATGTGATAAATCATTTAGATTTCCACAAAGTCTGAGAAACCATGTGAAAGTTCACACAGAGCCAAAACCAAAGTGCGATGAGTGTGGTAAAACTTTTAAAACACAAAATAATTTGCAGAAACATGTCCTGACACACAGTGCAGAAAGATACAAGTGCGGAGAGTGTCAACAGCCTTTCAAAACATCAGCCAGTCTGAGGTGTCACCAGAAGGTTCATGATCGAGAGAAACCTCATGTGTGTGTTGTGTGTGCTGAGAGATTTGCAGAATCAGAAAGCCTTCAGACACACTTCTGGATTCACACTAGCGAGAACCCCAATAGGTGTACTGAGTGTGGTGAAACATTCCCAGGTCCATCTGCTCTGATGCAGCACATGACAACTCATGGTGTGAAACAATACAAATGTGCTGACTGTGGTGAAATATTTACAGACTCTAGTGGCCTTCAGAAACATAGGAAAACTCACTACACAGAGAAGCTCCACAAGTGTGTTGTATGTGGTATAACATTTGCAGAGTCAAGGTCCCTCCAAACTCACATGGAGATCCACACTGGAAACAACCCATACAAATGCTGTGAGTGCGGTAAAATATTTACTTTTTTGCAGATCCTGAGGATGCACATGAGGACTCACACCGGACAGAAAGCATATGAATGCAGTGAGTGTGGAGAAAGATTTGAAGCACCAAATTCACTGTATGTCCACAAGAGACTTCACTCTGGCGAAAGACCATATACTTGTGACGAGTGTGGTAAAACGTTCCCAGAATCAGATCACCTACAGGTGCATTTGGAAACTCATAAGAAGCAGAAATGTCACAAGTGTTGTAAGGTCTTTAAAACACCAAATGAGCTGAAGAAACACATGGAAACTCATATTAAACCATACAAATGCAGTGTGTGTGGTAAGTCATTTAGGAGCGGAGTTTATTTTAAGTATCATATGAAATTACACACTGGAGAGAGCCGATACAAATGTTCTTATTGTGATAAAGCATTTGCAACAGCACAAATAATGAAGAACCACATGAGAATTCACACTGGAGAGAGGCCTTACAGCTGTACACATTGTGATAGAACTTTCAAAGAATCAGGACAGATGTGGAAACATATTAGAAGTCATTCTGGAGAGAAAATCAAACCTTACGAATGTGAAGAATGTGGCGAAAAAATGGAATCGTCAAGTGTACTGAAACGACACATGAGAATTCACACTGGAGAAAAACCCTATAAGTGTGAAGTCTGTGGTAAAACGTTTAGGCTTTCAAGTGTTGCTTCAGAACATATGTTGATACACACTGGAGGAAAACAGTTGAAATGCGATTGTGGTAAATCGTTTACAGGAAAGCATAAATACCAGCTGCACATGATGTCTCATGGTGGAAAAAAGCCGTTTACATGTTTCTGTGGTAAGTCTTTCAAAGAAAGAAGCAAGCTAGCTCGACACATGAAGACCCACACTGGAGTCCGGCAGTTTCACTGTCACTGTGGTAAATCATTCTCAGAGAAGTTCAACCTGAAGACACACATGAGGATTCACGAGGGTATCAAACCTTTTCAGTGTCACTGTGGTAAAGCATTTGTACAAAGTGGCAATCTGAAAATGCATATGGAAATTCATACTAGAAAGAAATCTTGCAAGTGTACAGTTTGTGGTGAAACATTTAAAAAATTTACTAGTCTTTCGGAACACATGACGATTTTTCATTCCATTGAAGACAAAGAGTCAGATGCTGACTGAAATGTCATCTCAAAATGATTCCTTGTTTTAGGCAGTCTGTATGACTTTCCTGGAAAGAATATTGCCTTGTTTGAAGAAACAACAATGGAAAGGAACAAAAACAGTAAGACTCTGGCATGCATTGCAATAACACTATGGCCTCAGGTTGTAGTGCTATATATAGATAGGATCACAACAAATCCATTTTCTCTTTAAGCATACATGACTTATGCTCACCAAGACAACCTTTGTAATGAGAACTCAAAATAAGGTGACTTCTTTAAATTATTCTTTTCATTGCTTAATTCTGTCTATTTAATTAAAAAGCTTTTGTATAAAACCATCATTTGCTGTTTTATTTCTTTTTAAGTTCATGTCTAAAAATTATGTGGAGGTAATGTACATAGTCCCTAAAAATCTTGCAGTTCTGAAATTGATGATGTAATTATAAATACTTGGAAAAAAACAGTGTGATTTGTAAACAATTTTGCATTTTCCTCCCACAGAGGTTACTCCACTCAGTTCTTCTGTCCTAACCTGTTGCATATAGGGAACTTAGAAGGGAATCCTGATGAGAATCCTAGTTGTGCATGCGGCAACATTGTTTCATACCGAACATTCTGTATCTGTTGAACTAACTACAGTTGCTTCAATGAAATGAGGGGCGGGATAGCGCAGCGGTTAGCATATTCGGCTTCAGATCAAGAGGTCCCGGGTTAGAATCCCGCCAGGGGCACAGTAACTGTGTCTGCAGTAGAGAACTGTTCATTGGGTGCAATGCTACACTGAATTTCAGCTTAGTACCACCCATGGTTTTCCAGTTCCAGCCTGATTCTCGCAGGTTTCACCTCAATACATGGCTACATGGCGTTGCAGGCCTTCTCCCTGCCATAATACTAGCCATAATACTATAAGTGATATACTCTTGAAAGCGGCATGACTTTGCTCTGTTTTGAAGCAAATCTTATTTTGCATTGCTTGCACACTCATTCAACAAAAAATAACTCGTTGTAAGGCATTTAAAAGCTTGTAGTAATACTTTATAAACGACTTTTAAAATTTCAGTCTAGACGTGTGACGCCATTTTGTTTACGTTTAGGGTCAAGGTCATTCAAGCGATGTCAGCTGATCAGGCATCGGCAGACAAAACGCAATAAATATAATAATACTAATTTTATTGACATGACGGAAAGATAAAAACGTAAACTTCTCCCTCGGGTAATACAGTCTCATGTGCCTGAAGGCTCGGGCGACACTGGTATAAAGATGGTACATGAGACCGTATTACCCTCGTGAGAAGCATACAACTTATATTGTATGTATCATACCCTCATTTGCATAATTTATGCAAATTTTCTCCGTTTCGACTTAACCATTCACACTTTTTGTTCCACTCATAACCCAGACACCAGTTGTTCAAATGTTACGAAACATGGTATGTACAATCACCATGATGTGTACATCTGTCTTTTGTATGGTTCATACCCTCATTTGCATAATTTATGCAAATTTTCTCAATTTTTTGACTTCACCATTCACACTTCTCTGTCCCTAGTCCGGTGTGCATTGTAGTATGTACAAAGTTTTTTTGCTGGTTCTATACCTTTGAGGTGTGCTCTTTAAGAATCTGAATGATGCCACTCTGTCATCATTAGGCAATCCACACAATATGCAAATTAAGGCCGCCATTACTGAAAATCTTGATTTCGTCATTATCTCCGTAACTATGCATGATATCAAAATAATTTAGGTGTCTATCCCCATGTTTAGAGGGGTAATGAATCAGATTAAACCTTTTCAGTAAAGATCACAACAATAATTTATGCTGAATATGCAAATTAAGGCCGCCATTACTGAAAATCTTGATTTCATCATTATCTCAATAAATATGCATGATATCAAATTAATTTTGGTGTCTATCCCCATGTTTAGAGGGGTAATGAATCAGATTAAGCCTATTCAGTAAAGATCACAGCATAATTTGTGTAGTGGTGCGACGATTCATCGATACGCATCGATGCATCGATCTATGGGCCGCCGATACAGTGTATCGATACTAAGTTTTGTTTTGAAAAATATCCCGATGCGATACTCCAAACGGTCCACGATACATCGATGTTTATT
Organism: Gibbula magus; assembly: GCA_936450465.1. Classification (NCBI taxonomy): domain Eukaryota; kingdom Metazoa; phylum Mollusca; class Gastropoda; order Trochida; family Trochidae; genus Gibbula; species Gibbula magus. The sequence goes on from OW388295.1 coordinate 13,147,581, forward strand.
TTCGTTATCGGCGAATCCCGATGTCAAATAGGCTCAATAAGTAAATATGACTTAGATGTCATTTATTTTCAAATACATGCTTACAATTAAAAAAGATTTGCTTGGAAATTCGTGCTCCGAAAACGTTCTTTGACAATATTAGCGGTCGATGTAACATTCATCAATAAGTGTTTTAACTTGGTCATCTCGAATCCGAATGCATATAGAAAAATCCTTCCGGAATCTGACGATATATTTACAAATGTTGTAAATTGTCCTTATTCTTATAATTATTTAGAGATGCATACTTTAATCAACTGATTTATGATAGAGTTTAGAAGGAAAACGTTAATGCATTGAAATTACAAAACGAAAGTTGTACCTCCTGGACTTCCCATAACCCCCTTGGCAAACAACAATTTCTGTGAAGAAAATGCTTAAAAAGTCATCTGAATAAATTTTGCATTATTAAAATGCATCTGTCATTTACTGATACCTTTCATTTACTTTAGATTATCCGTTAAAAAAATCTAAAGCTTGTAAACATAGTGCAGTCAAATATTGTGTCTATTTATAGAAATGAGTAAACGCACTCAACACATGTCGGTTTTCTTCGACTGAAGTCGGCAGCCAGTAGAAAAGTATACGTATTTCAAGGTTCAGTTGATATTTGCAGTTCTTCCGAATGATTAATGGCCTTGACATTCAGTCTTCCGAATGAATGACCGGTGACAAGTATGCGAGTAGCCGATTTACGTTTATAATTACAATGCTACTAGAAGTTGTTGTTGTCATTGAGAGGGAACCAAAATATTTGGAAAATCTTCATATTTACTTCAGAAGTAGAGAAAGTGACTGACATTTGGTGAGAGCCTGATTTTATCAATGGATAACAGGGATTTACGAGTGGACAGCTGTAAATACTAAATGAAGTTGTGAGTTCAAGTTGTAGTTCAAATATTATAAATAATAAATAAATATATTTAAATGATAAACTGGTTGTTCAGTTTATCATAAGCAAGTCTTGATATTGTTTTCATGATAGCATGACAGATGTTAGCAAGAAGTATTTTATAATTTGCTTGATATAGAAACTAAATAAATAAACTATTTCTGTTTGAAACAAATTGTTTCAAAGTACGTACATAACTGCAATACTATTTTGTTTTACATTGATAATTTGTTATTATTCAATTGAAATTTTCAAGTTGATTAATTTGTACATGTTTATTGTTAGTATTTGAAATTAATTTAGTTATATCAATCATAATCTGTTAATATATTAATATTAAAATATGTATGATAAAGTTTACAATTCCAGTGAGTATTTTCATGCAATTGGTATTTTAAAACACTATCTTTCTACAATATGTGTCACTCAGGAAGACTGATCCATTATATAAATTGATGAAAATCATTCAGTATTCCCTCTAAAGCTGTATGTAAAACATAAACAACACTGGCATCAATGTTCAATTGTTTTATTTTGTCTCATTACATTAAAATCATGAAAAATCAGGGCAAGTGACTTTCTTTATGTCACTTGCCCTGGGGCAAGTGGCTTTTCCAAAAAAAATTTAACCCCTGTGATATGAAGATTTAGTATCGTGATACGTATCGTATCGCCTGCCTTGTATCGGGATACGTATCGTATCCCAGTTAAGGTGCACAATACTTTGGCAATATATCGTTGGGACGAAAATTATAGTATCGTGATGTATCGTATGACAAAATGTATGCCAATACCACCACTAAATTTGTGCTGAATATGTAAATTAAGGCTGCCATTACTCTAAGCAATGCATTGGTAAGAGAGTATGTCCATGCTGAACTTCAGAAGACTTGTCTTGTTCAGCTTAAAATTTGGATGTACATTTTTCATTACAGATTCGACTACTCTTATGGAGAGATGGGACGATGAAATCAAATATTTTAGAATTCGTTTATTTTTTCAAAATTGCAAGTTTGTCATGTCTTTTATCCAAAAATGTAAGAAAATTTTGGGGTCACAGAACGATTTAAAGAGTTATCGGCATTAATAATAATACACCCGTCGGCAAATTACGTCATTTTTTGACTGATTTGGTGTATTTAAATTATATATATATATATTTTACCCTTTTTAGCCCCTGTGGCGGAATTTACAGGCTCGCAGCTCGCAGCAGTAGTTTGAGCTAAGGCACTAACGAGCTCTGCTGGCGGAATTTCCAGGCGGCGATTCCGGTACCGTTTTTACGAAATATACCGCATCTACATGGCGAATACGGGCTATATACGGGCGTTGAATACAAATTCAAGTCGCGGCACCCGTACACAAATGGTTGCTTTATACCCGCATCTTTGAATTATTTTTTTACGATTTTTCTATTACTTTGTAAAGATTGTCTTTAATTCGGGCCTTATAACATCATGAATTTGGAGCGCGCTACTGAAATTTTTATATGGACTTGAAGACCAGATGTTTGTCTTTACAATGATATAAAAAATATTAGAATGCGACCTATGGTTATAATTCTATTGTCATCTAAAGTTTGTCTTTATTTCCAGCTTCATGAAATCAAAACTCCTGAGCGCGCATATTGCGAAATTTATATGTGCTTGTAGATAGTTTATTCCTCTTTACAATGACATAAAAATTATTAGAATACGACTTATGGTTCAGAAAATATAACCAACCAAAGGAGAGTGACGCGACCCCGACAGTACCACGTGAATGGTCCCGACGCGCACCAAGTTACTGGCACTGCTTGGTCCCCCCGGGACTGTGCTAATTACAGTACCGTTACCTCCTCGAGACCTCCTCGAGACCTCCTCGAGGGTGCCAGAGCCGAGCGCGCGTGGAACTAATGGGTACTAATGAGCACAGCATACACTAATCACCGCGGCGAACGCAATACATGTTGCGCGGTGTAAAGTTTGTCTTTATTTCCAGCTTTATAAAATCGTAAATTATTTCGCGCGCATGCGAAACACGTATGTACTTGAAGACAATTTATTCCTCTTTACAATGATATAAAAATTATTGGAATACGTCAAATGGTTCGCAATATATGAAGAGCGTAAGGAAGGCACCCCCAGTACTTAGAAAATTCATTTTTGAAAAACTAACTTTTTGCCGCATGTTTATTTTTCGCTGCGCATATACATATGATACATGGAATTGAAGACAATTTATTGCTCTTTACGATGATGTAAAAAGAAAAAAAATGCGCAACTTCGTTCGGAAGCTATAGCGGGCCAAATGAAGGTACCCTCGGTACTTGAGGCAACTTTTTGACTATCGCGCATATCGGGGCACGTGCCGCAACTTTAGTTTTTCGTGCGCATGTATAAATTTTATATTGAATCAAAGCCGAATCTTTCCTCTTTACCCCATGTAAGTTTTATGAAAATCGGCCACCCGGTTCAGCATTTATGGGTGTTTTTTATGATGCGGTTCTGGCTGAACTTCCAATGAAAGCTCGCATTCACTTTCTCTGTCTCTTTGATAAAATAAAGAATATTTTATTTGCAATGACATGTATTACAATGAAATTACAATGCATTTATGTACAAATATACACAATATTTACCTGCGGTTGTGCGCAGAACAGCTTTAGGGACCTAACAAGGTATGTATATAATGTGTATATACTAGTCCACACTTCGGCTCTCTTTACTTTCAATTTTCTTCTTCTTCATTCCCTTCTTCATTTCTTTCTTTTTCCGTGGCAGTGATGTAAGCCCTGGAATAGTCAGTGGCGGTGTGGTACAGTTTGAAGCATGGTGCGGCGCACAGAGAAACATTACAATCTGTACATTCATAAGAAGACTCTGCCTACTCGTTTTTTCTTCCTTGCTGGCCCATTGCCTTCTTCAATCTGTTTTGCGAGGACGGCGCGTTTTGCCTTAGAGCATACCACACACATCCTTGTGACGTTTTTCTTCCTTCCAACAGGCTCAATCTTCGTCGGAAAGTGACGTCCATGAAGACGAGTGACACTCTCGTCGCTCGTGCTCGGCCGACCACGGGGACGTCTGCAAAGTGATGGAACTTGTTCCTTGTCCGCAAATGTTACTATATGTTGCGCCAAAGCCTTCCTGTATTCCCGACTTGTTTTTAGAGGTTTATCTTTGCTGTATTCTTTATAAACGATGTAAGAGTTCAACATGGCAACGTTGAGAACGTGAAACCAAACCCGTTTCCACCACTTCAGGGTCTTCACTCGGAACGGCGTGTACGACAACATCTGGTCGGCCCGATCAACACCTCCCATGTACTTGTTGTACGTTGTTACAATGCGCGGCTTGAGAACTGGTTCCCCTGTTGCCCGGTTCTTCTTCCCTGTTTGTTCAAGTTGTGTATCTTCAACAGTAGACATGAGAAGCACTGATTTTCTATCTTCGTAGCGAAGAACGAGTAGGCCATGGTTGTGAGAAACTGTCATGTCCCCTTGCTTGGCTTTCTTTTTAGGTTTCTTGACTGAATCAGGAAGTCCCTTTCGATTGGCTCTCAACGTCCCCGTGGCACCTATTCCCCGCTCCCACAAATTTATGTACAGATTTGTGGACGAATAGTAGTTGTCCATAAAGATGTGATGCCCCTGTCCAACGTAGTCGTTCACCAAGTCCATGACTACATCATAAGTTTTGCCACCTTCAGAAACCGGTTCATTCGTTTTTCCAGTGTAGAGTTTGAACTTGCAAACGTATCCGTTGTGCGAGTCACACAACATGAAAGCCTTTATCCCATACTTCTTAGGCTTGTCGGGAAGATACACTTTGAAAGATAAGTTACCTTTCCAGGGCACCATGCCCTCGTCGACTGAAATGTTTTGATGCGGTTTATACACTCTTGAAAAACGGTGAACTATCCGGTTATACAAGTGTCCCAGTTTATTTATTGGTGAAAAGCACGGGGTGTTACGGCCCGGCATCCTCCTGTTGTCAGCCAAGTGTAGGTAGGTTATAAGAAGCCAAAACCTGTCTCGGGGCATGCACTTGGCGAAGAAAGGCGTTGAGGTAACATCACTTGTTGACCAGTAATCAGCAAAGTTTCTCTGCACAACCAATGATATGGCAATTGTCATGGCTACAAATACCTTCATCTCTTCTGCATTAGTGTCTTGCCACTGTTGCATTCTTGAACGGGGTCTTAGAATTTTGTCCTCCATTGCTTGTTTGAAATATCTATTGGTTTCCGTTGCCATATCCTCATAGTCATCATTATGTATAAACAAATTGAAAAAGTCAATAGGTTCAGGGTTCTCAGGAAGTTCTATGAACTGGCGCAACCCAGTTTGACCAGTGAAAGGCAAGTTTACACGTGGCCGCGGACCATCCACCCACTCATCAAACGTCTGTGAATTATCATGATTATATTGTGGTATTTCGGCAAACTCCTCCTCAAAACCACTAAAGTCTTCTTCGGTGGAATTACCGGAAACTGGAAACAAAATTCCGTCATGACAGTTGTTCATCGTTTATAAAGCTCTATATTTGCGTATCAAAAGAACAGTATTTTAGTTATATATTATCATACTTCTTCACTTATGCGTACATCAATATTGCGGCTCTTCGCGCATGCATAGTTCTTCCCAAAAACATGCGCATTATATCTGGAATTAAAGACAATGTTTTTCTCCTTACAATGATGTAAAAATTATAAAAATCGGACTTGCGGTTCAAAAGTTATGAAGTGCGAAAATTATACCTTTTGGCGCGGCGCTTTGCGCATGCAGAGTTCTTCCCGAAAACATGCGCATTATACATGGAATTGAAGACAATGTTTTTCTCTTTACAATGATGTAAAAATTATAAAAATCGGACTTGCGGTTCACAAGTTAAAAAGCCCGTAATGATGGTATATGCTAAGAGCGCCACTTATTCAAAGCCGAATATCACCTTCTGCGCGACACCTGGCGCATCAAAAGTTATTGCCGAAAATACACGTATTTTATATGGAATTGAAGACAATTCTTTTATCTATATACTGATAAAAAAATTATGAAAATATCCCAAGTAGTTTCTTAGAAATAGAGCGCCGAGGCATGTTGGGGTAAATGCGCCACATGTATCAAAATTCAAAAGTGCGAAAGTTGCCTATCTCTGTGCGATTGCTGTATTTTCAGTTATGTTAGCGCAATTTTGATTTTTATATGGGAATAAAGGCCATTCTTTCCTCTTTATTTTGGTATAAAAAAAATGAAAACAACCAATTGGTTCATATGATACGAAGTGCGAGAGAAAGGTAGCTTATCGCAATATCTTCCCGTAATTAGAGGCTATCTGCCCATGTGGCGAGATGCGAGACAGATAAGCATAGGCTATCTGCCCATGTGGCGGGATGCGAGACAGATAAGCCTGTACGGGCCTATCTCACCCCGGGGCAGTGCAGACACTTAGGTGCTAATTAGCCGCCGGGCAGTGTAGCCATCGGAGCGAAGCAGGACAAAATTGGCCTTTTGTAAAGCTAATTATCGATGCGTTACGGGTCAACAATGCACACGCAAATTGGTGTGAATTTTGCTGGACGTTCTGACAAGACACTGAAGAAAGCTTTATTCTCATTGCGAGCTGCGAGGCATAAATACAGCCATTCTCATGCAGCGAGTCGCGGAAACAATCGACTCGGGACCCGGTATGGGGCATAGCCAAGTACATAGACAGCCGTGAATTCTTCTAAGTAAGCGATCCGGGATCCGTATTGAGGTACCTACGAATCGCTTATAGCCCGCCCGGGTAATTCCGGGACCCGCATGTTAAGGGTTAAGCCTTTTCAGTAAAGATCACAACAATAATATGTGCTGAATATGTAAATTAAGGCTGCCATTACTGTAAGCAATGCGTTGTTAAGAGGGTATGTCCATGTTGAAGACTTGTCTTGTTCAGCTTATGTGGCAATTTCGATGTACATGTTTCATTACAGAATTGACTCCTCTCAACACACTTTCTTGCAATGCTAATTGTAAAGATGCATGGTGCCAATGCCTAGACCTTTCACCGCACAAGGAAGGACGAGAGGGTAGAACAGATAATCTCCATCAAGAGATACCGTGTTCCTAAAAAGCCAGACCTGCCTTCAAGTGAAGTGAATCATTGTGTCTTACCGCTTTGTATATAATGGCCCATCCAGAAAGGACCTTCCATTTAGACTACGAGTTCTTTAACTGTGTTGCCACAAGCACAAACCCTATCGAGTTCGGTGGCGTCAACACTAAGTTGTGTAGAGAGCAAGGGCAGAGGGTGAAACCAGCGACCAAGGCCGTGTATCTGCCATTGATTGGTATGAGTCCAGCCCACCCGGACTCCATGCTCACAGCCATGACCGGTGTTCGTCTAACGAAATGGAATGTGGACTGGACATTACTGTTTTGGCAAATGGTCAGCAGCTCTACAGAGTTTTAATCAATGTGAAATAGGTTTACCAAATGATATTCTCGGACTTCTTACCAAACCTTAGGGGCATGCACATGCTCATGAGTTTAATTGGCTCTGTTGACGTATTGATGACAGACAGTGAACTTGAGGATATCATGAAGTCGTATGTTTGTGGTGTGGCACACATGCTGTCGGGGAAGAAAGTTCCACAAAACTTTAGAGCCCTTTGGTTAATGACAAAAGATGCTCGGATCACTTAAAATTATCTTTTTAAGAAGCATCACAACTGGCCACTTGGTTCAGAATCTGACAAAACCTGACTTCATCATGATGGTATTCATGCGGGCGGAATGAGGGGCTGACTGGCCATTCCACCTCCAGACAGTAGAGCAAATGATGCCAAACTGGTTTGCTTTTGCTCACTTCAACAACGGGAGCTTTAGATTGTGCTAGTACTACCTTAGGACATTGAAAGTGCTTTAGTCCTTCATGGGAGGTGAACACAGCATGCATCAATCATCACTTCGCATGTCGAATACAGAGTCAAGATACAGGATAAACTTCGGACTTGCATCGATCCTCTGGATCCCACTGGTCATCTCGCTATAGTGTGATCATCAATGTTGTCATTGGTCTAATTGCACCTGAAACAGTGAACGTACATGACGCAGTGGAGATTGTGAATGGTTTACTTACATCATTTAAGAGCTGACCTGGCGATTTAATGCGTCCTTATCCAAGTTCATATCAATGGGTTGGCAAGTAGGATCCAGAGGATCAATGCAAGTTAGAAGTGTCCCCAGGTGAGAGATGCTCCAATGTCTTCACGTATTACAACCCGTATCTCGCATAGTTGAAGTGAGCAGAAGCAAAAGAGCGTGGCATCGATAGCTCTACTGTCCAGATATGGAGTGGCCAGTCTTCCAACACGAAGACTAACATGATGAAGACAGGTTTTGTCAGGTTCGGACTAAGTGGCGAGTTGTGATGCTTCTTACATAATCATTTCACGGGCTCCAAGCATCTCATGACATTCGCATCCTTTTGATGTGCAAGCAACAGTTCCTTTGTCACTTACTGAAGGGCTCTAAGTTCTGGGGATATTTCAGGATGTGGCACACATGTTGTCGGAGAAGAAAATTTCTTCTCCGACAACATGTGTGCCACATCTCCAACATACGATTTCATGATATGCTCAAGTCCACTGTCTGCCGTCAATACGCCAAGAAAGTCAATACAAGTCATGAGCATATGCATGCCCCTGAGCTTTGGTATGGATTCCGAGAATATTATTGGTAAACCTATTTCATACGAAGCAGTAAAACAGAACGATTCACTTCACTTGAAGGCGGGTCTCTTTTTAGTACCATGGTATCTAGACGGGGATATCTTTGATTATCTGTTCTGTCATCTCGTCCTTCCTTATGCAACGAAAGGTCTTGGCATTGGCACCATGCATCTGTACCATGCTTATCTACAACTGTTAATAGCATTGCGAGAAAGTGTGTTACGGAGAGATGGGACCCATAAATCGAACTCGCTTACGGCAACAATTTGCAACAACAATTTATTTTTGTGAATAAGTCTTAAAATATATGGATTACGTTGTTTTGGGCATAGGCTTAACTGTACACTAACGGGGAGCGCTTAAATTTGCCGTAACGCCTTTATAACGGTCATTTTACGACATGCCGCATAACATTACCATCACCTATATTCGCGGTAAATATGTTACCAAGTGTGTTATTCGAATTACATGCGTATCTCAAGTTAGTGACAAATTTAAATAGCCTGGTATAATCAACATATAGTTGTTCTTTCACCGTGCACTCGCACTTGATAATATGTTTAATAATGATTACACGGTAGGCCGTCAAAGTTACACTTGAAATCATCAAAACTACTGTGACGTCAGCTTTTTACGTTTATGAAGGTAATTTAAAAAAATGATGTTTAAGTGATGAAAAACGTTCGGGCACCCCCTATTATTATTTCCGAATTCGTTTGTTCAGATAACTGCGCACATCATATTAAAGTTTAAGCAATATCTAAATTATGTGTGCTAGTGATAAATCCTGTTGAATATGCGAAACACGTTGATAAACTGCCGTTTTTAATTAAAAGGTGCTTAATTGTCCCCCACCGCAACGCCGTCCGTCCGCACGTCACATTTCTTGTTTATGCGATATCTTATGAAGCGTTGCATCCAAAGTCCTCAAATTTGATGTCTGCCTACATTGTGGGAAGACGCAGACACCAGTCAATTTTGGTGACCTTGACCTTATTTTAAGGTCACCGCGACACTTTGACCACCTTTCTAACTCTGACGCAGACACCAGGGCCCATATTTTCGAAGCTGTCTTAGTGCTAAGATAGTCGTAAGACAATGTTAATGTATGGCACTTACAACTATCTTAGCGCTAAGAGAGCTTCGAAAATATGGGTCCAGGGTATTTTGGTGACCTTGATCTTATTTTGAAAGTCACTACAACACTTTGACCACTTTTCGAACTCTTGTTATCACCATTTATTATGACTGGTTGGACCCAAAGTTTTCAAAATAGGTGTCAGCCTACATTGGGCGAAGACACCAGTCGATTTTGGTGACCTTGACCTTATTTCAAGGTCACCGGGACACTTTGACCACTTTTTCAAACTCTTGCTTACTCGATATATCATGACCGGTTGGACCAAATTTTTTCAAATTTGGTGTAAGTCTACATTGGAGGGTGACGCAGACACCAGTCAATTTGGTGACTTTCGACCTTATTTTCAAGGTCACCTCTACACTTTGACCACCTTTCGAACTCTTGTTAACGCGATATCTCATGAGTTGCATCCAAAGTCTTCAAATTTGGTGTCAGCCTACAATGGTGGATGACACACACCAGTACATTTTGGTGACCTTGACTTGTTTTCAAGGTCACCACAACACTTTGACCACTTTTAGAACTCTTATTAACACGATATATCATGAACCCAAGCACCCAAAGTCTTAAAATTTGCTGATCATCATGGCACTTTTTACCAGTTATGCAATAAAGTAGCTCCAATGATGTGTCTTACTAACTGAATGTTACTGGCAGGCGACATTGCCATGTTAGTTGCAAACACTTGTTTAATTTTGTTTCTCTTTCCAACATCATTAATTTACAAAATATAGATTTTATATACATCCCCGTATGTGATTGAAATGTATCTGAAAGGATTCGGGTTTTATTCGTTGAAAGCGAGCGCTTAATTTAAATACACCAAATCAGTCAAAAAATGACGTAATTTGCCGACGGGTGTATTATTATTAATGCCGATAACTCTTTAAATCGTTCTGTGACCCCAAAATTTTCTTACATTTTTGGATAAAAGACATGACAAACTTGCAATTTTGAAAAAATAAACGAATTCTAAAATATTTGATTTCATCGTCCCATCTCTCCATAAGAGTAGTCGAATCTGTAATGAAAAATGTACATCCAAATTTTAAGCTGAACAAGACAAGTCTTCTGAAGTTCAGCATGGACATACTCTCTTACCAATGCATTGCTTAGAGTAATGGCAGCCTTAATTTACATATTCAGCACAAATTATGCTGTGATCTTTACTGAATAGGCTTAATCTGATTCATTACCCCTCTAAACATGGGGATAGACACCAAAACTAAGTTGATATCATGCATAGTTACTGAGATAATGACGAAACCAAGATTTTCAGTAAGGCGGCCTTAATTTGCATATTCAGCACAAATTATGCTGTGATCTTTACTGAATATGCTTAATCTGATTCATTACCCCTCTAAACATGGGGATAGACACAAAAATTAAGTTGATATCATGCATAGTTACTGAGATAATCACGAAATCAAGATTTTCGCTCACAGGATTTAATAGCTTAGGTCCATTTTTCATCGACAGTGTGTTGTGAGAAACATTAAAAATCAAATTACTTTTGAATACTAATAAAGAAAAGTAGTGGTATTATGGTTGTGTGAAATAGTTTGGGTTTATGGTAAACAAATTATTTGCTCTAAAACCTTATATACATGATTTATGTCATAAAAATTCTAATTTCCCAGTGAAGAGTTATCTCCCTTTGCAATTACTTTTCATGTGTTTTGAAAAACCTTAAAAATCAAATTACCTTTGGATACTAATAAAGAAATGTAATGGTATTATGGTTGTGTGACATAGTTTATATTTTATGGTAAACAAATTATCTGCTCTACAACCTTATATAAATGAATTATGTTATAAAAAAAATAAAAATTCCATTGAAGTGTTATCTCCCTTTGCCAATATTTTTCATAATTATTCAACTTCAGCACCAAATTACTCAGATAATAGGTCCGTGACATCTATTTTTTATTTTCTATTATTGTTCAGCATTAAGTTTGCCACAAGTTTGACCATGTTTGATTTATTTTTCATTTATTTTTCATTTATTTTTATTCTTGAACAGGACTTTTGAAGTTAGTTCTGCAGAATCCATTGTTGACAGTGTACACTATCATATAAGGTTATTGAAGAAAGAGCAACGTACAAATTGCAGAAATCACTTTTCTATTCTAATAACATTCCATTTATGAAAGAAAACAACCATTTTGCTCTGAATGATTATCATTATTTTTGAAAAAGTGACTTTAACAAAATAAAACAAGTTTGCCATTTTTTGAGACATTACCACAAGAAAACATCATTTTGCAGAAAAAAAGGTCCGTGACACGCACTTTTTTTTTATTCTCGAATAATACATATTCAGCTTGCATCAAGCCAATTTACAGCAATTTTTCATTTATTTTGATTATTGTTGGGAACCTCTTTAATTTTGCATATTCAGCATAAATTATTGATGTGATCTTTACTGAAAAGGCTTAATCTGCTTCACTACCCCTCTAAACATGGGGGTAGACACCAACATTAATTTGATCTCATGCATAGTTACGGAGATAATGACGAAATCAAGATTTTCAGTAATGGCGGCCTTAATTTGCATATTGTGCGGATTGCCCAATGATGACAGAGTGGCTGCATTCAGATTCTTGAAGAGCACGTCTCGGAGGTATAGAAACAGCAAAAAAACTTTGTACATACCGCAACGCAAGGTTGTCCAAAATATAAGGGGTCTGGCAACCGGACTACCCTCTCATAACTCGGACACTAATTGTTCAAATGTTACAAAACTTTGTTCTTATAATCACTGATGTGTACATCTGTCATTTGTATATTTCATACTCTGATTTGCATATTTGTATATTTTATACCCTCATTTGGATATTTAATGCCATTTTTCGACTTTTACTTCTAAAACACGCCTACAACTTAGTCTATCTATGAAGACATACTTACTCTGCTTTATGATACTTCTGTGGTCTGTTCATACAAAAGTCTAAACATTGATGTCCTTTTGCTATTTTAAAAAAAAATTATTTGACCAATGTTAAAAGCCGGGGTATATGAGAGAGCTGTGTTCACTAATTCTCTTGTTGTGCTAGTGTCAAATTAGTTGAGAGGCTTTAATTGAGAAATGTTTCCAACCTCCTGTATCATTTTAGGGGGACAGTATCTTCACTTGACCTAAATGTTATTCCCATGGTTTATGTTAAATGTCTTTCATCTTGGCAATGTGGGCTATGATGGGGAATGTTCACATTATTCACAAGTTATCAACTTCATTATGAAGCAGTCATCAAGAGACTTCAGAAGACTTTCTCACCATTTACTTTTGTTTTCGGACTTGCTGCATGTAGGTAGGCATAGCAGCACCAACGTTGATTTGCTGGATATTTGCACTCTCAGTGATCTCAATCTTCTGGATCATCTCCACAAACCTGAAGCTATGTTTGTGATAGTGGAGAATGTTTTTGTTCAAGAGCTATGAAAGCCTTCTGAGTGGAGTCTGACAGTCTGCTGTTGGTTCCACAAGTATCGAGGAAATCGGGCCCCATGTGAACCCATGTTTCACGACATACAGCAGTCAGTTATAGTCTGTTCTCATTAGAAATAGCATTAAGAGCAGGACACCTTCACCAGTCGGGAACATGATGGCTTTCCGTCTCGTTACAAAGAGACGGTTTGTCATCCAAAAATGATTGTCTTATAAAGAATTCAAAGATGGCATGCCGTCTATAAAACATATTAGTTTTCCATCTTAATGATTCAGGGAGTTCATTGTGTCAAAATGCTAAACTTAAGACGATATGCCATCTTCATATTTCACAATACGGCCATCCTCGGTTACCCATGGTTTTATATATGCTCCGTTACTCTCCACTTTATCACCCATGGGAACTTTCATCAGAGAAATCTGTACTCAAATTACCCGCCCTTGGCCGGCATGAGCCAATCAAACCGCTACGCAGCTTGGGCCTGCGAGCCAATGACAATTCATATCACTTCGTTGCAAAGCACACGAGGTCGTTTTGTTAGCCATCCGTCACCGGTTATCTCTCTTGACCATATTTCCGTCTTATCGTATTGAGTATTTTCTTTGGTTACTGACTTCATCACGCTGGCCAAGGGCGAGTAATTTGAGTACAGATTCTCCTGATAACGTTTCCCATGGGTGATATAGTGGAGAGTAACGGAGCATATATAAAACCATGGGTAACCGAGGATGCAATACGGCATGCTGTCTTATTTTTAAAAATATAATAGTATGACTGTATTGAGCTAGCTTGGTTGTTTCGAGTTAGAACCCTTGCCCACGTGAATCATGAGGCTGAAAGTATAATTATGACAATTTTTTTCGCAACAGATTACCAACGCCTTATGGTCGCTTAGAGTCATACGGTACATGAAGTGTAAATCTTTGTCATTTTGCTTTTTGCAAACTACAACCTTCTCAAGATCGATCATCAACTGCTATTTCCACATCATGATTATTAGAGAAAATATTTATAACAAAAGGGCCACTGATAATTTCAATCAATATTGCATGGGGCAATTAATTATAATGTAACATGGTGTTGCAACTGCCCCCAATGTTAGTAGCCATGTTTCACGTCACGTCACAAGTTAAGGTAGCTGCCCCCCGGTTCCTACGCCTATGTACATAACTATACCTACAGTGACGTGCCAAAAGTATTACAACAATCTCCGTTTTCCCATAGGATTGCATGTTATTTTAGTGTAGCATAAATAATTTTCATAATTTTGACAGTGAACAAAAAGTGTTCAAACTTAGCCTCTTTGTTATCTAACATCTTGAGACTATGTTCATAATGTTCAAATTCATTAAATTTGAGAATTGTTTCGGAAAATGGCAAAGTAATGACTAGGTGTTGTTACTGTAACGCCACTTCCCCATTGCCATCATTATGTAAGCAGGCCTAAAGGACAGAAAAAATGGACATAGGTCGGTAATCGTTTAACTATTTTGTAATAACGTTGTATCCAAAATCCGAAATTGTGTACGTGTTGCAGAGTAGATTTTCTGTTTTCATGTGAAATTTCAGTAAAATATTTTGAAAATTGAAACAATTAAAATTATTTATGCTAGACTGAATTTAGCGAAGGTACAGGTAATGTAGTGGACACGATAGGGAGAACAGAATACCGCTATGTTCTCTTAGCTAGACTGAATTAATAGGGTTGTAGTCAAAAGGGCCGAATGTCAAAAGGGCCGAGAACTGCATAGTCAAAAGGGCCGAAGGAAAAAGTCAAAAGGGCCGAGGTGAAAGTCAAAAGGGCCGAGCCATTTAGTCAAATGGGTCGTGTTCCAAGTCATAAGGGCCGAACTAAAAAAATACCAACATATAACATAGCAAAAAATTAGGTTTCATCTTCATTTGCCATGTCTATTCATGTGCCAAAACCTGCTTTAGTATCTTAACGAAAAGAAATGACTTCTTATATTCTTAATTCCTGTTTACACATTTTGGTTTATATTTTAGTATGGGTTTATTTTAGTATTTTAAGTCTCTCATAGAATATAAGAATGTATATATATTTTAAATGTGTATTTGTATAATGAAACTTGAATATTGTTTGTATTTTTTTTTCATTATGTCAATATTGTCAAATGTGTAGTCAATTACATGTTATTTGAAAACAAGGCAGAATTTATTTTTAACAAGTAGGCCAACGTACAAAGACAATTTTAAAAAATCAACTTGTGATCATTTGCATACTTAGATTTCCTAATGATATTAATACATAGGCCTACAGCAGCAATTGTTAATGTAAAACATACCAGAGATAGATAGTAATATCCCAGCAGGCACAAAGACGTCTATTAAACGTCTAAATGACGTCTACTCAAGACGTTGAAAAGACGTCTAAATATAGGTCTAAAATGAAAGTTTAAAAGACGTTGAAGCCTAGACGTTGTTTAGACGACTAAAGGTAGTCCTGAACTAGACGTTTAAAAGACGTCTAAAGACGTTTAAAAGACGTCTATAGACGTTTAAAAGATGTCTATTAAACGTCTAAATGACGTCTACTCAAGACGTTGAAAAGACATCTAAATATAGGTCTAAAATGAAAGTTTAAAAGACGTTGAAGCCTAGACGTTGTTTAGACGACTAAAGATAGTCCTGAACTAGACGTTTAAAAGACTCTATAAGACGTTTAAAAGACGTCGATAAGACGTTTAAAAGACATTTGTAAGACGTTTAAAATATGTCTATAGACACTTAAAAGATGTCTATAGACGTTTAAAAGACGTCTATAGACATCTTTTAAATGTCTATAGACGTTTAAAAGTCTAAAAGTTGTTTAACAGACGTCTAAAGACATCTTATAATTGTGGTGTGGCTCCTTATTACCATGTGACGCTGTCAAATTCCACAATAAATTCCAGATTTAAGACACAATTGCACACATTCTTAATGAAATTGGATTTAATGTAGAATATAGCATATTCTTTAAGATAATTCACATTTCTAACAAAACAACATTTATTGATTTTGACTTCACTGTAATGTTTTAGAAACAATGGAACATGTTGATTTAATTTAACTTATTTTACAGGTAAGATGTGTGCATTTGTGCCTTAAAAATAAACAATGTAGTAATTAACAATGAAATAAAACAAGCCATAGAATATAAACTAATTTATTCAGTATATCAATCCATACTGTAAAGTCTGTTTCACATTGAGGTTATGCCAAAATATTTTACATACCATACATTGTGACAGGAAAAAATACACTTAGATGTTCCCCTAAGGTACACAGCAGTGTCTTGCAGCTAACAACAAAAGAATGTATGAGGTACTGAAATACAATGTGTTTTCGTATTTTTCTATTTGATTGTAGATGAGTCTTTGGTTAACAGAAAGAAATGGCATACAAATTAAATGTACAATTAAAACGATTAAAATTTGACACTTATTATGTACAAATGTATTCATGTGAATACTCTTATGAAATAATTATAGTTTCCTTTTAGAAAAACGCTGTCGGCATCTTACAGAAGTATTTTAAAATAATTTGGCCTTGTCATTGAAAATCATGTCCTGAGTGACCTCCTTCCAGGTCTTCCTGGTAGTATCTGGAGAAAAAAAAATATGTTCAATACTTTATACATTTATCAGGTAAAATCTCAAATATTTTACTTGTATTTGATTATGTAATAGTGTAAGTATTTAACTTTGGTATATTCTTTATATATTTAGTGGTTTGGTTCACTTACCTTCCGAATCAAAACCGCTCTGTAAAGTAAAACTCTCTGCCAAATCTTCGATCAACTTGAATTCTGGTAGAGAAGGAGAGGGGAACTTTGAATCATCATCCGGCTTGTCCTTGACTGTAAAATACATAAATATGTAATGATGCATTTTCTTAATTCAAATGAAAACATGCAATCAGAGTACCAAGTGGGTATTGAGAAATTTATTGTACAATGAAACTTTATTTTCTAACCAATCTTTCATAACAAGATCACTGATCAGTGTTGAAAAATGTTAAAAGCTTCAACTCATTTATGTTAACTTGTTAAGTAATAAATTATTAATTATAAGAAGCAAAAAAGTGAGTG
This sequence comes from Gibbula magus, assembly GCA_936450465.1. Lineage (NCBI taxonomy): Eukaryota > Metazoa > Mollusca > Gastropoda > Trochida > Trochidae > Gibbula > Gibbula magus. The sequence goes on from OW388295.1 coordinate 13,164,890, forward strand.
TGGCTCACTAATACCCCCCAACCTTCTTTTACAATCTCTTTGGATCATAACAAAATCAAATTCTAGTTATTATATTATGATGTTACCCATGTAATTATGCCAAAAGATGGTTATTTTCATGTTGACTGACCACTGGGAACAGCCCGTCACCCCAGTACCTCTGTGATGTCATAAGCCAATGCGCTACGTCAGACCATTGTTTCATGACGTCAAATCACATCAGTCACTGATCACAGTGAAAATATGATGTTTAACTCATCTTATGAGTTAGAAAAATAATATTTCACTCGTGGCTGAAATATATACTTCTTTTACCTCACAAAATGATATAAACATGGTATATCGAGGAAAGACAGATACCCGTAGGGCTCTATCTATTAAACCTTTCATACAAGATTTTGGAATTATCAAAATTTAAAATTTTGGAAGAGAAAACTTCATTTATATGTGAACTGCATGGTTGCGAATGTAAATGTGATTGCCCTGAATTTGAAATTGTTCTGTATATGCTCAAAGACATAATCATTTATTAAAATATCACATTTTGAAATTTGAATTTATCAAATTGAATAAACAACTCTGATTCTGAATCACTTTAAACAAAATGTGATTAAATTAATAAAACTGTCAAATTAAAAGTAGGTACTTTTTATTTATTTATTTCATATACTAATGTTACATTTACTGAATTAGATGGTAAATATTCTCTGCAAATGCATGATCATTTTAAAACTGAAATTGCCAAATTTTTATGTTTTTCTAATTTTTATATTGAAATTTTTACATCATGCAAGACAGGATTTTTTTCTTACACTAAATTTGACTTGAGTACATCACAAAATTAAACCAATAATGAACCATGTATCTATTTTATAGTCATAATAACTTATTTTTACCTCTATGCTTTGTGTTGTCAAATTGGCATTTGTTTTCTCCACTTTCTCATCAGTTCTTGTAACAAACTGGATTTCCTGAAACAAAACCAAGAAAATACTATGAAATGTCTGACCATCTTTTTCCAAAATTTTACATTATGTTGCTTATATTGTTGATTATGGTTGAAAGTGTTCATTTCTTCTATTATCTTCTCATTTTAGACACAAATGTTTTTTTACTTAATTTAAAATGATAGTCTATAAAAAAAACCTAAAGCAACATTGACATGTTGAAATACCCATCACAAACTTTATTGTGATTCTCAGTTTGTGTATCGATTGATATACACAATACCAGGTAATATCATTCATGGCTCAGGGACATGATACATAACATTAAATTAATTAATGTTCTATTTGTAAGCAATGACCTAAAATTGATAGGGGTGACATTGTGTAAATGATAATTAATTGAATGAAAATGTACATAGATATTTGGTTTTAAACATATAAAGTAATGCCAGATTGAACTACATGTATATGACTATTGTAATCATTTAGAAAGAACAATTTCATTCTTTTCTCCGATATTTGTATACACAATTTAAATTACTTGAAAGTAATGTGTTTTCTCTTTTCTGTGATTGGCTGACATAGATCTACAATATGATAAACTAACACGTATATGAACGCAATGTTGGATTATATTTTATAATTTTAACTCCAATATTGATAATTTTTAAATATTAAATTCTATTTTTTTAAAAAAGAAGGTTTCATCAGCTGTCAGTCTGTCTCAATCACAGTAGCCATTATTATTCATTTGAAATGACTTTAGAAAACAAAAGGTGTAACATGTTAATTCTTTTAAAAATGTTATTAAATATCTGTTACTTCAGCAGGGAGGCACCTTTGACAATGGGCCATTCATAGGGCTTTTCATTTTCATTTTCAAAATTTTAAATGGGCCATTCCCCTTTATAGCAACAGTAAAATTTCAATTTTCAATAGGCCATTTCTTCATCCAATGTGCAAAGGCCCATGGCCCCTACCAAATCCCTGTTTCAGGTTGTCTTCATCTATTGAAATTCAACTTATTTTCAACTCTAAACATAACTTTTTAACTGTTACACTAAGTCTACATCTTGACATCAAGATTAATGCAAAAAGACCATTCTTACGATAATGGTGATAAAATATTCTTAAATTATAATTCAGTTATTTGCAGATTTTAAACATATTACCTTCAACATTATGATATATAATAATTGTAAATATTTCAAACTTATGATCTGACAATAAATGTTCAAAAGCCTTAATGTAAATTTCAAAAGTCAGATGGCAATTATCAACACAGTGTGAATGTTGAATGAAAACATTCTTGAATAATTTTTTTTATGAATTTCAAATTCAATCATGTAAATTTTATCATTAATTCCTTATACTGTATATCACTTATACATACTGTTTTGTGTCATTTCAGGATTTTAATTAGTTTTAACAATTATGTGACTGTGTGACATAAGCAAATTTATTTGAATTGAATCTAAATTAGAATAATTCCCAGTGATTGGGAAGGCCACGCGCCATGCGCAATTCGCGCATTCTCCTTCAAAATGTCCCCATACAGTTTGTGACCCGTGCGCCATGATGGCGCAATAGCTTTTCTCAACTAATTTTGAACCTAAATACAATCTGTTGCTACTCATACCAATTCATAAATGGGCATGCGTACCTCTAAATCCTATCAAATAACGAAGTAAGAAATCCTCCCACGAGTACATCCATCTTTGCTGGCTATTAACCAATCGAATGGTCGTCAGATATCACGTGATGAATTCATCAATGAAAGAGTAGTACTACACCACCATATATAGAAAACATGGCAGGCGGGCGACGAGACACGTGACCGAAACGATTTTTCCTGTCTCGGAAAAGTTAACTGAATTTTACTTTTGAAATTCTTATAATTACAATATTTTGGAATGTTATATACCAAAATACTGGTCAAAACCCTATATCTCATGTATAAGTCGACCCCCCTTTGACCACGTGCTGACTGACACCGAGCGACAAGTCGACATCCCCAAGAGTCAACATAGCGGCGATTGGTAAGCAGCGATGTCGACCGACTGATCAATTGTTTTGCCCTAAAAATTATTAAATGATAATTTATTTTTCAGACGTTGTAAACAACCAATAATAAAATACAGCTTGTGACTCGCAGTGTCTGCTATTATTTGTTTCAATCAACTTACATTTTCCTATCAACAAGCCGAATAAACTACGACCAACATGTTGACAAAACTTTATTAGATAACCGGTGAATAGTTAAATTCTTACCTAGTAGAAAAAGACGTAAAAAGACATTGCTTTTACTTTTGAGATGAGAAGTGACAGGCTTTAATAACTGTTAATTACAATCAATTAATGTTAATTTAACATCAAAGCTTAGATAATTGCCGGATGCGCTAATGAATCACTACCCTGTCTGGCAATTAACAAATCTATTCACAACCTTAATCACACGTCTGTCTATCAACAAGTATATTGAGTATACACTATTATACAACATGAATGGTGAACATCTTAGTAACAATACAATGATAATCGGCAATTTACATTTATCTAAATATTTTTTAATATATTCTATTTTGTTAGAACATCTCAGAAATTATACGTCTACTCGTACCAGTAATTTGCACTTCTCACTGTGTTAACACTTGATTATTGTTTCATGAGGATCTATCTCGCATGTCACCGGCTTCTATGTAGAATCTCATTGGTCCACGTGACCTTATCGGGTCACTCGACTTACATCAAGGCTAGATTATCGATCGATGTTTGTCAGGTAGATAGTGAAAATTATAATATAAACTTTTATGAACTTTCGTGATTGAAATGTAATTTTTATTCATATATCACGCTATATTTGTATTTTAAAAAGACAACAATAAAGCATATGTTTTTTACTCAATGATTTTAATATTGACTCGATGTTTGTGAATTGTTTCCGGTGTAAACATCGTCCGTTCGACTTGCTGGGCTGGCAGATACTTACCTGGCCTCTAGATTTTTTGGGGTGAAACATAGACCCCGTGTATAAATCGAACCCCCTCCTTGACCCCCTAATTTTTGGTATAAAATTCTCGACTTATACCCGGTAATATATACGGTAGTTTTCAGAATTTTTTTTATTGCAAACAGTAAATTTTATGTGTTCATGTTCACCTGTCAGGCTGTGTTGAGTTGTTATTAATGGTGAACTAAAGACCAAGTGTTAACATGAAATAATAAAACTGACACATGCAATTTTTTTTTTATTATTGAATTTGAAATGGGAAAACAATGTGACCTATTGATTTGTAAATGACCTATTTAAAAAGAACTGTTCAGGACAATTAACCTGCTGCTTAAAATTACATCAAAATTATTTTTTGATTTCCGGCCCATTGTCTTAGACCAATGGCCCATTGAAAATTGAAATGGCCCATTACAATTCCTACATTGTCTCAAGCTAAGAATTGGCCTTCCCAATCACTGCTGTCATGAAAACAAAGCTCAGCTGCTGGTAACTGCGGAAGGTTTAAATCATCAGTCTCCACATCAACATTCACATCAGATGTTGTAACAACGAATCCACATTTCTTTTTGTTTTCATTACTTATTAATTTCCCCCTAAATCGGTCCACATTTATGCTTGTTTTTGGCATACCTGTATTGGGACATGTATCACATGATGCATCAGATCCAGTACCTGAAGAAGTTACTGTGCTGCTAGTTTCCTCCCTTTTCCTCTTTAATACACTCCTCCTCCCACTCGACATGAGGTGTAAATCATCGGCTGTCAAAGGAGCCAGCTTCCTATCCCTAGGGATCATCCACTTGCATTTGGTAGAGGTACATGAGAGTCGTCCTGTTTCCTTCTTCTGGGATATGTCCTCTAGGGCATACAGCAGGGCAGAGACGTGATTGCAGGCTTCTCCAGCTCTGAAAAATAAAGCGTTGTGTGTGTTAAAGATGTGCATCATATGGCTAAGAGAGTCATTTTATCACCATTAACACAAACTATTTAGATATAATGCTGTTTTCATCAAATATATTGTATTATTAATGAATATGTGATAAATGTTCGTTGTATGTTATACTTTGCATATATATTTATTTCCTCCCAAATTATGGAGTATGTTACTTATAGTACAACAATTTATCCGGCAAGGTATATGTAATGTGACTATCCTTCACATTATTTATCACTATGCATAGCTTTATTTGACTCTGAAGGAAACATCATACAAATCTAATCTAGAAACACAATATTATAATGCCCCTAAACTAACGGGCAAAAGAAAGTATAACACTCACTTGTTTCGATTAATTTAATATTTCAAAGAAATGAGATGCATTTGATTATGGCACGATACAATAACACTTTTCGGCGCTAGTCTGAATTACTCTATTGGTGACTGGTTATTTTTTAAATTAAAACATCATTGTTTTAAGTAGCCAGGGGTAAGAAATGAAATTTACACCAACATAACCCCTACCAAGTTTTACAATTTCTTTTGCACGTCAGTTTTTTTATATTCAGTCTGAAATAACCTATACATACCCAGCAGCACAGGTGCAATAGGCCGAGTTGACATGGCCAGTCACTTTCGACAAGCACACCCAGACGTGATGGTCAGGGTTACTCTTTTTGTCGGCTGTCGGGAGGGATGGTATCACTAAACATTTTACGAACATATAGTCACAATCCTCCGATACAGTGTTGACAGCTAAACTGTGAACATGTCGGTCTTCGTAAAATATTGCAGCCTTGAGTTGACGAATAGCCTTCATAGGTTTACTGTCCACAGTTCGATGGGTGCTCAGAACGAGATAATTGTAAATGTCCCTCTCTGTAAATATTGGCAGTAACTCAAGATCATCACTCCATCCACTTTGCAATGAAAAAGGATCTGGCATCTGGCATCCACTGGGTGTAGACAACTTCGATGTAAACAACACATCAGCGTTAGATTTTCCTACTTCAGGGGCATTTTTCGGTAACTTTAGAACATGGGCACCTTTTGCACGGGCTATCAGTTGATCTTTTATTCCTGTTACCTTTTGGTTTCTGTCTCTTAAGTATTTCCGAAGTTCTTTCATATTCATTGACTCAAAGTTCACATCGATCTCAACGTCTTTGTCCGCCATTTTGAAGAAACTACTCACCGGAAGACGGCGACGTTAACGGGAGGTAACTCTAAATTACTTAATAAAGGGAGATAACAACACTTTTGGGAAAGTCGAATTGCAGACGACGCAAGTTGTGATTTACAGCGCATGCGTGAACATACGCAGCGACATCTAGAGGTGTAGGAACCGAAACTCTGCACTACACATACGATTATCGAACCGGATTGGAGTTCAAATCCCTTCAAAAAGGGAATATTTTTATAATTTTTTAAAAGAATAAATCTTTACTTTTACATAATTTTAAAAGAATACATTAATACTTTAAGCATGCTTTTTACATAATGTCAATGTTTATTCAAAGTTTAAACTATATGTAATATAAAATATTTTTTCAAATCTACAAAATATATTGGAAAAGCATTAAAAACAACATACCTTTTTTTAATTTTACTCAATTAATAATAGAAAGGTCACTCTATACACACATATTGAAGGAAACAACACTTCAAGCTGAAATACACAATAACACATCACAAAATATGAAAATGTGCTGGTCGAACTTTAGACGTCTATTAGACGTTGAATTAACATCTAGGATTAAACGTCGAAATGGCTATGTTGAATCAACGTCTAAAAGACGTTGTTATACGTCTAAACCAGATATAGACCTCATCTAGACGTCTAATAGACGTCTTGTGCCTGCTGGGATAGAATTATATGCCTTAAATGGGCCAGTACATGGCCAGTACCGTATTTCAGTACCGTATTGCCAGCACAGGGCCAGTACAATTTTACCTTAACTGGGCCAATTCAGTTAAAACGGTTCTGGGCCAGTACTGGTTCCTTACCGTTTGCCAGTATGCCTTTATCAACTTTACCAACCAGTACCAAGCCAGTACTGGCCCAGTACAGTCATGTTTGCTGGGAACAGTAAGGACAATTATGACGTAATAATGTTTTAAAACCTTCTATTAAAAAAATTCTATAAAAGGTTAAGCTTGCATTTTTTTAAATTCATTACCCTGAGTTAATGTATATTCACAATCAATAACAAATTCATCAGTACCCCTCATTTGGATTTTCTGTTTTTCATCTTTCTAAATTTACACTCTTCGTGAAAATGACTCATATAATAATGTTTTTATTTTCGGCCCTTTTTCCTCAGCCCTTATGACTATTTACTACGGCCCTTCTGACTTTTTCACTCGGCCCTTATGACTTTTTTTTATCGGCCTTTTCATCCTTCGGCCCATTTGACTAGATCCCAATTAATATATGGGATCCTATGGGGAAACAGCAATTGTTGCAATACTTTTGTCACGTCACTGATACCATTGACAAATACCAAAAGACTAATTTTCCACGATTCAAAAGCTTTGTGTGAATGGGTGAGGGCAAAGGGCGGGCGATGGTTACAACAAGTAGGAGAAATTGTACTTGTCAGACTCATATGTCTGCGTTATAAACACACATTACTCACTCGAGTCACTGAATAAATTATGGGTCAAAACACAGGGGCGTGTATCACTTAGGAATATAATTTTACTCATTGTTTTACTTATTATCATGCATATATATGATAAAATATTTATTTTAAATACGCCGAACTTGACTCTGTTTTTCTGTTGATCGAAAAACGAACTGTGGCTCTTATATCAGAGTTACCTCCCGTGCTTATTTTGTGCAAGGATGTCCGATGGTTAGAATTGGACCGGTCATATTCTATGCAGGATAACGGAAGCTCGGTAAAGCATATTATAAGATCTCATGAAATAGAATTTTCACTCATTGAGAAGTTTGTTGAAACTCACAATCACATTTACACATTTTAGAAAAGCTGTTCTGCAACTACAGTGTGAGAAAAGTTAGTAATGTACAACGGCATCATATTTCGTTTTAGTATTCTTTTTCCGTTTTATGCACTTATCAGCGCTCACTGGATTGTCCACTTTTTAAAATTACACTTGTAATGTTTGAAAATCTTCCCTCTCTTTTCAACAGTTCAACACGTGGTCTGAAGGCGAATTTGCCAGGTGGAATGATACAATATATAACGGTAATACGATATCTCACATAAAAATCATGTTTAAAATGCATGTGAGATAGGCTATATGGACTGTCCCTAACGACACCTTTCAATTTCAAACAATAAACAGGAAATATTGTTGCGAAATTGTCATATAAAAAACCAAATGAGTAGACATGAGACGTCAAAGAGAAGTGGATAAATGTAAAATTACCAATCAAAGTTTGAAGTGTGTTAAGTTAAATTGTTGAACCAGAATTAATGCAAACGAAATATTTATGAACAATTAAGCGTCAATAAAATCATAAAAACTTGTTGTGATTCTGACTGTGCAAAAGAAATATAAAACACTAACAAAAAATACTTCAATTTTCTTGAGTTATTTCGTCACATGTTACATTATGAGATCAACACTGACATTATACATGTATACATGTAGGCCTATGTATGATTATGTAAGCGTATTAACAGTGAGAGACCATATAGTAACATTTAAACGTTACCAAAATCTTGTATGACGTCCTACCTGATGACTGAAAAGTTTCAGAATGTCCTTACAATGTGTATCTTTCGGCATATTAACAGTTACAAATACCAAAATTCATCCAAGATCACTAACATCAACATCAACTTTAAGTAAGCTATATCTTAAATCAAATTACATAGATATGATAAGCGCCAACCTTCCGATGTTTTGTCTGGATAGACAATTTGTGCCATTTGAAAAATAATAGTTGAATTTTGTAGGGATTTTTTAAAAATAAAAATCACATTCCGTTTCAGTAATGGACAACGACATCTTTACCACCTGACGTGTTACAGAATTGGGGGAAATTTAATTTTGTTTCAACTTTATTCATCTGGATTCCATGTGTTGCAAGACAAACGAGAAACACAAGAAACCGGCTAAAGGAAAGAAATGAAACAAAATAACGTTTGTAATAACACACCAACACAAATAGCCGATAGGTGACCTGCGGTGAATCATTGAACTTCAGAAACCCAAGAAGCACAGTTAGGTGATGTTCAGATTTACAAGGGGATGTTAAATATATTGTTCGAAGAGTCAAACAGTGAAGAGTGAACTTATACGACCAACTCATTATTCTGTAGAATATACAAGAATCGACTTTAACTAAATATTAAGATTAAGATGACTTGTGCTAACACATGTGAAATCATTTCAGGGAGGGAACTTGTAAACATAACAAGTGTGGAAGAAGTGTGTCCAAATGATGTGACGTCAAATATGAGTGTACACACTGGAAAGATACGTTACAAGTGTGGTATTTGTGACAAAACATTTTCAAGTTCAAGTAGGCAGAAGACGCACATGATGATTCATACCGGAGAGAGACCTCACAAGTGTAATGTGTGTGAAAGAACATTTTCAAGGTCAGATGTGCTTAAGCAACACATGAGAGTTCACCCTCCCGGAGACAGAGTAGTTGAGACTGGAGAGAGACATTACAAGTGTGATGTCTGTGGGAAAGCATTTTTATGTTCTAGTGCGCTTAACTTCCACATGAGAATTCATACAGAAGAGGCACCTTACACGTGTACTGTGTGTGGCAAACCGTTTGGAAGTTTCGCTAAACTAAAATGTCACATGAGAGTACATACTGGAGAGAGACCTTACAAGTGTGACGTTTGTGACAAGAGATTTAAAGATTGTAGTAACCTTAGAAAACACATGAGAATACATACTGGAGAGAAACCATACAAATGTATAGTATGTGACACAACATGTATAGCGGCAGCCGCTCTTCAGCAACACATGAGAATACATACTGGAGAGAAACCGTACAAATGTAATAAATGCAGTAAAACATTTTCACACTCACACTCACTGCAGGGACACTTGAGAATTCATACCGGAGAGAAGCCTCATCTGTGCAGCATTTGTGGTAAAACATTTTACAATGTTTCAACCCTTGAGAGACACATACAAAAACATTCTGGAGAGAGACCCTATGGATGTAGAATCTGTGGCAAAACTTATCTTGAGTCAGGTGCACTAAAGGCACACATGCGAACTCACGGTGGAGATAGACCATTCAAATGTGACGAATGTGGTTTGAGGTACTTATATAGACATGCCCTACAGATGCACATGAAAACTCATACTGGAGAAAAACCTTTCATGTGTAGTGAATGTGGTAAGTCATTCATCCAATCAGGTGGCTTAAAAACACATATGAGAACTCATACTGGAGAAAAACCTTACGTATGTAGCGAGTGTGGTAAAACATTCACAAGATCAGGTAACTTACAGATACACATGAGAACTCATACTGGAGAAAAACCTTTCATGTGTAGCGAGTGTGGTAAAACATTTAGTCGAATACATCACTTGCAGACACACATGAGAAGTCACACTGGAGAGAGACCATACAAGTGTAGTGAGTGTGGCAAAGCATTTATTACACAGGGTCATGTGAAACAACACATGAAAACCCATAAAGGAGACAATTGGCAAGATTGAAGTGTGTGTTCTAACATAATAATAATGTGTCTCTTTGTTTTGCGCCATTCCATGCTGGATAGTGGATGACATGCTCAAAGAGCTCTTTGTAAGTTTAGGCATTCTTAACCAACACCAAACCAATTCACAAAGATGAGAGAGCTCACAAGTATAGTGAGTATGGTAGAATGTTCACATCATGTCATCAGTAGGGCATTGTCTGTCTGCCAGGAGACGTTCGTCATGCATTCACTTTTCATAAATTCAGCTAGCGTGTTCGGCTTCGGATCAAGGGGTCCGGGATTCGAACCCCGCCAGGGGCACGGCAACTGTGTCTGCAGAAGAGAACTGTTCTACACACAGTAAGGTTTGGGTGCAATGCTAAACTGAATTTCAGCGTAGTACCACCCATGGTTCGCTAGTTCCAGCCGATGCTCGCAGGTTTCACCGCAATAGTTAGCCACATGGCGTTGTGGGATTTCTCCCTGCTATAATACTAGCAGCCGTGAAATAAGTGTTATACTCTTGAAGCGGCGTTAAACCCTAACTAACCTCACCTCGGACCTTTTAGGCCAGATGGGCATATAGTATGGCAGCTAGTAAGTTGTTAGTCATCCAATCTAAATCAATTTAGATCTAACGATCTAACAGTGGCTTGTATGAGAGGTCGTCCCGTTAACCTGCAAAAGAGGGAAGTCCGAAATGACCCATCGAGTCTCGTGTCACAATTGGGTCCAACACTGCCTGAGACTTATAGCTTCCCGTCCAGTTTTCATAAACAGTATGTCGATAAACACATTCTTTAAAAATCAAATGAATTTAGTTACTTATAAAGAAAGAAGGTAGTATGGTTTATCTGTATTATCTGTAAAATTGAAAAGTTCACTAAGATGAATTTTCCAGTGAAGAGTTACCACCTCTTACAAACAGTCTATCGTAGAACTCAAGAATCATATAACTTGGCAGGTAGCGGAGATCTATTTTTTCTCTCTAAGTAATAGTAAGAACCTATGAAGAGAGATCTTAGTGATTAAGAAGGGGCGAGCGACGTCACTGTTTGCGTGATTTCCTATGTAAATTTTTCATATGACGCGATGTCGCCATTCTGCATGGACGTGACTTTTATTTTGATTCTGACTTTCTGAAAAAACGTATTTGATCGTAACATTTGTTATCGTAAAACTAGACATAATCTCTTTTTGAGGTGAGCTCATTTTCTTCTCTTCATTGAATTTGGAAATAGGTTATTTTTAAGCATGTAGAAACGTTATTTCTAAATCAAATTCAAATTAACATTGTTGGTTCGTTATTGTATGTAAATGGCAGTAAATATATATCTAGTTATTAGTACTTAGTGTTAGAATAGAATATATAGAAATATATACAATAAAAACAAAATATACTATAATTAATTCATAATTGAATAATAACATTAAAGTAGGCTTTTTTGTTTTAGTTAGTTAAAAGGCTGACAGTTTTTCTTTGTAAAATGACTTTAATAAGGCTGAACAAAATGTACTCTAATTATGCTAAATAACACATGTATGTATGCAAAATATTTTGAAACTATTTAAACTCATTTGCCAGTGTCTTTATACCGCCTGCCTAGCAGGGTAGTGCCGAGGTCGTGTTTCCTTCCAGTCACGTGGGGCACTTATCAATAAAAAAAAGTTGTAAAATATTGTTGTTTGTTTTTGACGAATCAGACAGAGTCTGGGTGTGCCATGAAGAATGTTTTAGCGTTGAGTTCTTAAAGCCATTAAGAGTGTAGTTTGTCAGGAAATGACGCCTGTATGATTGGCTGAGAAAATAGGTATTCGCACTTTATTCGTCTTCTTCAGTTGGGATACTGCAGATATCAGGGGAAACTTTTACCCCAATATTTCAATTGCTAAAATTTTTAGTCACTTCGGTGAACATAGAATTTTTGACTTCTTAAAGGCAGTTAACCTTTTTGATAAACTATATTTTTTATATATTCTATGTCAGCTTTTAACAAAATTGTGATAAGTTGCTGGTGTTTTTACGGCCTTCGTGTCGTTCTTGTATGCTTTTGCTATTATTTTAAAAATCTAATTTAATCAAATTTCTCGCCGCTAATGGCTGCAATATTGCCCAAGTGGCGTTAAACAATAACTCACTCACTCACTCACTCGTCTTCTTCAGAACCATTAGGTCCAGGGAGCTGACATTTTATGTATAGACTCCTTAGCCAATGGGGATTCTACATACCGGTAGTAGAGTTGGTGACCCTGTGTCCCCTAAAAAGGACCTCACAGGCCATGTGCTAAAAGCGTATCTTCATCTTCTTTCCAAAACAAAAATACCTTGAAGACTGTAATATTGTGTAGAGGTTCTTTAGCAAATGTGGATTCTAAATTGTAGCTTTGGTGACCCTGTTGCCTCTAATAAGGACCTCACAGGCCATGACCCAAAACATATCTTCATCTCCAGAACGAAAAGACCTAGAATGCTGAAATGTTGTATACAGACGTTTTAGCCAATATATTCGTAATAGTAGATTTGGTGACTGTGGCCCCAAAAAAGGGTCCTCATCCTCATCTTTAAACAATATAAGCCCTGGTGAGTTACATAACCAACAACTGAAATTGTATGTGCAGACACGTTAATTAACCTTTAAAAGCCTATTTTCATCATCTTCTCCAGTTCCAAAAAGTCTACAGAGCTGAAAAGTTGTGTGTAGACTCCTTGGTTAATTGGGATTCTAAATTGTAAATTTCGTGACCCGTGACCCCAAATTGGGTCACAGGGATCACGATCTTAAAAACCTATTTTCATCTTCTTCTCCAGTCCAAAAAGCTCTAGAAAGCTGAAATGTTGTGTGCAGACTCCTTGGCAAATGGGGATTCGAAATCGTAGATTTGGTGACCCTGTACTCCATAAAAGGTCACAGGGACATAACCTAAAACACACTTTTTTCATATTCTTCTCCAGTACCAAAAGATCTGGAATGCTGTGTACAGGCACCTTGGCCAATGGGGATTCTAAATTGTAGATTTGGTGACCCCGTGCCCCAAGTATGAGTCACAGGGATCATGAACTAAACACCTATTTCATCTTCTTCTCTGGTACCAAAAGGTCTAAAAGCTGAAAATCTTAGCAGACTCCTTCGTCAAGGGGGGTTCTAAATTCTAGAATTGGTGACTGACAATGTATTACTTGAGATTACTTAGATATTCAACTTCTACAACTGCTACAGAGCCCATGGCTCCATTTCTTAAGTGCCCCCGACCCAAGGTCAAGTTCATGAGGTCAAAAACCGTGACCTCATCTTAAAGATATCATCATGATGGATACACATGTCAAAAATCAAAGACATATCACTGACCAATCACAATATATGGCCATGGTTCAAGTTTTATAAAAAGGTACCCGTGTGCCTTGGTCGAGGTCACGAGTCAAAACTTATTACCTTGTCTGAAAGGTCTCGGGTTTCAGGTCTTTATGAATTTATCTCATACATAACAAAAATTTAAGTACTTGAGAAAGAGATGAAAACAGTTTCTTAAGGTTGTGACATGTGACCCCAAATAGGATCACAGGAGTCACCAAATCTACAATTTAGAATCCCTATTGGTCAAGGAGTCTGCACACAATATTTCAGCCCTCTACATCTTTTCGAAATGGAAAAGAAGATGCAGATAGGTTTTTAAGGTTGTGACCCCTGTGATCCCATTTGAGGTCACGGGGTCACGAAATCTACAATTTAGAATCCCCATTAGCCAAGGAGTCTGCACACAACTGTTCAGCGTTGTAGACCTTTTGGAACTGGAGAAGAAGATGCACATAGGTTTTAAGGTTGTGACCCCTGTGACCCCATTTGGGTTCACAGGGTCACGAATTCTACGATTTAGAATCCTCATTACCCATGGAGTCTGCACACAACTTTTCAGCTCTCTAGACGTTTGGAACTGGAGAAGAAGATGAAAATAGGATTTTAAGGTTGTGACCCCTTTGACCCAACAATTTAGCTAACAGTTTACGGACGGACGCCGGACGCCTTGAGAAGTATTGTAAATCATTGCAACAAAATAGTTTATGAAAAGATGTTCCAATGACAATTTCTCCAAGTTTAAATCAACTGAAATTTGTTGTGTACTAAAAGTGATAAACACAAATCAACACGAAAATCTTATCTTAAATGAGGTTACACTTTTACAAATCATAACAAACCATCGGTTGACTGTGTTGCATGATTATCATAGAGGGTAGCTCTAAAAATCCTGGTTGACAAAAAACAATAGTCAAGATACCCTTTAACAAAAATATTAAACGTCGCTTAAGTATTTGTAAATTCATGTTTACCTGAACTTCATTTTCAGTTATAAGTCCAAGAATTTGGACTTTGTCTTTTTGAATGGTATATGGTTTGTTTCCGGAGCTGTTCTCTAAAACTATTTGATCAATCGTCATCGCCATCATCATATGTGGAATACTGCCTTTCCCTATCGGGCACAGGTGCTTGTATTGACTAAAAACAAAGCGATTGGAAATTAAATCATATTAAGTCGACGATCCAGCCCGTTATACCATTAAAACAAGTAAAGGGATACAAATGTACATAACGGGGTCAACACTCCATGTTTGTTTGAAGTTATATTTCAGAATGTTGACATCATATTATCCGTCAATATGATATACGGCATCAAAGACAAGACATTATTCTTTCAAATAAGCCGTATGGCATAAACATCAATCGGATAAGATGATCAATCAATAAGATGATTTTACAAAGCTTTAAAAGTTGGCAAACTAGCAACCTGAACCGTTTGCCAAGCCCATCAAAAATATAAAATTAACGTTTGACAGACGTGAACAAACAATGTATACTATCTTGATACGAGTGATACACACGCCAAATCTCACACTGTGCAATCCATCGTTATGGCCAAGGTTGGAGGTTTTGTCAAAACAGACAAACACATAGACAGACATTGACCCCTGAGCTGTGATTGTAGGGTAAACAATAATATTGTATAACTGGTACTTGTATCAAGTGATGATGATCTACATACGACTTTAATTCAGATAACTCTCTCTCTCTCTCTGTGTACAGATGATGGAAACGTTACCAAACTTAGTATTTTAACATATCTGGGCCTGCTTTTCTCTGCATATAATTGACTTTATCTGTTTATTCACATTATGGTTTCGATGTCTGGAATTGCTCAAGACTATATGTTTGACTTTATCTGTTTATTCACATTATGGTTTCGCTGTCCGGAATTACTCAAGACTATATGTTTGAATGTATTTGTTTATTCACATTATGGTTTCGATGTCTGGAATTGCTCAAGACTATATGTTTGAATGTATTTGTTTATTCACGTTATGGTTTCGATGTCTGGAATTGCACAAGACTATATGTTTGACTTTATCTGTTTATTCACATTATGGTTTCGATGTCTGGAATTGCTCAAGACTATATGTTTGACTTTATCTGTTTATTCACATTATGTTTTCGCTGTCTGGAATTACTCAAGACTATATGTTTGAATGTATTTGTTTATTCACATTATGGTTTTGCTGTCTGGAATTACTCAAGACTATATGTTTGAATGTATTTGTTTATTCACATTATGGTTTCGATGCCTGGAATTGCTCAAGACTTTATGTTTGAATGTATTTGTTTATTCACATTATGGTTTCGCTGTCTGGAATTGCACAAGACTATATGTTTGAATGTATTTGTTTATTCACATTATGGTTTCACTGTCTGGAATTGCACAAGACTATATGTTTGAATGTATTTGTTTATTCACATTATGGTTTCGCTGTCTGGAATTGCTCAAGACTATATGTTTGAATGTATTTGTTTATTCACATAATGGTTTTGATGCCTGGAATTGCTCAAGACTATATGTTTGACTTTATCTGTTTATTCACATTATGGTTTCGATGTCTGGAATTGCTCAAGACTATATGTTTGACTTTATCTGTTTATTCACATTATGGTTTCGCTGTCTTGAATTACTCAAGACTATATGTTTGAATGTATTAGTTTATTCACATTATGGTTTCGATGCCTGGAATTGCTCAAGACTTTATGTTTGAATGTATTTGTTTATTCACATTATGGTTTCGCTGTCTAGAATTACTCAAGACTATATGTTTGAATGTATTTGTTTATTCACATTATGGTTTCGATGTCTGGAATTGCTCAAGACTATATGTTTGACTTTATCTGTTAATTCACATTATGGTTTCGCTGTCTGGAATTACTCAAGACTATATGTTTGAATGTATTTGTTTATTCACATTATGGTTTCGCTGTCTGGAATTACTCAAGACTATATGTTTGAATGTATTTGTTTATTTACATTATGGTTTCGATGCCTGGAATTGCTCAAGACTATATGTTTGAATGTATTTGTTTATTCACATTATGGTTTCGCTGTCTGGAATTGCACAAGACTATATGTTTGAATGTATTTGTTTATTCACATTATGGTTTCGCTGTCTGGAATTGCTCAAGACTATATGTTTGAATCTATTTGTTTATTCACATTATGGTTTCGCTGTCTGGAATTGCACAAGACTGTATGTTTGAACACACAATTCAATTTTAAGTTTTGTCTCCTTTGTGCGTTAACATGTGTTGTTTCAGGTGACCCTGTGTAATAAAGGATATACCACACTCACTACACTTGTATGGTCTCCCTCCAGTGTGACTTCTCATGTGTGTCTGCAAGTGATGTACTTGGCTAAATGTTTTACCACACTCGCTACACATGAAAGTTTTTTTCTCCAGTGTGAGTTCTCATGTGTATCTGTAAATGACCTGATTGCGTATATGATTTACCACATTCACTACATCTGTAAGGTTTTGCTCCAGTATGAGTTCTCATGTGTATCTGTGGGGACCCTTTTCGTCACATGTTTGTGGTCTCTCCTCTGTGTGAGTTGACATATGTGTCTGCAGACTTCTTACTGAAGGAAACATCTGTTTCTGTAGAGCACCTGATTCAGCAAATGTTTTACCACACTGACATATTGAATGAGTATGAAAGGAAATATATGATGTATGTTTGACCCAGTTGATCACTTCCTGAATATTTCACAGGAGAAAATATTGACCCCCCGGTCACTTCAAAGAGCTGCCAATTGTAACTGATCACTACAAGGTATCAAATCAGATATTGCTAGTATGCTTGTAGTGTTGCATCTCAAAGCGTTACACATTCTTTTGACACAATGTAGAATACGAAAGGTAATATGCTGAAGCAAGGTTTCATTTGTAAGCAGGTTAATTAACATATATTTATATGGCCTATATGGCGCTTATAATTGACGCCACACTATCATATTAGTATTTCACTAAAAGTATGCTATACATAGGCCTATTCATGGGTGTCTACAAGCGAGATTGTTTCCATATCCGCCAGATCGACATGTAGCAAAGGCTTTGAGTAGTTTGAAGTGATTATCACGTTCTTGCTAGAACCCCCTACTCGTTAACGCACCAAACCAAACGTGTTCGAATGTGGTTAGAATGGTACCCGGTCTTAGTCTAATGCCCGGACGTCCTGGCCCAGAACAGGCAAGGGAGGTAATTCCGATTGATTGAAGAGGAAACGAAGGGGACTTGTGACTTCCTAACGAAATTATGATAATTTCGAAAAACCTATGGAATATTGAGGACATATTTTAACAGACAGTCACAGGTAACACTTATCTGAAGTGTTCAGTATGTCGTAGCATGTTACGAGACGTAATAATTTTATTTCTGATTCGGATCATAATCTTTTACTAACTAGTTCACATTCATGTCCTGTTTTCGATCAGCAGAAAATCCAAACTCCTCACAGTGCTGTTACGCCTCTCCTGCGTAAATTGTTTATCAAAACTGCATTTGGACCAGTGAGTGACATCGAACTAGCACAAGTTGCTAACAATGACGCTTTCGCATTATTTTCACAGAATATAACACAAACCAACTGATTCATATTTACGTCACAGAACATCATTTTCAAAGTTTAAGTATCGATTTTTTATATGCAAATGATAAATGAAGACATTTAAACAAAACGTGTTTCAAGCAGCCGTTATGTTGGCGCAATGATTTTGCGTGTTTACTTCTGTCTACTCACAGTGTCGTAACGGTAAAAAATAGTTCAGGTCCAGGATAACTTTGGCTTTATTATGAATGTTAATTGGAATATTTTAGATAAAGTGACAAGATCAATTTCAATAAATTAATTTGATCTTATAACTTCTGGAAAGTGCTAAATTTTGATGGTCAGGAATCCTGACCAAGATTGTCCCATGAACCCAGGGATGATAGTTGATCAGCCCTGGGGACGAGGTTGCAGAAAATCACCAGTGTTTTTTATCATAACAAGAATTTTAGAAAAGCTTTGCCATGAACAGACCTTGAAACACAGTCAAAAGTATATTCTCGTTTGAAACATGAGACACCACTCCATGTTGCCCACCTCCTTGCAACCATGAGCTTTTCAGACATGCCAAGTCTACCGGTTTACCCGGTAGACTACTGGTTTCTAGATCATTCTACCGGGCTACCGAGTTCGTGGTATTTTCTACCGGGTTTTCAAAAAATAAAATTAAAATTAAAATTTAAAGCAATGTAACAAAATAAACATTAAAAGACTGGTAAAATATCCACTCA
The DNA here is from genome assembly GCA_936450465.1 of Gibbula magus. Taxonomy (NCBI): domain Eukaryota; kingdom Metazoa; phylum Mollusca; class Gastropoda; order Trochida; family Trochidae; genus Gibbula; species Gibbula magus. The sequence goes on from OW388295.1 coordinate 13,184,086, forward strand.
TAATGCAGCAAGATTAATTTGGGAAGACAGCCAGTTTTTTGTAGCAAAACTATTGTTGAAATCAACTCTACCACGTGCGCTGGTCACAACAAGACATACTAATCGATAAATGAGCGGTGAAATATTTTTCACACTTCCTAACTTATTCAGTTAGTAATGACAAATTTATCAAGAATAATGCTATATAATCAATATTTACTGATTATAAGTCTTGCTTAAACCTAATAAGTAATATAATAGAACTACAAAATTATCAGATCCTAGCTGAAAATGTGTTTTCACTGTTATCGGATAGAATAGCAATGAGATTGCCCGACCACGTGTTTTGATTTTCAACATTAATTAATTTCACGTAACTGACACCCTGCATATTTTGACCTCAAAGTCAAATAACCAACTATAATGTGATAATGTCTGATTTATGAATTGCATTATCAAATTGCGACAATGTAAAGTCTACTGTGCAACCGGAAACAAAACATCGCTTTCCTGGAATATATGTTTATGTGAAAGGTTAGCCAATCAAATGTCTCAGATGTCGTAAACAAGGTCAAAGGTGAAACTAGGTCACCCTTTGTAACAAATATATCGCAGGATAGATTTCCATCACCGTAGAGACTGGTAATTGTTTGGGACTTGGTTGCATGATATAATATATTTCTGTCATTTGATTAGCATTTTGATGTAAATATAAATTTGAACCAAGAGGCATAAGCTAGTTTCTATGGTTCAATTCCAACAGTATTTTTTTTATTGGAAAATGAAACATTCATTGATTCAAACAAACATAAAACAGTGGATTTTATTACCAGTACAGTGCTTGCTTAATTCAGGAATGTTTTGGTTTGTACTCAGCATTTATACAATCAAAATATTAGTTTAAAAGTTATAACCAAGACAGCTAATTAAAACTGTCAATTTGCATTGGTTAATATAATAAAAGACAGCAATACAATAATTACAGATAATTTGTAAATTTTGAATAGAATATTAATAAATAAACTAAATTCCTCATTTTAAATAAACAAAGAATGTGTTGCATTGATTTAAAAGAGAAAATGTTTTTGTAAAATGATTAAAATATATCTAAATATGACATTAAAGTAGTGAAAGTGTAAATCTTTGTTGATCGGTAAAACGACGGCGGGGCGATTCAGAAATCTACCTAGTTGGAACCCTGAAACCAGGTAGATCTACCTGGTTGGACCAATTGAAACTTGGCATGTCTGGCTTTTGGTTGTGTGCAGCCCGTGAAGTTAGAAACTCAGCTTGGCAACATGAAATTCATGATGCCATTGCACCTCAAGATGAAATGAACAACATCCTTACAACCACGGTTTTCGCTTAACATTGATAGATAGTTTGTCATGAACTGAATGACTAGTTCAAACAGTATTTGTTGTCATAAATAATTTTATAAACATTTTTCATCTTTATTACTTATATATTCAATGTAGCGATGATGTGGTTTCTGAATTAAAAACGAAACGAACAGTTTGTCACTTGCTTTGAATTTCTGATTGACAACTAAGAATGGACACAAATCGATTTAAACGTGAATTTCGCGCAGTGTACACGTGAAGTCTAAGCAATGTTTGGAGTTCATTCAAGCATTACAACTGTTTCAAAAAGTTCATATCAAGTAACTATTTTCTATTTGCCTTATAAAAAGAAAAGACTTGACACTTAATCACTCTAAACTCAGAACTCAGAACTGTTCATGTCATGTCATCAGTAGGGCATTGCCAGGAGACATTCGCTGATCATGTATTCACTTTTCATGAATTCAGCTAGCGTGTTCGGCTTCGGATCAAGGGGTCCGGGTTAGAGAACTTTTAGAGAACTTTTCTACACTCTGTAAGCTTTGGGTGCAAAGCTACACTGAATTTTAGCGTAATACCACCCATGTTTCGCTAGTTCCAGCCTATGCTTGCAGGTTTCAACGCAATGCATAGCCACATGGTGTTTCAGGCTATTTCCCTGCCATAAAACTAGCAGCCGTGATATGAGTGAAATACTCTTGAAAGCAACATTAAACCCTACCTCACCCAAAAATAAGGGAGTAGCAAGGGTTCAATTTTGATGACTATGATGAAATTTATGTCCAATGTAATCCTATTGGTTCATACCAGCTTTCTAACGCCCAAAGCCTGTAGCACTACATCCTCGGTTACCCATGGTTTTATATATGCTCCGTTACTCTCCACTATATCACCCATGGGAAATTTCATCAGATAAATCTGTACTGAAATTACCCGCTCTTGGCCGGCTTGAGCCAATCAAACTGCTACGCAGCTTGGACCTGCGAGCCATTGACAATTCATTACACTTCGTTTCAAAGCAAGCGAGGTCATTGTGTTAGCCATCCGTCACCGGTTATCTCCCTTGGCCATTTCCGTCTTATCCCATTGAGCACTTTCTTTGGTTACTGACTTCGTCACGCTGGCCAGGGCGGGTAATTTGAGTACTGATTGTTCTGATAAGGTTTCCCATGGGTGATATAGTGGTGAGTAACGGAGCATATATAAAACCATGGGTATCCAAGGATGTTAGCACTACCGGTATATTGAATTTGAAATTATTTTTTTTTTAAATTTTAGACACTGTTCCTTGGCTGTGAAACCTTGAAATTAGAGCTACATCTTAGGTTAGGTACCCAGTGCATAGGCAGGAGAGGCAGTTGGTTATCATTGGTGTGTTGAAGAGAGAGTGGTAGAAGATGTGGAAGGAGAGGATGCATTTATAGAAGGCATTTTAACATTTGAGAGCAATATTGAGTTTAAGTTAAACAGCTATTTCTACTTCTACTGTGCGCGAAACACTGGAATGTTCATGGACAATTCATTGCATTTGTGTTATAAACATATTATTTCACATGTAAATCTTGATTATAAATCATACAAAAACTGAAGAGCTGCAGAGCCAATAGCTCTATATTTTTGCCTCTCTAGTTCTGCCTCGCTCAAAACACCTGTGCACCAAGTTGTTAATTTTGCCTGGCCTAATGATTATTCTATAAGTATTTACTGATCACATTGTCACATCAGTTGTATTAATAAAAGACATGTAATTTTTTTTCAGGTAAATGGTTTGAAATTGGAGGATCTAAGTACCACAAACTCCTTTATAAGATGATATAGTTTCGAACCCTTTAAATCAGAAATATGAGTAAAGAAGACAAACCATTTGTGTGTTCCGTGTGTGAAAAAAGTTTTGCAACAAAACAACATGTGGAGAGACATATGCAAGTACACACAGGGGAACGACCACACAAGTGTTGTCAGTGTGATAAAACTTTTCAACAAACAAGCCACCTGAAGCAACACATGAGAATTCACACTGGAGAGAGACCATACAAGTGTGATGAGTGTGGTAAAGCCTATGCAAATCCATCAGATCGGAAGATACACATGAGAGTCCACACCGGAGAGACGCCACACAAGTGTGTAGAGTGTGATAGAACATTTACAACATCAACTCGTCTGCACAGACACATGAGAACTCACACAGGTGAGAGACCATACAAATGTGGTGAGTGTGATAAGGCATTTTCACTACCAGCTCATCTCAGGAGTCACATGAGAACCCATACTGGAGAAAAACCACACAAGTGTGGTCTGTGTGATAAAGCACTGACAACCCCACGTGGTCTTCAGGAACACTTGAGAACCCATACTGGAGAAAAACCATTCAAGTGTTGTCATTGTGATAGATCATTTGCCACACGAGGAGCTCGGAGGGTACACATTCCAACTCACACAGGAGTGAGGCCATATAAGTGTGGTGAGTGTGATAAAACATTCAAACTTTCAAGCGGTCTACACCACCATTTGAAATGTCATACTGGAGAAAGATCATACACGTGTAGTCAATGTGGTAAGTCATTTAGAGAATGTGGCTCTCTTAAAGTACACATGTCAATTCATACTGGAGAAAAACCATTCAAATGTTTTGAATGTGATAAAACATTCGCAACATCAAGTCTGAGGAAGGCACATATGAGACATCACACAGGGGAGAGACCGTACAAGTGTAACCAATGTACTAAATCATTTCATCAATCGTCTGCCCTACAAGTACACATAAGAATTCACACAGGAGAGAAACCATACAAGTGTAGTGAATGTGCTAAATCATTTAATCAATCGGGTGAACTACACAAACACGTAAGAATTCACACAGGTGAGAAGAGGTTCAAATGTAACCAGTGTGGCAAAGCTTTCACACAAAGTGGTACTCTTAAGTCACACATGAAAATCCACACCAGAGAAAATGTCAATGGAAGTAAAGTCAGCTCTTCTGCGTATGAGACGAAGATAAAAAGAGAGCCCACTCAGATGACCGATGTGGTAAAACGTTTACAGGATCATCTTAAACAGAAACTTTCAGCTAAAGAGAATCCACAATTAGGAGAAGTCACAAATTTATTCCAATAATAATATACATTTAAAATCAGCCAGCTTCGGTTTCACATCAGAATCCAGCTTGATATGAGTATGACCAATGTGTAAATTTTGGTGACCTTGACAATATTTTCAAGGTCACAAGTGAATTTTGAATCTTTTGCCATGTGAAAGTCAAGCTTAAGGTTAAGCTTGTCGCGAGAGCGAGATATCTCAAGAACCGTTCACTGGAATCTCTTTATATCTTACACCGAGCTTCTCCTAAGGCCGAGGGGGCAGGATAGCGCAGGTGTTTGCGGGTTTGGGTTCGGATCAAGTTCGAATCCCGCCAGAGGCTCGGCAACTTTTTCTTCAGTAGATAACTGTTCGACAGGCAGTAAGCTTTGGGTGCAATGCTACACTGAATTTCAGCGTAGTACCACCCATGGTTCACTAGTTTTAGCTGATGCTTGAATGTTTCACCCCAATGCATAACCACATTGCGTTGCAGGCTTTCTCTCTGCCGTAATCATAGCAGCCGTGATAGAAGTGAAATTCTCTGGAAACACCAAATCACCTCACCTCTTAAGGCCGACAAATGGCTGCTTAGATTTTGATGATCTTGACATTATTATCAATTTTGAAGTATTAATTTGCGGCGGGGATCATGTGACTTTAGTGACAACTACTTGTACATTTAGTAAAATGTTTATTATTAATATTGGACGATAAAGGGCAAGTATGAAACACCTTTAAAAGAGAAGCACATTTACGAGTTTACACATTCTGCCTGCTATAGATCACACATTTTTGGTGCTAAAACCCAAGCATGTAGATAGTCTGGTCTAAGGAGGTACATTATGTTCTTCTAATTGTACTTTATTGAAATAAATGCAAAGCAATATTCCAGATGTTACAATAGTGACATTCAAAGAAGTTTCTCATCAAAATGCTTGCTTGTGTGAGACTGGTTTAGACTCAGAATCTGAAAAAAGTATTTATTCGTTTTATTTTGCAGAAACAGAGGCTCTTTTTTATGTGTAATAAATGTTGATATTTTCAGAATACAATTAAAAATTAAAACAATAGAATGCAAATATCTATAATCTTTGTTATAAATGTGGATTAATCTGTAACCAATTTTGATAATAAATTTGAAGTTTGATGACTTGTCAATGCCTTATTATTTGATATGTTAATCTTTTCTTTAGACATAATGAATAACATAATACCTTATGAGCTCATCAGGCCTGTAATGCATCATCCCTGTAAAGGACAGGTGGGCTTATGGCATGGGCCGCATCCGTCTGGCTTCGTCCATAAACTTTGGACATTTTCGACTTCTCCTCCAAAAACGCTACATCCCCCAAGCTGAAATTTGTGGGGAGGTACCTTGCACCTAGGGGATCTTATTTTGTACATTTACTACATATCTCTACCACGCTCAAATATGGGCATGGCAGACAGTTTTCCTAAACCTTTAAACAACTTCTTCTCCGAAACCAATTGGCACAGGAAGGAAATTTTCAGGATAACATCTTTATAACATGAAGTTTCAAGTTTGTTCATTTGAACTTAACCGCCAAATAAATATGGGCGTGGCAGGGGGTCCACCCTCAAATCTTTAAACGACTTCTTCTCGAAAACTATTTGAAACCGAAAGCTAAAATTTTCAGAATAAAATCTTTATAACATCTTGATTAAAGTTTGTTCATTTCTTTAAAATCCCTTTTCAAATATGGGTGTGTCAGGGTGTTCACTGAAACCTTTAATTTCACTTCAGGAACTAGAACTGCTAGGAAGCTAAACTTTTGAGAATACTATTTCTATGATGGAGACCAAAACCTGTAATTTTAATTCTTTGCTGTGACAAAAAAAGTTTTAGAGTAATTATAAAATTAACTAGGTTTTCCACAGGCAATACTTAGGTCGTCAAGACTTCTACTTGACCTTTAACTTCATGTTGGACTCTCAGTTATTCATCAGTTTCTCTGCTTTAAAATGAGCTATCAAACATGTCTCTATCTTAATTATTTTTTTTTACAAAAATTCTCTAAAGACAATGACCCTCTTAAAATGTAACGATCGCTTATTAATGGCCCCCTACATGATCTTTCTCACAATTAAGACAACATGGCTAATATTTTCATACTAATTTGCAACATAGAAAATATTGTGCTTTAATTTCCACTTAAGTAGATGTAATCATCATTTAAATTGCATACATAATTATTGCGTTATGATTTTCTGAACATTCAAGAAAATACTTTAAAAATGCTTAAATTTTGACCCTAGACAACGTTTGTGAAAACCTTCAACAAAACAGTTGTTGTTCTTGAAATTGTGTACGCGTCTTCAAAAATCTTCTCTAAAATCAGAGCAATACATACAGCTAGGTGTGATAGCTCATTTGAAAGCTAAATGAATTTAGAAAAAAAAGTGATCTCGGCAGAATTTTGATTTGTGGCCTCGAATTTCAGTAAAGTTCCCTTGAATATGTACCTTTTTGAAAACGGCGTGTTTCGGATGCATGTTCAAAGGGGCATAAGTCTGTAGATGTAAACTACATCAATTGTCGTCAACTTTAATGCAAAGTGCAAGTTTCAAAATACATATAAAACAAGACGGGAACAAGACAAGACACTACAGACAGAACGGTAACACCATACATATTCAACCGTGCAATTCTTCTAAGAAAAGTATAAAAATACACATGTCTGTAGTATTCCTCTGTAATATCGTTGAACAAATATGACATTTCTAAAGTAGGTCATTTATGTATTGGATAACACTGGTGAGAAGAAACTATGTAGTCTCACCACAGACATTTATTTTTTTATTTATAAAAACATGAAGTATACTTCAACAATGAAATCAACTATGAATTCGAGGATACATCTAAGTCTTAAGAAGTAGCACATGGTTGATATAATCTTGTCTAATAGTGTAACAGAATTATTAAAGATAATTATATGGGGTAACCATATTTGGTCTGTGGTGTTACCTTTGTACAATGTCCCCCACTTTTCGGAATAATATGTGGGCTTGTATCGAAATAATCAGCTGTTCTTTGAAAATAGATAAATCAAAGATAATGTTTTGCTGTTTGGTCATGATCATTACACATATTGCACATACATTAAATGTGCCAATTTCTGTGGCGTTACTTTTGACAAAATCTCTAGACTGTCATATTACTACAATGTATATGAACACATAATTAAAATCTAGTCACAATCCCAGCTTAATGTACATGTATACAGTTTATCATCTTTTGACCAGTTATCAAGTATAGGTTATTTTATTATCAAGACCTGTTGTAACATTTTGTCTGTGGTGTTACCTTGATTAATAGTAACCCATGAGACGGTGACACAAATTGATAAACGTCATTTGAATGTAATTATTGCTTCCAAATTGAAAAAAAAGCTGTGGTGATTAAGCATTCTCCGAAAATATCAACACCAAAGCCATTTACGGTTAATAGTTATAACTAACAATTCCTCATCAGTGACTTTGAAACTTGACAGCATTGACAAACATAGATATCACCCTCTGCAGGTGAATAATTATTGCCTACTTTTGCATCTGGTAACACCATAGACATGAACTCATTGAAAATTGGCCATAAAAAGTACCCAAATGACTGAAATAATGTGTCTTTTAACAAACATTGCATTTTAAAAGTATAAAACTCGCAAATACCTGAAAAATAAAATAGTGTCCAAGAGAAAGTACCCACCCATGAATTTTATACCAAATGTTGGATATAAATGTTGTGCAAAACCTTATTTATTGGATCATATTCCATACGTGCAAACACATCATTTTTCGGAAACGCATAACAAAACATGTGAAACAAGCAAAAAAGTGAGCGTGGCTCACTAATACCCCCGACTGTTGAAGTTTGACATTTTTATTTTACTTAAAGAGAGGTGTCTACACACCTAAGGATTGAGAAGCTATGAAATGTAATTGCTAAGATTTAACTGTTTGTGAAAAGGGTAGGACAAGTCTCGATCTTCATGTAAAAAAAGGTGGTTTAAGTAAAAATAGGAATAATAGTAACTTGAAAAGGTATGGGTAACATAACACACTACTCCTATTACCACTGATTTCAACTTTATTTTGGAAATTAATCCATCATAATGATTCATTCGAGTGACTTTAAACAACAGGTACATGGAAGCACACCCCTGAAGGCACAGTGAGATATACAGCAGTTTATGGCTGAAAGGAAAGAAAATTTAACGTTTCCAAAAATATAACCAGTGGAAATATAAAATAGTAAAATCAACAAGAACACAGGGTAGCTTATGATGAAAGTTACATGAAAAAGAAAATGATGAAGTCAACAAATCACAACACAGAAGTAACTTCATTCATTCTAGCTATGAATATGATAAAGTAAAAAAAATATAAAAATCGCCAAAAATTAAAAATGTCACCAAATCATGTTAAATTTTGCAATGAAACTCTCCTAGTGGTGAAGAAGACATGTGCCAAATTTGAAAAGGATGAGATGAATAGTTTTTCTGTAATCGTTCGGACAAAAAATTCTCAGAATTTGACTAAGTTAAAAAATAAAAAAAATTCGCCAAAAATTAAAAAAAATCACCAATTCGTTTTAAACTTCGCACTGCACCTCTCCTAGTGGTGAAGAAATTATGTACCAAATTTGAAAAGGATGAGATGAATAGTTTTTTCTGTAATCGATCGGATTAAAAATTCTCAGAATTTGACTAAGTTAAAAAAAAAAAAAAAATTCGCCAAAAATTCAAAAATTCACCAATTCGGTTTACATTTCGCACTGCACCTCTCCTAGTGAAGAAGACATGTACCAAATTTGAAAAGGATTAGATAAATAGTTTTTCTGTAATCGATCGGACAAAAATTGTCTTCGGACGGAAGGACGGACGGAATCATTGGTATTACTATATAGCCCCGACCTTTTTAGGTCGGGTGTATACAAAATCTCCCCAACGCTGCAAAAAATGCACGTGCATATCGACAGTATAAATCAGCTCACGCAACACGGTATGATCACACCAGAAAAAACATCACACAAAGTATGCCGCGTTTAGAGAGCTGTCGGTATGGCGCAACAAGGCGCCAACAACACCATCATTGCCAGGACCTTCGGCTGCACAAGAAAAACGATCACCAGACTGATGCAACGACTCAGGCAAACAGGCAATACGTCAGACAGGCCAAGAATACCGTCAAATCCGCACGATACATCTGCGAAATCGGTTTCTCACGGCGACGTCAACGGCGTCGACAGCACTCGGACGCGTCATCAGTCGACAGACGGTGTACCGACGACTACGAATCCATGGCATCCGAGCACATCGTCCTCACCGCGGCGTCAATCTGACTCTTCAAAACCAGCGTCGTAGACTGGCATGGGCAAGGCGAGTCCGACGTTGGCAGCTCCGTAATTGGCGACGTGTGCTGTTTTCAGATGAAAGCAGGTTGTGTCTCTTAAAAAATGACGACACATCACGTGTGTATCGACGCGTTGTTGCACGGCCCAGAATTGCGTCCAGGAAGTCAGACCATTTGGAGGCGGGTCCGTTATGATATGGGGAGGGGTCTGCGGCAATCTGACGACGAGGCTTGTGATTATGCATGGCAATTTGAATGCTCTAAAGCACGGAGACGAGGTGTTGAGACCAGTTGTGCTTCCTTTCGTTCAGCAACAGCCGCAGGGAATTGTTTTTCAACATGACAACGCAAGACCGCACACGGTAGGACTGACAAATGCCTTCCTAGCCAACGCCAATATCGATGTTTTGCCATGGCTAGCATGTTCTCCCGACATGAATCCCATCGAGCACCCATGGGACCACCTGGATCGACATATCAGGAGACGACCCGCACCCCCTGTCACGATCCAGCAACTGGAACAAGCTCTGATTCAAGAATGGCAGCAAATCCCACGCCAGGTCATGGCAGGTCATACGCCGCCTTACTTCTTCAATGCGTCGACGTGTGTTTGCCTGTATTAACGCCCATGGTCGTCATACCCGTTATTAAATAAACATTTCTTGTCATTTTGCAAAAGAATTGCCTTTTTGTTGATTTGAGCTGAAATTCAGTTTTTGATACCACCTGTCTTTTATTGACAGTCATAAGGTAATTTTGACTTCGTATGCATATGCTGAGGAATTGAACAAAAGGATGTGCATGCACACACACATACACACATATATATCTGCATTGGTTGTTATTTTATGTTAAAAAATACACTGGGTATTTTCTTTTGGACATTAGTTTATCTAACTATATACATAATATGTATATTTCTCAAGCTGTTGTATAATAATAGTTCGTGTGTGGGACAGCAAATATTGGGCATTTTGCCGTATTTAAGTATTGGTGTGTTGTAAAACTCAATATAGTTTACAAGGTGATGTGATTTGAGGTTGAACGCCGCCCTCAAGAGTTTTTGCCTTACATCGCAACTGCTGGTATTATTGCAGGGAGAAAGCCCACAACGTCATTTGACTATGCATTGCGGTGAAACCTGCGAGCATCGGCTTGAACTAGCAAACCATGGGTGGTACTACGCTGAAATTCAGTGTATCATTGCCTCCAAATCTTACTGCGTATAGAACAGTTCTCTATTGCAGACAAAGTTGCCGTTCCCCTGGCTGGATTCGAATCCCAAACGCGCTAACTACTGCGCTATCCCGCCCCTATATTTTACAAAGATGTGTAAGTTTTTCAAAGGTAAGACACATATTTTATTTACGAAATCTTCCGGACAAGAATTGTGAGCTTATATATATTTCTTCCACTTTCTGTACAGTGTAAATCTTTTCACTCCCAAGCAAAGTAAGATACTTATGATGCAAGGAATTTGTCAAATAAATAGCCCCTTTCTTTTCAATATGTTCCTCAATCAAGTTTTACACTGACAGGAAAGATTCACTGTGTCTATTTTCCTGGATACTGTAGTGTAGGTTGATTCTTCAACAGGTTCCTCTGTAGAACTGGACTTTGTCTCTGCTTTCTTCAAATACAATATCCTACAGGAATGATGATATTTCAACTATTTTGATATGAGGTCAATGCCAACAATTTGGGTCACTTAGAATGTTAGCAGCAGTTTTTATATTACTTGCAGCCTCGTGACTTTCACAATGACCAAGTCTTTCTCTTTCCTTCTTGTTTCTCTGGGTTACCTTTATATATATATATATATATTTGTAAGTCTAAAATAAGAAAAAAGTACTCTTTAACAGTTCATATTTAATAATAGTAATAAACTAAATATGTACATTAACCATTTTCAATGTATTTTCTTTTTCATTTCATTTCTTTCATTTGCATAAACGCAATGACGAGTGCAGAGATATGTATTTAATATTATGGGTTTTTTTTATGGAATATAAATATGTAGGCTCTCAATTCATATATAATAAGCCTTCTATGGTATTTCATAACACAAAAATCAACATTTGCAGTGGTCTAGGGTAGTGGGCGAAAAAATGCAGTCATGACTTCAGCGCCCTCTAGCGGAAATTTGGTCAGGTTTTGACTTCTGAAAATTCAGACTTTTTTTTTTTTTTACATAAGAACCAATGTTCAAACCTTGTGGACCTTTCGGGGTAAATAAGCGTACCTTAATTAGGCCTGTCTCTAGGACTGTTTTGTTGGAGCTGCCCTTATGTCAGAACTTGCAAGTATAATTCTGACTCTGTACTGATCCAGAGAGAAACAAGAGTCATCAGGAAATGACATATCCCACCGGTCCCACATAATTTGTAAAACACATCTTTGACAGATAATTGTATATCAATTACTTCAGTTAATACACATGCTGAGTTTCAGGTATGATAACGGGTTTTGGAGTTATACTACATAAGCAGACCAATCCCTAAACAAAGTCAAAATCCAACACGTTTCAATGGAAAAAAAAATATTCAGAAATCTGAAAATATCAAAAGGCACCACTTCAGTTAGTGGGTAATACACATGCAAAGTTTCAAAAAGATATGTGGAAAAGTTTCGGAGCTGTGCTCCGGACACGAACCTATCTCTGAACAAAGTCCAAATCGAACACGATTCTATGGAAACGAAAAATAATAAACTTTTTAGAAATTTGAAAATATCAAAAGGCACCACTTCAGTAAGTGGGTAATACACATGCAAAGTTTCAGAAAGATATGATGAATAGTTTTGTAGTTGTGCTCCGGAAACGAATCTTTCTCTGAACAAAGTCAAAATCCAACACGTTTCTATGGAAACGAAAACAAAATAAATTCAGAAATCTAGAAATATCAAAAGGCACCGCTTCAGTTGATGGGTAATACCCATGGAAAGTTTTAACAAGAGTCATCAGAAGATGACATATCCCACCGGTTCCACAAAATTTGTAAAACACATCTTGTGTATCTACTACCGTACTTCAGTTAGTGGGTATTACAGATGCTGAGTTTCAGGTATGTTAAGGGTTATAGACTTCTGCTCCAGAAGCAGTCAATATCAACAACAACCAACATCCCTCTCATGTTTCTATGGAAACAGAAAAAAAAAATCAGAAAAAATTTCAGGAAGATATGATGAACGGGTTTGGAGCTGTGCTCAGGAAACGAACCTGTCTCTGAACAAAGTCCAAATTCTACAAGTTTCTATGGAAACGAAAAAATATAATTTTCAGAAATCTGAAAATATCAAAAGGCACCACTTCAGTTAGTGGGTAATACACATGCAAAGTTTCAGGAAGATATGATAAACGGTTTTGGAGCTGTGCTCCGGAAACGAACCTGTCTCAGAACAAAGTCCAAATTCAACAAGTTTCTATGGAAACGAAAAAAAATAAAAAAAATTCAGAAATCTGAAAATATCAAAAGGCACCACTTCAGTTGGTGGGTAATACACATGGAAAGTTTCAGAAATATCTCATGAACGGTTTTCGAGTTCTGCTCCGGAAACGAAATGATTACGGACGGACAGACGGGACGATGACTATATCCCACGGTATTACATACCGGTGGGATAAAAAGGTATCATGAACAGTTTTCGAGTTCTGCTCCGGAAACGAAATGATTAGAAATGGACGGGCGGACGGACAGACAGACGGACAGGGCGACGACGACACCCCACGGTATTGCATATTTGGTGGACCGGTCAAATTGCACCCTTGACATATTCTAATGTAGTTAAAATACGGTCCGGTCAAATTGTAATGTCCGGACATCGTGGCCATGAACACTGTCGAGCATGGGAAGTAACTCTGATTAGCTAACTGCGAAAACAAAGACTGGAAGTCAAAACTGTTTCCGAATTTTAATTCATAAATTTACAACACAATGGAATATTTAGGAAATATATTAACGAACATTCACAGGTAAAATCCTCTGTAGTGATTATGACATTGAAGAGTGTTGTTTGATGATAATTTGCTAACGACTCTGATTAGATTTTTCTTCAAGTACCGTGCCGTCATATGTTTCCGTGGTACTCACCATTCCGTGGTATTTCCGTGTGACGTCATTTCTCGCGAGCCGCGCACCAAAATGCGCCACCTAACGATTGTTTACTTTGAGCAGTCGATCTCCACGGCTCCGAGCAGAAAATGTTTAGAATTTCGTCAATCTGCGTAAGTACAGTCTTCTATGAATGATAACTTACGTAATTTTCATTGTAGAACGTAATGCACTTTTTTCCGCAATCTTTTTCAATGTTTTTATCAAAATATACTTCATCAAAGTTTTCCAAACTTGGTTCGTCTGCTAGCTGACGTAAATACTCAAAATAATCACGTGACGTAAGAGGGGAATCCCTGCTCGATTTTTAAAACTATGGAAGCCCAAAAGGGTCATCCCTTAAGTTGATTTTTTAATTGTTTACAGGATATTCCTGCGCGACGAAAAAGGCAATATCGGCCTTATAGCCCAACACAGCTAAAGAATGCTTATGTTGAAGTGGTGGAAAAGGGCTGTTCCGTATATAAGGCAGCAAGGATGTTTTCTGTCCCTGAACAGACACTCAGAGATCGGACTAAGGGTTTAACATCACCAGAATGCTTGTCATCTGGCCCTGGTCCACTTCTTAACCAAGAAGAAGAAGCTCGCCTTGCCAGTCACATCAAACTTATGGCATCAGTGGGATACGGCTATACAAGGGCTCAGGTTATCTCCCTTGGAACAGATTACGCCATCACTCTGAACAAACGTACCAAGCAAGAGAGTTCGTTGTCTTTGCAGTGGTTTTATTCGTTCATGGGAAGATGGCCTGAACTAAAACTGAGACGTCCTCGGACCCTTTCACAGCTACGTGCGACTGCAACATCAAAGGAGAGTGTTGAACGGTATTTCACTCAGCTTGAAGAAGTATTGAACAAGTATCAACTTAAGTCAAGCCCTGAACTGATATACAACGTGGACGAGAAGGGGATTAACCTTACACACGCTGCTCCACAAGTGGTTGGATCTTCAACTGACGTACCAATTGAGATTTGTCCAGAAAAATCAGCTACAGTGACAGTTTTGGGATGTGGTAACGCCCTTGGTCAGAAGATACCCCCTTTCTTCATTTTTCCTGGAGCGCGTATGCGTGATGATCTTTTAGAAGGGGCCTCTGTTGGAACATCGGGTACCGTCAGTGAGAGTGGCTGGTCTAATTCTCAGATTTTTCAACGTTGGTTGACAGAGCACTTTTCAAGATACGCAAATGTCGGGGGTGAGAAGAAAGTTCTTCTACTCTATGATGGACACAGATCTCATATAACACCAACGCTGATCGACTTTGCCGTCTCAAGTGGGATAATCTTATATGTCTTGCCGCCTCATACCAGTCATGTCCTCCAACCCATGGATGTGGGGTGCTTTGGACCCTTCACAAAGATTTTCAGCGCCGAGTGTAGGAAATGGCAACGCTCCAATTCTGGGACAGTTAACCGATATAGGGTTTGCTCACTTGCTTGCAAGTCTTATGAACTTTCATTATCATCTATCAACTTGCAGAGTGCTTTCAGGAAGTGTGGAATATATCCGTTTGACCCAAAAGCTATTGATATGTCATTCATCAAGCCATCAACCTTTGCTAAACAACAAAATGACAAGCCAACAGACGAACCAGTTATCACTGATTCCAACTCAAATTTCTTTGAAGATCATCTTCCAGTCGTCACAATCAAGACATCAAAGCCACGGCGTTCCATTCACAAGATCGTTGGAGGTCAAGCCATCACCGAGCCTGGCATTTCATCTCAAGTTCGACAGTACGTCAGTTATTCGAAAAAGCCGACTTTGAAACAGAAGGAGACATCAGCGACCAGCGACATCAGTCACAAGAAAAAGTCACAAAAAAGTCACAAGTCAGCCGCGGGAAATTCTTCACAGAAACCGTCTCGTCCACTTTCTTCAACATATCTTCAAAAGCTTACATCCCCCAAGCCTGGACCATCAGGAAATGACAAGTTATTGATTTCAGACAGTAGCGAGTCCGACATGAGTGACACTGACGATGACAAGTGTTGTGTCTGTGGAAAGTTTCAGCCAGACGAACTACGTCGATGTCCTAATTTGGAATTCACGAAGTGGGGACAGTGTACGTTCAGCAACTGTGGTCATTGGGTTCACCTCAAATATTGTTCAACTACGACATTTCTGCGCCGACATGATGAATTTCTCTGTGCATGTCACCAGGAAGAATAATTTGTATTTTTCATAAACAAATAATTTCCAAAATGTCAATTTGGATCAGTTATTGACATAGCTTTTGAACTGTAAATACGTTTATAATGACTCTGAAATCTGTTCCAATGTGTTTTCTTATTGACTTTATTAATTATACGAACATTTTATCATATTTTGATCACCTAAAATCTTTAATGACAATTCACGAGTGGAAATCTCCAAGTCGCGAGATTGTGACGTTTGATGGGCTACCGTACTTTGACTTTGGGGAAATACCACGGAAACATATGACGTCACTGTGACGCGTCCAATATGGCGCCCTACCGTCTGCTGTCGACAGCGAGAAACATTTGGAGGGGGAAAACGTTATTATGACAGTAAATGATAACAAGGTTGGTGTTTTCATAGTTTATTATGCATTTATTGTTTGTCAGTACATACTCTTGTATCTAAAGCTGCTATTTGCTTAATACCACGGAAACCCATGACACGATGGTACCCTCGAGTTACATGTTTTCGTGGTATTTACATATAGATCTAACGTTATATCTCCCAAAGTGCTCACTGCTTCCTGTCAGTTAGAACATATATTATCTATCAGTTGTTCTGCCTTGATCCAAGCAGTAAATTATCACAATTTAACCAATCATGTCAAGTACACACTATCTGACTATTGTCCATATAATCCATTTTTTGGGAAATCTTTATCGATGATTTTAAAAAAAAATTTCACTGTAAATTAAGTTTCTCAATGGTGATTATGAGCAAGCTGATCTAAATTCATATCTTTGGAATCACAAAAAGGGTATCTTTAATATCGTTGAGGACTTGGTTTTCAGACAGATCACATTCCAGTAGTTTTTCGTGATATTCGTAGTGATGTGACATCATCAATTTGAAGGAGAGGTCTCCCCTTACTGTCATGCTTCGTGTTAGTCCAGCATGCTTAGTCTGCGATTCTACGTCGTCGGGTGCGCAGTCATCACACATAAACCGATGTTTAGATTATCTGAAAAAGCTTCTTGTGAAACTTCCTAAGATTTGTAATATCATACTTGAAATCGATCTCCATCCTGAACTAAGATTTTGCATGTTATGAAAAAGACAATAATTTGATAATTGGAACAAGTCATACCAGCTGCCAACACTATTTAAATGTTGCCTTTGTGTTCTTGAAATATTCTGGGTCAACAGAACTTACATAAATAGCTTGGGATATCCCTTGTTGTCATCAACCAATCAGATGTCCAAAAACGGCAATCGTTCGCTGACTGTCAAAATTCCAGATATACTTACTACATGGGACAAGACAGAGTCATCAAAACATTTTCCTGGCGAAATGTATTTTTGATAAAGCTCATATTAGTTTTAAAGTTCATTGTCAACTTGAGCATCTATCAGGATATGGACAAAAACAATCAACAAAACAATAAAATAACTGTTTATTTGGCATTAAATGTTTGAAATATATGTTGTCTGTCACTTTATGATGTTTGACATCACTATCGCTTAAGTTCATAAAAGTTTTTTTCTTATTACCACGGAATGTCCGGTTAGAGGTTTTGTAAGGAGCAATGAAATCCATAAATTTACAATCAAATATAAAATTCACACCAATTGCACAATATATATATCCTGATTGGGCTGATATATCCCCATCCTCGATAATCCAGCGCTATTGTTCCGATAAATCTACACACAAGCGCTGGAAAACAGTAAGGGTATTTATCCCTAACCTAGTTACCTCCTCTTGGGTCCATGCTATCCAATCAGAAACGAAACGCAGACACTATCTGCGTAAACAACTCGACCAATCAAAACGAATCACTACCGTTGTTTATAGAAAGAAAACATGGCGGCGGCCGACTCACTCGATTACGATAAAGTTTGTAACAAATTCAGCGTAGAAAACCTGACAGAAACTTAAAAGAAAGTTATAAGAAGTATGTACGAGAAGAAGGGTGTATTCGTGTCCATCAAAACGGGTGGAGGTAAATGATTAAAATCCCTGTGCTACCAGGCGTTCCCAATCATCTGCGAAAGCCAAGATCCTGACACGAGAGTGCTTGTTATTTCACCCTTGATTTCAAGTGATCTCATTGGTTGTTAGAAAGCAAGCGTTTCGCTGAGTCATTGCGAAGGGAGGTAACTAGGTTAAGGATAAATACCCTTACTGTTTTCCAGCGCTTGTGTGTAGATTTATCGGAACAATAGCGCTGGATTATCGAGGATGATATATCCCGTTCACAATCGAGATACAGACGGTTGACAAATATTTGCACAGTGACATCATGTATTAAGATCTGGTTGGATCAGTGTAAAACGTTATGTCTTGATTTGAAATTACCTCAGCTTGAAGCACATAATTAGCATTCCAGACTAGTTAATTGAAAAATACTAATGAAGGTAATATTTTAGTGATTTATATTTCAAAAGTTGATAAAGACAAGCGCACATTTAAAAAAAAATAAAGACAATGAGAACTGAAGCCATTCATCGGTGCAGCGAGTGGAGGAAACTTTGCTGTGGCCTAACAACAAATTTGTTATTAGTTTCATGACATACTATGTGTTAAAATGTGATTGCTGTCTTTTATTATTAAAACTTTGTAATATTAGTTACAATATATATTGAATTATGTTCAATTGTCTTTTGTGTTGTATTTATAACAAAACTTTACCATGTCTGTGAAGAAGGCTGAACAGTTGAAGGCGACATCTTAGTTTCTGGACTACACTGCTTTGGTGGTGTCCTGCAAACACTAATCTAGTTATATTTATCATCCAAAACTGTGTTCCACATGAGATATCGCTTTTGTGGGATCAAGCGATATCTCCTAGGAGATATCGTTTTGGCAGTAGATTTTGTACAATGCCCTGTCACCGTCAACTACATGACATCACAATGCTTTTACATCATCGAGTAATGGCGTCACAATGCTATGACGTCATAAACATGATGACGTCACAATGCTATGACCTCACTGTACTGTAAGTCAAATGACAGAGATGTGCTCAGAGATGTATATTATTTTCATTGAAACGTTAAAAAAAATGATTTTGTATGATAAATAGAATCTCACCCTCGTGTCTTCTGATATCAAATATATCAACTCTCGTTGACAAAAGTAAAAATATCCTCGGCAAGCCTCGGATATTTGTAACTTTTATCAACTCCTGTTGATATATTTATATATATCAGAAGACACTTGGGTGAGATTCTCTATATATCTACTTTCTTTTTTTATAGGTAATTGGTTTTACCCTCAATAACAAGAGAAAGCTCCAGGAATGGACTGAAAATATCAACTGTGTATGATCACCAATTGTTCGTGGCAAGGCCAAATAATGAATGAAACTACAGAAAAACCACACGTATGTTGCTTGTGCGAAAAGATCTTTAGATCAGCAGCAGTATTGAATCTTCACATGAGATTTCACACAACAGAAAATACAGACAAAAGTGAGGAATGTGGTGAATCATGTTCATTATCCAGTAACTCACAAGCACACATGGAAATAACTGTGGGAGAGACAACACACACAACTAATGAGTGTGATAACAGTTTCGTAACTTCAAATGATATACAGGAGAATATGAGAAGTAACGCTGAAGAAAATGAAGGCACTAGTGAGAGTGGAAAATCTACAGGTTTAAATGATTTACAGAAACATGAAGGAATTCCTACAGGATGTAAAGCATACAGTTGCACTGTTTGTCCTAAATCTTTCTCAAAAGTGTCAGACCTGCAAGCACATACAAGAATTCATACTGGGGAGAGGCCGTTCAAGTGTAATGAGTGTGGTTACTCATTCACTCAGTCAGGAGCCCTGAAGAGACACTTGAGAATTCACACTGGGGAGAAACCATTCAAGTGTGGTGAGTGTGGTAAATTAATGACTAATTTAAGATCCCTGCAGATACATACAAGAATTCATACTGGAGAGAGGCCATTCAAGTGTAGTCAATGTGAAAAAACATTTATGGATTCAAATAATTTAAAAAAACATATGAAAAATCATACTGGGGAAAAACCCCACCAGTGTAGCGAGTGTGGTAGAATGTTTATACTTCTTAACAGCTTGCAGATCCATATGAGAATTCACACTGGAGAGAGACCGCACGAGTGTAATGTTTGTGGGAAAACATTTACAACAACGAATGTCTTGCATGGACACATGAGGAGTCACAGTGAGAAACCTCACAAGTGTACTGTGTGTGAAAAGGCATTTGCAACATTAGGTAACCTGCAAACCCATGTCAGAATTCACACTGGAGAGAAACCGTACAAGTGTAATGTGTGTGGTAAAACATTTACAGCTTCTGGTAACTTGAACAAACATAGTCAAGTTCATTCTTTGGAGAGACCTCACCAGTGTACTGAGTGCGATAAATCATTT
Source organism: Gibbula magus (assembly GCA_936450465.1). Taxonomy (NCBI): domain Eukaryota; kingdom Metazoa; phylum Mollusca; class Gastropoda; order Trochida; family Trochidae; genus Gibbula; species Gibbula magus. The sequence goes on from OW388295.1 coordinate 13,204,519, forward strand.
AAAGCCGCAGTTGATTTGCAGAAACATATGAGACTACATACTGGAGATAAACCACACATGTGTACACTGTGTGATAAATCATTTTCAACATCAAGTGGCCTGGAAGTACATTTTAGAGTGCACACTGGAGAAAGACCGTACCAGTGTAGTGAGTGTGGTAAATCATATACAGCCTCAAGTAGTTTGGAGAAACATAAACGACTTCACACTGGAGATATACCTTACTCGTGTGGTGTGTGTGGCAGATCGTTTATACAATCAAGTGACCTGCAGATACACATGAGAATTCATACTGGAGAGAGACCATACAAGTGTGATGAGTGTGGTAAAGGCTTTAAAGCTTCAAATGACTTGCAGAAACATAAAAGAACCCATACTGGAGAGTGACGGTCGAGTTAAGCGGGGGCGGGATAGCGCAGTGGTTAGCAAGTTCAGCTTCGGATCAAGAGGTCTGGGGTTCAAATCCTGCAGTAGAGAACTGTTCTACACGCAGTAAGGTTTGGGTGCAATGCTACACTGAATTTCAGCGTAGTACCACCCATGGTTCGCTAGTTCCAGCTAATGCTCGCAATTTTCACCGCAATACATAACCACATGGTGTTTCAGACTGTTTCTCCCTGCCGTAATACTAGCAGCCTGGATATAAGTGAAATACTCTTGTAAGCGGCGTTAAACCCTAACTCACCCCAACTCGAGTTAAGTAAATAATGTTTCAGCCCAAAGGATTATGGGAAAAATATGATGATTCATCCTTGAGAGATGAAACTGTTTTGAATGTGGTAAAATATTTTATAGCTTTAAATGGCTTCAGACAGAAGTCGGACAGATTGTTACACGTGATCATATAGAAATATCTGCTTGAAGTATGCAAGAGATTTTAGTGGACATCCAAGCTTTGGGGTATGGAGGGAGTAAAGTAAGCAAGAGATTTGGCATACAAGGATGTCTAGCAGCGAGATCAATCATTGATGCTGCACCAAATAGTTCTCAAAATTATTGCTTGATGGTTTGTGGATTTACTCCCAACTCCTCGCCACGTTTTCTGATTTAAATTTTTTTCCAGAATATGTGTCTATTTCACACCTATAATCCACCGAACCAAGGAGTTGTGCATGCTTGACAGAAAATCCAGTGTTTAATGATGTTTAGTGTACTTTTTTGCTCATCTTGTTAAAAAGGGCAGATGGGCTTATGGCATGGCATGGCGTCTGGTGTCCATCCATCCTTAAACTTTTACACTTTTTCGACTTTTTAACTCATCAGGCCTGAAAGGCAATATTGGCTAATGACACGGCATCTGCCAGTAATTTTTTCATGTTTTTGACTTCTTCCCCAGAACCAATAACTGTGGAGAGCTGAAATTTAATTTGCAAGACTCCTAAAGGGGTTTCAAAATTGTAGATTTCATTACCCTGTGGTCCCAAATAAGGGCCTCACAGGCCATAAGCTTAAAACCTATTATCATCTTTTCCTCCAGAACGAAACGACCTAGAAGGCTGAAATGTTGTGTGCAGATTCTTTAGCCAATGGAGATTCTAAATTGTAGATTTGGTGACCATACGCCCCAAAGAAGGGCCTCATAGGCCATGACCTTAAAACCTATTTTCGTCTTCTTTTCAAGAACAAAAAGACCTAGAAAGCTATAATATTGTGGGCAGACACTTTAGCCAATGAGGATCCTAAATTGTAGATTTGGTGATCCAGTGACCCAAAATAAGGTACTCACAGGCCATGAACAAAAATACCTAGATGTTTTTTAGGAATCTTTATACTTGGACAGCCAATTTCCTCGAAATGTAGTCTCAAGTCATGTTTTTCTTTATGCATTGACAACAACAGTAATTTGTTGATCATGGCATTTTTCAAGGTCATACGAAGGGATTGTGCTTTATCTGGAGAACAATCTGTTTCTTTCTTCAACAAGAAACAATATAAACTCCTTATGAGCTACAGAGCCCATGGCTCTTTTTAACAGTATTTAAAAGGCAATAGGCCTGTAGTACATTCATTCATGAGCAGATAATTATACCCCCGCTACGACGTAGTCGGGGGTATATAGCGCTCCGCGTGTCCGTCCGTCCGTCCGTCCGTCCGTGCGTCACTCCGTCCGTCCGTCCATCCGTCCATCCGTAAACTTTTCGCTTTTTCGACTTCTTCTCCAGAACCAATGATTCCACAGAGCTGAAATTTTATGTGCAGACTCCTTGGCCAATGGGGATTCTAAATTGTAGATTTCGTGACCCCATGACCCCAAATGGGGTCACAGAAGTCACATCCTTAAAAACCTATTTTCATCTTCTTCTTCAGTTCAAAAAGGTCTAGAGAGCTGAAAAGTTGTGTGCAGACTCCTTGGCCAATGGGGATTCTAAATTGTAGATTTCGTGACCCCATGACCCCAAATGGGGTCACCGGGGTCACATCCTTAAAAACTTATTTTCATCTTCTTTTCCAGTTCCAAAAGGTCTAGAGAGCTGAAAAGTTGTGTGCAGACTCCTTGGCCAATGGGGATTCTAAATTGTAGATTATGTGACCCCGTGATCCCAAATGGGGTCACCAGGGTCACATCCTTAATAAACTTATTTTCATCTTCTTCTCCAGTTCCAAAAGGTCTAAAGAGCTGAATAGTTGTGTGCAGACTCCTTGGCCAATGGGGATTCTAAATTGTAGATTTAGTGACCCCGTGACCCCAAATGGGGTCACAGTGGTAATGATCTAAGAACCTATCTTTTGCTTGTAAACAATAACTTAAATAACTTAAATATTCAACTTTAGATAGTAAATCAATGAAATCCTGATGAGCTACAGAGCCCATGGCTCTATTTTTTCATACGTTTGCACATAAGTAAATAATTGTTCATGTTATCAATGATACATGTCATGTATGTACATTGTGTAAGTCAAAATGTCCAAAATTCCAACTCTTTATGTATATTTGTTGTACATCATTTTGTCTGATGTCTAACAGGGCTTAACATTATTAAAGAATCCTCAAACTTTACCCAGTCTTTGTAATCGTTTGAATGGTATCCAGCCTTCTTGACATTAAAGTAGTACAAACTAGTCGGATATTAGTCTAACTAGTAAACTAGACATCGATGTTAATAAATCATTCTCATAGATCAGTAAAGAGCTAGAACAAGGCAGCACATGGGCTGGTATTGGTGATAATAATACGTCTTGGGTCAAAACCTTCGTTCTCGTAGATAGCTGCCAGAGAACAAAGTTTTTGACCTAGGACGTATTATTATCATCTATACCAGCCCGTGTATGTAAGTGGAGAGCGCAAAGTTGTCTTTGGGTTTCTTCGACTATCTACTTTTCAAAATACACATACAAATTCTTAACCCAGTCCGCCCTATCATCATCAGCAATAACACAGTCACTGAAAGAAATATGCAGTTTTGTGGACCAACACAATTTAGAGTTCATTAGGGAATATCACAGTGAACTGGAGATACCACTGGTCATCAAGGGACCTGACAACGCCATTCTCGTCTTGCAAAGTATGTTGGTCATCATGGATGAATGTCAATTGTACACATACCCCATAGTAATGTGACAAATTTACGCTGTCAAATGTTTAGCTTATCACGCCTGAAAGGCTAGATAGGCTTATGGCATGGCATATGCCCCTAGCCATCCATCCATCCATCCATCTGTCCATAATTTTTTGCTTTTTCGACTTCTTCTCCCCAACCAGTTTCTCAATAGAGTTGAAATTTTATGTACAGACTCCTTGGCAAATGGTTATTCGAAATTGTAGATATGTTGACAATTATGCATTGTAACACCCTTCCTTATCCCCCTCGAGACTCCCGCCACCTCGTCTCTCTCACTTCCCCGCACTCTTCCCCGCACTCTCTGTCTTTCTCTGTCTCATTTCATCTCATCACCATGTTATATCATATTGGAAATATGTCTACATCACCTTCTCTTAACGGTTTTTCAGGAATCGTTATACTATGACAGACAATTTCCTCAAAATGTAGTTTCAAGTCATGAGGAAACCTTAAGGAAATGCGGCAAGAATTTAAATCAGCCAGTGATTAAGACTGGCAAGAGTTACACCTTGCGCTGGGAAGTTGTCCTCATATTTGCCCAAATTTGTTATTCTATTATCCAATATGGTTTTAAAGATGTTCACCAAAATACTTGTTCAGGAAATGCCTCTATGGTTATCGGGATCATCAAGATTTTCCTATATAGAGGAACAATTATTGATGTAAAAAAAATCCATTTACTAATAATAGTGGAAGCAACTGATCAGATAAGTCATGGTCACGAATTCTGAACATTTAAAGGATAGATGAAATGACATGGTCAATATCGGATTCATTAAAATGGGATGTCAATTTGACAATTGCTCGATTTTAAATTTCTGAAATCGACAAATTAAAAAATAAATTACTTATATACGGCTTTAAAAAAACCCGCCTTATTTAGCCCCGGCGACCAAAATGAAAGTCTGAGGGGGTGTCGCCCCTGAAGGGATGACTTCTGTGACGTATCAGGAGGAATCTGATTTTCCGCGAAAGTCATAATTCAACGTAATTTCGCAACATTTTGATTGTTAATTTCACAAAGAAATCTTCAATAAACCATCTTAAATTTCCCATATATCGAATGTTTAGATATCCAACTAGGTAATTCTGCAGACGACAATTACACAATTATTACATAAACATGTCTTTTTGGCGATGTAATACACCTCATAAATTCATTTAGCGGCAGTGATAATCATCATTAATTAATTAATTAACGAGACTCGGCGGAGTAGCTGTCTAGCCGGCCCCGTCTGTCGCTTATCACAGTCACGCCTCAGTAGTCCAGTCATTCTAGCTCAAATTTTGACAAACCTACAACAAATTGCAATAAAAGCAATTATTTGTGTATTTAAATCTATGACACTTACTGATCCATATAACAAAAGTATAGGAAAATATAGTCAACGATATTTTTTTTTATGATTGTATGAAATTAGGGTATGTGTTTTATCCTTGTTTGATTTTCAGAAACGTTATATCACAGACATTCATTTCTAGTTGATAAGAAATCGTTATATTTTAGCAGATAACTTCCTTAATTTACATAAAATTATCAACTTTCATCATCAGTCATATTTTGGAGAAATATTACGGAAATTATTTAAATAATACATAATGTGGTTGCCATGGAAACGCCGGAAGACCCCCTAAAATGTTTCGAAAATGTTCACTTCACACATTTAAAACAGCATCCTTCATTCAGTATAAATATACACTAGCATATCTTGAGAATAGAATAAAATACACCAACTTGAAAACAACAGTGAGTTTAATATAAAGTTTAGCATGAAATATGTGATTATTATATACAAAAACATGCCATTAGCCTTGATATCTACCTCAGCATATATGCACGATCGACTGTTGCTTTAAAGGTACATCTATTGTGTTGTTTGGGGTCACATATGCTAACATATGTTATAAATTATGTTATGTTATCGGGAAGTACTAACTGTAGCCGAAAATTGACATTTTGATCTTAGTTAACTTAATATATTGACAATATGAAGGTAGTGATTTCTGATCAAAAACCGTACAATGTACCGCGTGTGGCGCGCGCCAATCTTGTTTATAACAGACCGACTGATAAATTTGGGTCGATCATGTTTAATAGGTCATATAACTACTGAGCATGTGAATGGGACGTGTAGTTTCCGTTTCTGCACATGCATAATGATGTTTTCCTATTTGTATTGTAAACTAGTAATTATGATATATTCGGTGATTTGGAATGAATGTGCAAGCCGAGTGAAGTTTTTTGCACTGTAAACAGCACATTTGGACGGAATGTATTAAAGCCTAACAAAATTTCATGAAACACAATGGATGCACCTTTAACGTCTATTCCCTCTGGATATCACATTCATCTCAATAAGTGACTAGTTTAAGGAAGTATATCTATTGACACTGTGTGCATTACCACAACAATTTACATGAAATTCAAACACTGTGATGCACCATTTTGAATACACATCTTTTCGTATTCTAATCTAGAGAGTCATTATCTGTTTTCATTGAATTCGCACAACTTAGTCCCCGACACTCTCCGCATGCTGTAGAGCAGGGTAGTCCATGTTTCCGACATGTGCATTTGGAGGACACACAATCCGTCTTACAGTTACAATGAACAACTTTGAGTGGCTGCTGTGGTGCTGGTGGTTTGTCCATTTTAACAGGACCCAAGAATCCATTCTTGTTTTCCCATCCCCACTCCAGAGGATTCATATCAGCTGGTCGATCTCCCATCCACTCTCGTACTTGCATGTATACACGCTGAGAGTGAAATTTGGCGGCAGAAGAAGTTGGTGGAGGTTGAACAAAGGTGTGGTTTGTTGCTACTTTTTCACAGAACCGGAGATGACGCAAGTGATCGAGTGTTGTTCCACTGCAGCCGTTGTACACTGCTACCATTGCCGCCTCGCCAGATCTGATAATGTCAGCCATGTTGGATTCCCTTGTAAAAACAGCTGCATGGTCTTTAAATGTTGTGTCAACTAGTAGCTTTTTCAGTGCCACACCTTTTCCAATTCCAAAGACACGACTTGTGGTATCACAGCCGAGGAAAGCATGAGCAAACAGGAGGTATTTGCACACATCATCACCAAGTATTTTCTTCAATTCATTGATGTTCCAAACTGTTGTACTCCTTTTCACATTTGATTTTGCTTCTGGAATGAAGAACAGTTCATGTGAATCACAGTTGACATGGTAGCACATCATGATCAGCAAATCCGTGTCATCCCCTACAAGGATGGTTGTACGACTCAAACAACTTTCAACAGCTGTTTGTACAATCAAGAGATCCGCATCTCCACATGCATGTTTGATTGTACATCCCTTGTTTTCAAGTTCCTCTCCAAGTAGATGAATGAATCTCTGCTTGTTGCTGGGATTAGATAGAAAATCCTCCTTTGATGTACAGATGACCATGCTGGGCTTGAAGTTGAGTTTAGCACCTTGAGCACCAGAGCGGCGAATGTGGGCTGTATCTTTGGTTTAAGGTCCGTCCTCGTATCCATCAAAGACGATGGTCGGTTTGCCATACCTTCTTGTGACATAGTCTGTATACATTGCCAGTAAAGAGTCATACGTGTATCCCCTTGGCCATACAACCCAATGAAGCAAAGCTCCGCCATCTAATACATAGTGTGTATTGATTTCAGCAGCAGGTTCTTGCCACTCAGGTTTCTTCAAATGTGTCCACAGAGCTTCGGCAAGTGCAGGTTTATTAGCCACTCGTGCTAATCCTGATGTTTCAAACAGTGCAGATGGAACATTGCACAACTCATATTGAAACACTGAAGACAGATCTTCACCAAGATTTTTGGCTGTTGCTATCAGGCGTTGGAAAAGAAGCTGTGGATCTATGTGTACATGTTGACCATCAATTTTCAACGCTGATTTATGTGCAAGTTTTCCTGACATGGAGTCAAGTATCTTCTTTCCATGGTGTAAGGCCTCGTCGACGTTGACTGTTTTGTCAGCAGTTTCTCCTGTGGCAATGCTTCTCAACGATTTATCAGCACTGAAAGGATTTCTATCCATGAGGAATTGCACAACTGTGAACAAATCCTTTTCATCTCTTTGCAGACGTGCGTTGGAGTTGTCTTTGTGTTGGTCACTTGTTGCATAGGATATTCCAGTGAAATTCTGCATGAGTTTTGCTTTGTAGCCTGGTCAGAAACAAACTTCAGAGTTGAATAGATACAAGAGGGATCACTGGAACTCATGTATATCATTGGAAGAAATGACACTGATGATGCACCTGGATGACTGCCTTTAGTGACTGCTTGCATGAATCCAGACCATGATGATCTTGGTGTTTTCAGGGGCCATGAGATTTTCCACAGGACATCTATTGCTGAAGTTGGATCAAAGGAACTTGAGAGATCAACACCTGACAAATCTTCAAAGTACAACGATGAAAGGCCATTCCACTCTGACTTGTAAAAGAACATACCTTTCTTTGCAATTTCCGTAATTGTGTTTTCCTTCACATGAACTCTTGGAACATGTTTGTCTGCCATTGTACCAGGTGTAGAAGTTGCAATTATTCCCATTCCATGGAAGGTATTGAAACCATCAAGGGTGCACAGGTTGTGGTTAACATTATCTGCAACAAACTGGGGAAAGTGTTCCTCTTTCTTTCCAGATACATCAATTCCTTGAATAGCAGCTGCATTGGCTTCAAATTTCTTCACTTCTGTATATGACATGCAGAACCCATGCTTATTCAAGGAGTCTATCAAAAACCTTGATCCGAAATGATGATGCATCTGTATTCCCAAACCAATTTGTAGTGGAGTTACAACTGATCTTGGTCGACAGGCTTGAATTATTGCTTGACCAATAGATGCTATTTTGAGGTCTGAATATTGCCCAGTGATGATCTTTTGAAGCATTAGAAGAAGTGTTTTGGGCAAAAGTGATGTGTTGTAGTCAATAGACTCTATTTCCTCTTTCGATGGATAAACATCAGTCTTGAAATCTGCGCCTTTGATGTAACTTCTGATCAGGTCTGCTGTAGTTCCTACAAGTCGGAGTTTTTCAGCATCAGTGTCCTCAAGTTTAGGAAGATGGTAAAAAATCATGAAGAATGGATGATGCAGTTTTTCTTAGTGTTACAACATCTGCTTTCCCGTTCACTTCAGCAATGATGATTCGTTGGCCAAAATGTTCAATCAGTTTCTTTTTCATGTAATACACACTGTATGGTGTTGTATGATTGTGTAGTTGCTGCTTCATGCTATCGACAAGGTCACACACTGATAGTTGTTCTTCGTGATGTTCTTCAATATGCATTGCAATTTGGTTGAATACTTTTGATCTTTCTTCATCTTCAGGTCTTCCAACACGCTGACGTTTAGTGCTATGCTGTACAAAATTGGATTTGGGCATCTGTTTAAATGTTCTACAGTTCACACTGCAAGTGTTATGGTACACAACATCCTTTGCAACACAGTCCCCAGCAAACTCTAACCTTGACAAGACAGCCATTCCCCATTCATCATTCCGCTCTAGAGATATTTTCTTGATTGCCACCTGAAACTTGGTTTCAGTTCTCACTGGGATTAAGTTTGATGTATGTGACTGCCAATCATACTTTCCAGTTTGGCTACAGAAGATGCAATGAGTGGCAAAATCAAACTGATCTTCATTTGAACGTAATGTTCGCTTTGGAGTGTTTGTGACTTCTGTACATGCTTTCCTCTTGTAGGCTTCAATGCAATGTGGGTTGATGGATGTCCGCCTGCATTCTAAATGAACAGTCTGACCATCTTCTGCAACAACATCGTCACCTCGTTGTAGACTTGCTTTGTTTATGCTGTCACTTCCTTTCTTTCTTAATTTGACTGTTGGCTTATCTGAGTCAATCGGCAGGTCACAAAGGGCACACTTATTTCCATTCTGAAATATAAGAATTGTTCAATTTCATAAAAATTCACGTAAAAAAGGTATAGTGGTTTGGAATAAACTTGTTTGGAATTATTTAGATCCCATAGTTTTAACAACATGTTAACCAAAAATATTACATGATCAATTTAATTATTAAAGGTTTAATGTTATTATCAATATCAAGCTTGACATATACTTTTACAATGTTCAAGCTTACCTGATGTGAATCTTCATGACTGTTTGGACTCAACATTTTCCCTTTCAATAAGCTATTTCACATGGCTATCTGTAAAAAGAAAACAATAACTGATAACAGTTCGTGTTCCAAACATATTTGTTTGCATAAATAGGGCATAATTAATTCTAATTTTAGCTTTACAGACTTTAGTAAAAACTCAAATTGAAAACATTATTAAATTTTAAAATTAGATATTGATTTGATGGTTTGACTTTTATTAGTGTTAAGATAACATATTCAATACGTTGAAATAATAAAAATGTGAAGGTGGTTTGCAAAATGAAGCCTGAGATGAATTTTTGTGACATTAAGTCTTACCCGAATTGAACCTCCATTTAGAATTTTGCAGAACAGTTTGCCTCTCAACAAGATTACAATGCTATCTGTCAAAAGAAAACAATAATTGATGTTAATTCTTTATTACAAAATCATTTTTTTACATAAATGTATGAAATATTGATTTTAATTCGCAAATTAGTTAGAAAATCGGAACATATTTCGACCCTTATGCTCTTCCATAGTTTTAAAATTTTGACAAAACTCGCCCAACGTAAAACAGGCATATTTTTGTATTAACTTGCTCTTATTTTGTTAAAAAATATTAAGGTATTGGGAATTTCATTTGTCTTAAGCATATAACTGTTCATATCTGTCTCAAATAAAGCAGAAACGTAACAGGCTCGCTCATCGCCCTGACGAGTCAAATTTCACGTGAGGAACACTTGTGGCAAAATTATCACAATTCTGTATCAAACACATTAAACGGCTTGGATACCGACTTTATGAGAAGAGAAAATTGTTCCTACCATTATTTCAATCAATAAAAAAAGGAAAATACTCAGCAATTCTGGCAATTCATCTCCTTGTCCATGTAATCAGACGCGCAAAATAATGTTGCGCCAATAAGAAGCACAAACAGTCAAAGCTTTCTTGAGCCGCAACACGTTTATTAACATGTGTTTACAGAGCAGATGGCGACCGGAAGACAGGGGTCGATAACCCGGATGGAATACGCGAAGAGATATTCCTAACAACTACTGGCGGGACCACTTTCTTTTCTTTAACTTTTTAAGTAGGAAAAGGGGAACATGAAAACAATAAAGTAAAGATGGCTATCTGCCTGACTAGCTTTTAAATGTTCATGAACACGAATCTGAAGGAAGGAAAGGGAACATCAATTTAAAAGTCCATATAATAATCATCAAATCTGCTTGGTGCTCTCCCTGAACGCTGGGAGCGTCTGGCTGGAGCTATGGTACAGTCTCTGTCCGAGCGGTCTGACGGGGATGTGTCAGAGTAGCTATGTTCACAGGGTGTCTCGGTAGCATTATCAGGTGGCAGTATCAGTTGGGGTGTCCCACCTTCTAAACTCAGAGGAGACAGGATATCACATGGGGGTTGGGATATTTCTAATGGGACCACTGGTAAGTTAGGAGGGGGGCAGTCCCTGAGAGGTGTGAGTTCGTTGTCATTGTCTGAGTCATAGTCCTGATGTTGATACTGAGGTATTTGACTTTGGAGCTTGTAGCAATCTCTAAGTTTGACACGGTAGGAGGTGCTACGGAGCTGAGAGCCCATAAACTTCTTGATGTTGCACCAGGCGCCGTCCACAGAAACCACAAGGTATCGCTTACGTCCACATAACTTGCTGCCGTCAGAGTGAAGATAGACAAGATCGCCAACAGTGATAACAGGTGTGGGTTTAACCTTCATCAGAGGGTTCTTAGATTGTTCACTATGAGAATGGTTTGTCAGTCTATTTTCATGTTGTTTCATGATGATTTCCATGTCTGAGATGGGGAGTTGAGACTGGGTGAACTGATCCCTTTGAGTGAGAATCTCCCTAGCTGACAAGCCTTGAGATCTGATACGGGAGTTCAGGCGTGTCACCGCTGTGGCAAGGGATAAGGGTGTAGTTACGCCACCGACAGGGTCTTGAGATAACATTTCTATTTCCAACTCTTGAATAGCTCTCTCTGCCACTGGATTTTTGTTGCGATTCTTGGTCCTTCCTATCTCCAAACAGATATTGTGTTGTTTGAGTAACTGGTCATTTGTAAGACACACAAATCCAGGTGCTGGGTCCACCCTAACTACACTGGGAGGACCGGCAAGAGGTTTCAGCGGTATGCACAGTTGGATGAGAGCATTGCGCAGTGACTCACGGCGTTCGTCTGATATGAGGCAAGCGGCGGTAAAGGAAGTCACATACTCCCGCACGACAAGGACAAGTTGTTTCTCCCTTTTCATCACGTCAGCAGCGAACAAGAGACCGATGGACTCTGGAGGATGACCTGTAGACTGTTGTTCCAAGGTGTGGGGGATTTTGGCAAGTGAGGAACACACATGGCAGGCAGAGGTGGCAAGTTCAACAGCTTTGTCCATATCCAGGGCGAAGAAGTATCTGTGTATGACAAGTTTAAGTTGGTGACAGGAAGGGTGGTCCAGTTGGAGATGAAGGGATGTAACAAGTCCATCAAGTACATCACGAGGCACTACGATGCGATCACGAGTGGGAGATAAGGGCTCATTTTGTTGCACAACCAATAAGCCATCTCTGGCAATAGTCACCACGTTAAGATAACGCTTAATGTCCTTGACATCAGTTTGCTTCTTAGATGGTCTGGTTCCTTGTGACAGGTGAGAGTGTACACGGCGAAGATCATGGTTTTCAGACTGGATTGCATGCCATGCTGTCCTATTTGTGTAAGGAAGCTTAGAGACTCCATGTACAATGTCCTGGGCAGACACTTTCAATACAGTGGCTTCTTCAGATTTTCTGACGAATGTGCACACTTGACAAAATTCGTCCTTACATTCAGCAGCATTTCTACTGGCGAAGTCTGAAGGGATGTTGGCACTTCCGGACAGGTGGCGGACAGAGGCTTGATAACGGCTGACTTGTGAGAGGAAAGTAGATACACGAGGGCTAGCAGAGAATTCTCCTCGACAGAGTTTCTCATATGCTTGGACGCAGGGTTTGCTGTCTGTGAATATACAGGCCTTGTGTTTTGATTGGATGAGATATGGTGAGAAGTGTTTCGTTGCTACAGCTATGGCAAGAGCTTCTATTTCACACGGTATCCATGTTACCTGTCGACCACGGAGCTTTGCGCTAAAGAAACCAGCAACTCTGGGTTTGTTCTGTCTTGTGACGTATAGAGTGGCGCCAATCCCATTACACTTTACGGACCCGTCTGTGACGATCCACAACTGGTCATCTGCGAGAGGTAGGGTTATTGTTCTGTTGGAGTTGAGAGCGGTTTTAGCAGCTGTAAAGGCGTCCAGGAGGGAATCTGACCATATCACCTTGTCTTGGGACTGCTTGCCAGCTTGGGCGCTATCTAAGAGCGAGATGTATGATGCACAGTTTGGAAGGACACGGGCTAGGACCTTATATGCTCCTATGAAGGATCTGAGACCGGTAACACGTTCTGGTGGGGGACTTGAGGCAAGTGTAGATATGCGGTGAGAGCAAGCTGTGAGGGTTCCTTCCTTCCATTTCCATCCAAGGATACTGACGGAGGATGGTGCAATGAAGGTCTTTTTGGCCGATAAACGAAGGTTGTTGAGGTGTAGCGCATCCAAAACACGACGCCAATTTGATAGGAGTTCTGGGATAGTGTTGGCACCGCAATAAAGGTCATCAGCTAGTTTCACCAGTATGCCCTCCTGCTGGAGATCGCCCAGAACACGACACATGAGCTCCTCTAACGCTGTTTCCGACCCGGGCATGCCCATGGCACAGCGGGTATATACACGTACACCTTTAAATGGAGTAGCAACACCACAGTACTTCATAGAATTCCTGGAGAGAGGTATTTGATTGAATGCCAGGGTGAGGTCAGTTGTTATAATGTACTTCCATGATGCAATGTGTCTAAGGGTAGAGTCAACGTCAGGCATGAGGGAGGGCTGGGGTTTGCTGTACCTGCCCACGTCAGAAAAGGCTGTAACTAAACGAAATCCACCACTTTGCTTCTTAACCAGGAAAGAGGGATTTAAGTATTCAACCGAGATTCCTATATCCTCAGGACGGGCAAATACTCCCATGCGCTCAAGATCATCAAATTTCTCCTGAAGTTCGACAAGTTTGTCCCTTGAGTATTGGGGCACGCGTCCTTTGCGTTGGGGCGGTTGGACTGGTCCCATGTTGACAACTGCCTTGAAGGGTCCTGAAGCAGCATTATAGCCACATATGGTTGGGTTAAACACCTCATCATATTCCTGTAGGAGACAATGGAATTTGTCTCTCATGTCATTAGAGAACTGGTTATCTGGATCTAGATGAACAGAGTCTGAAAATGGCCTTGAGGTAGGGTAGTCTTGCTTGTGTTCAGTAGTCGGGCGCGGTGGTGGAGACGGAGTGGTATCTGGAGTCGTAGAAGTGTGGAGAACTTGGCAGACGTGTTCATGGTGTTTCAACGTTTGTGGTTGACTGGTCAAGTTTGGTATTCGGATTCGGCCGGCGACACTGGTAAGTAAGTCTGGGGCAGGCCAGTCTGACTTACTAGTACTAGTATCCAGACGTGGCTGAATGGCGTAATTCCTGTCTGAAGTGGCGAAATCTGGAGGGAGTGAGAGTTCGACAAAGTCCCCAGGCCATATGGTAGTAGAAGATCCCTGGCTCCTCAAGATGTAGGTACGTCGAACGCTGTGATGGGAGGCAGTGTCAGAGTCTTTCGCCCCATACTTGAATGAAGAACCGTCACCGAGGATGATTTGTTGGGTGGCGGGGCGAGCATATACGTCATTTTGTTCCATAAAAGGAATGCCGGCGATAATATCAACATCCACACAAATCCAGGTGCTGGGTCCACCCTAACTACACTGGGAGGACCGGCAAGAGGTTTCAGCGGTATGCACAGTTGGATGAGAGCATTGCGCAGTGACTCACGGCGTTCGTCTGATATGAGGCAAGCGGCGGTAAAGGAAGTCACATACTCCCGCACGACAAGGACAAGTTGTTTCTCCCTTTTCATCACGTCAGCAGCGAACAAGAGACCGATGGACTCTGGAGGATGACCTGTAGACTGTTGTTCCAAGGTGTGGGGGATTTTGGCAAGTGAGGAACACACATGGCAGGCAGAGGTGGCAAGTTCAACAGCTTTGTCCATATCCAGGGCGAAGAAGTATCTGTGTATGACAAGTTTAAGTTGGTGACAGGAAGGGTGGTCCAGTTGGAGATGAAGGGATGTAACAAGTCCATCAAGTACATCACGAGGCACTACGATGCGATCACGAGTGGGAGATAAGGGCTCATTTTGTTGCACAACCAATAAGCCATCTCTGGCAATAGTCACCACGTTAAGATAACGCTTAATGTCCTTGACATCAGTTTGCTTCTTAGATGGTCTGGTTCCTTGTGACAGGTGAGAGTGTACACGGCGAAGATCATGGTTTTCAGACTGGATTGCATGCCATGCTGTCCTATTTGTGTAAGGAAGCTTAGAGACTCCATGTACAATGTCCTGGGCAGACACTTTCAATACAGTGGCTTCTTCAGATTTTCTGACGAATGTGCACACTTGACAAAATTCGTCCTTACATTCAGCAGCATTTCTACTGGCGAAGTCTGAAGGGATGTTGGCACTTCCGGACAGGTGGCGGACAGAGGCTTGATAACGGCTGACTTGTGAGAGGAAAGTAGATACACGAGGGCTAGCAGAGAATTCTCCTCGACAGAGTTTCTCATATGCTTGGACGCAGGGTTTGCTGTCTGTGAGTATACAGGCCTTGTGTTTTGATTGGATGAGATATGGTGAGAAGTGTTTCGTTGCTACAGCTATGGCAAGAGCTTCTATTTCACACGGTATCCATGTTACCTGTCGACCACGGAGCTTTGCGCTAAAGAAACCAGCAACTCTGGGTTTGTTCTGTCTTGTGACGTATAGAGTGGCGCCAATCCCATTACACTTTACGGACCCGTCTGTGACGATCCACAACTGGTCATCTGCGAGAGGTAGGGTTATTGTTCTGTTGGAGTTGAGAGCGGTTTTAGCAGCTGTAAAGGCGTCCAGGAGGGAATCTGACCATATCACCTTGTCTTGGGACTGCTTGCCAGCTTGGGCGCTATCTAAGAGCGAGATGTATGATGCACAGTTTGGAAGGACACGGGCTAGGACCTTATATGCTCCTATGAAGGATCTGAGACCGGTAACACGTTCTGGTGGGGGACTTGAGGCAAGTGTAGATATGCGGTGAGAGCAAGCTGTGAGGGTTCCTTCCTTCCATTTCCATCCAAGGATACTGACGGAGGATGGTGCAATGAAGGTCTTTTTGGCCGATAAACGAAGGTTGTTGAGGTGTAGCGCATCCAAAACACGACGCCAATTTGATAGGAGTTCTGGGATAGTGTTGGCACCGCAATAAAGGTCATCAGCTAGTTTCACCAGTATGCCCTCCTGCTGGAGATCGCCCAGAACACGACACATGAGCTCCTCTAACGCTGTTTCCGACCCGGGCATGCCCATGGCACAGCGGGTATATACACGTACACCTTTAAATGGAGTAGCAACACCACAGTACTTCATAGAATTCCTGGAGAGAGGTATTTGATTGAATGCCAGGGTGAGGTCAGTTGTTATAATGTACTTCCATGATGCAATGTGTCTAAGGGTAGAGTCAACGTCAGGCATGAGGGAGGGCTGGGGTTTGCTGTACCTGCCCACGTCAGAAAAGGCTGTAACTAAACGAAATCCACCACTTTGCTTCTTAACCAGGAAAGAGGGATTTAAGTATTCAACCGAGATTCCTATATCCTCAGGACGGGCAAATACTCCCATGCGCTCAAGATCATCAAATTTCTCCTGAAGTTCGACAAGTTTGTCCCTTGAGTATTGGGGCACGCGTCCTTTGCGTTGGGGCGGTTGGACTGGTCCCATGTTGACAACTGCCTTGAAGGGTCCTGAAGCAGCATTATAGCCACATATGGTTGGGTTAAACACCTCATCATATTCCTGTAGGAGACAATGGAATTTGTCTCTCATGTCATTAGAGAACTGGTTATCTGGATCTAGATGAACAGAGTCTGAAAATGGCCTTGAGGTAGGGTAGTCTTGCTTGTGTTCAGTAGTCGGGCACGGTGGTGGAGACGGAGTGGTATCTGGAGTCGTAGAAGTGTGGAGAACTTGGCAGACGTGTTCATGGTGTTTCAACGTTTGTGGTTGACTGGTCAAGTTTGGTATTCGGATTCGGCCGGCGACACTGGTAAGTAAGTCTGGGGCAGGCCAGTCTGACTTACTAGTACTAGTATCCAGACGTGGCTGAATGGCGTAATTCCTGTCTGAAGTGGCGAAATCTGGAGGGAGTGAGAGTTCGACAAAGTCCCCAGGCCATATGGTAGTAGAAGATCCCTGGCTCCTCAAGATGTAGGTACGTCGAACGCTGTGATGGGAGGCAGTGTCAGAGTCTTTCGCCCCATACTTGAATGAAGAACCGTCACCGAGGATGATTTGTTGGGTGGCGGGGCGAGCATATACGTCATTTTGTTCCATAAAAGGAATGCCGGCGATAATATCAACATCCACACAAATCCAGGTGCTGGGTCCACCCTAACTACACTGGGAGGACCGGCAAGAGGTTTCAGCGGTATGCACAGTTGGATGAGAGCATTGCGCAGTGACTCACGGCGTTCGTCTGATATGAGGCAAGCGGCGGTAAAGGAAGTCACATACTCCCGCACGACAAGGACAAGTTGTTTCTCCCTTTTCATCACGTCAGCAGCGAACAAGAGACCGATGGACTCTGGAGGATGACCTGTAGACTGTTGTTCCAAGGTGTGGGGGATTTTGGCAAGTGAGGAACACACATGGCAGGCAGAGGTGGCAAGTTCAACAGCTTTGTCCATATCCAGGGCGAAGAAGTATCTGTGTATGACAAGTTTAAGTTGGTGACAGGAAGGGTGGTCCAGTTGGAGATGAAGGGATGTAACAAGTCCATCAAGTACATCACGAGGCACTACGATGCGATCACGAGTGGGAGATAAGGGCTCATTTTGTTGCACAACCAATAAGCCATCTCTGGCAATAGTCACCACGTTAAGATAACGCTTACTGTCCTTGACATCAGTTTGCTTCTTAGATGGTCTGGTTCCTTGTGACAGGTGAGAGTGTACACGGCGAAGATCATGGTTTTCAGACTGGATTGCATGCCATGCTGTCCTATTTGTGTAAGGAAGCTTAGAGACTCCATGTACAATGTCCTGGGCAGACACTTTCAATACAGTGGCTTCTTCAGATTTTCTGACGAATGTGCACACTTGACAAAATTCGTCCTTACATTCAGCAGCATTTCTACTGGCGAAGTCTGAAGGGATGTTGGCACTTCCGGACAGGTGGCGGACAGAGGCTTGATAACGGCTGACTTGTGAGAGGAAAGTAGATACACGAGGGCTAGCAGAGAATTCTCCTCGACAGAGTTTCTCATATGCTTGGACGCAGGGTTTGCTGTCTGTGAGTATACAGGCCTTGTGTTTTGATTGGATGAGATATGGTGAGAAGTGTTTCGTTGCTACAGCTATGGCAAGAGCTTCTATTTCACACGGTATCCATGTTACCTGTCGACCACGGAGCTTTGCGCTAAAGAAACCAGCAACTCTGGGTTTGTTCTGTCTTGTGACGTATAGAGTGGCGCCAATCCCATTACACTTTACGGACCCGTCTGTGACGATCCACAACTGGTCATCTGCGAGAGGTAGGGTTATTGTTCTGTTGGAGTTGAGAGCGGTTTTAGCAGCTGTAAAGGCGTCCAGGAGGGAATCTGACCATATCACCTTGTCTTGGGACTGCTTGCCAGCTTGGGCGCTATCTAAGAGCGAGATGTATGATGCACAGTTTGGAAGGACACGGGCTAGGACCTTATATGCTCCTATGAAGGATCTGAGACCGGTAACACGTTCTGGTGGGGGACTTGAGGCAAGTGTAGATATGCGGTGAGAGCAAGCTGTGAGGGTTCCTTCCTTCCATTTCCATCCAAGGATACTGACGGAGGATGGTGCAATGAAGGTCTTTTTGGCCGATAAACGAAGGTTGTTGAGGTGTAGCGCATCCAAAACACGACGCCAATTTGATAGGAGTTCTGGGATAGTGTTGGCACCGCAATAAAGGTCATCAGCTAGTTTCACCAGTATGCCCTCCTGCTGGAGATCGCCCAGAACACGACACATGAGCTCCTCTAACGCTGTTTCCGACCCGGGCATGCCCATGGCACAGCGGGTATATACACGTACACCTTTAAATGGAGTAGCAACACCACAGTACTTCATAGAATTCCTGGAGAGAGGTATTTGATTGAATGCCAGGGTGAGGTCAGTTGTTATAATGTACTTCCATGATGCAATGTGTCTAAGGGTAGAGTCAACGTCAGGCATGAGGGAGGGCTGGGGTTTGCTGTACCTGCCCACGTCAGAAAAGGCTGTAACTAAACGAAATCCACCACTTTGCTTCTTAACCAGGAAAGAGGGATTTAAGTATTCAACCGAGATTCCTATATCCTCAGGACGGGCAAATACTCCCATGCGCTCAAGATCATCAAATTTCTCCTGAAGTTCGACAAGTTTGTCCCTTGAGTATTGGGGCACGCGTCCTTTGCGTTGGGGCGGTTGGACTGGTCCCATGTTGACAACTGCCTTGAAGGGTCCTGAAGCAGCATTATAGCCACATATGGTTGGGTTAAACACCTCATCATATTCCTGTAGGAGACAATGGAATTTGTCTCTCATGTCATTAGAGAACTGGTTATCTGGATCTAGATGAACAGAGTCTGAAAATGGCCTTGAGGTAGGGTAGTCTTGCTTGTGTTCAGTAGTCGGGCGCGGTGGTGGAGACGGAGTGGTATCTGGAGTCGTAGAAGTGTGGAGAACTTGGCAGACGTGTTCATGGTGTTTCAACGTTTGTGGTTGACTGGTCAAGTTTGGTATTCGGATTCGGCCGGCGACACTGGTAAGTAAGTCTGGGGCAGGCCAGTCTGACTTACTAGTACTAGTATCCAGACGTGGCTGAATGGCGTAATTCCTGTCTGAAGTGGCGAAATCTGGAGGGAGTGAGAGTTCGACAAAGTCCCCAGGCCATATGGTAGTAGAAGATCCCTGGCTCCTCAAGATGTAGGTACGTCGAACGCTGTGATGGGAGGCAGTGTCAGAGTCTTTCGCCCCATACTTGAATGAAGAACCGTCACCGAGGATGATTTGTTGGGTGGCGGGGCGAGCATATACGTCATTTTGTTCCATAAAAGGAATGCCGGCGATAATATCAACATCCACACAAATCCAGGTGCTGGGTCCACCCTAACTACACTGGGAGGACCGGCAAGAGGTTTCAGCGGTATGCACAGTTGGATGAGAGCATTGCGCAGTGACTCACGGCGTTCGTCTGATATGAGGCAAGCGGCGGTAAAGGAAGTCACATACTCCCGCACGACAAGGACAAGTTGTTTCTCCCTTTTCATCACGTCAGCAGCGAACAAGAGACCGATGGACTCTGGAGGATGACCTGTAGACTGTTGTTCCAAGGTGTGGGGGATTTTGGCAAGTGAGGAACACACATGGCAGGCAGAGGTGGCAAGTTCAACAGCTTTGTCCATATCCAGGGCGAAGAAGTATCTGTGTATGACAAGTTTAAGTTGGTGACAGGAAGGGTGGTCCAGTTGGAGATGAAGGGATGTAACAAGTCCATCAAGTACATCACGAGGCACTACGATGCGATCACGAGTGGGAGATAAGGGCTCATTTTGTTGCACAACCAATAAGCCATCTCTGGCAATAGTCACCACGTTAAGATAACGCTTAATGTCCTTGACATCAGTTTGCTTCTTAGATGGTCTGGTTCCTTGTGACAGGTGAGAGTGTACACGGCGAAGATCATGGTTTTCAGACTGGATTGCATGCCATGCTGTCCTATTTGTGTAAGGAAGCTTAGAGACTCCATGTACAATGTCCTGGGCAGACACTTTCAATACAGTGGCTTCTTCAGATTTTCTGACGAATGTGCACACTTGACAAAATTCGTCCTTACATTCAGCAGCATTTCTACTGGCGAAGTCTGAAGGGATGTTGGCACTTCCGGACAGGTGGCGGACAGAGGCTTGATAACGGCTGACTTGTGAGAGGAAAGTAGATACACGAGGGCTAGCAGAGAATTCTCCTCGACAGAGTTTCTCATATGCTTGGACGCAGGGTTTGCTGTCTGTGAGTATACAGGCCTTGTGTTTTGATTGGATGAGATATGGTGAGAAGTGTTTCGTTGCTACAGCTATGGCAAGAGCTTCTATTTCACACGGTATCCATGTTACCTGTCGACCACGGAGCTTTGCGCTAAAGAAACCAGCAACTCTGGGTTTGTTCTGTCTTGTGACGTATAGAGTGGCGCCAATCCCATTACACTTTACGGACCCGTCTGTGACGATCCACAACTGGTCATCTGCGAGAGGTAGGGTTATTGTTCTGTTGGAGTTGAGAGCGGTTTTAGCAGCTGTAAAGGCGTCCAGGAGGGAATCTGACCATATCACCTTGTCTTGGGACTGCTTGCCAGCTTGGGCGCTATCTAAGAGCGAGATGTATGATGCACAGTTTGGAAGGACACGGGCTAGGACCTTATATGCTCCTATGAAGGATCTGAGACCGGTAACACGTTCTGGTGGGGGACTTGAGGCAAGTGTAGATATGCGGTGAGAGCAAGCTGTGAGGGTTCCTTCCTTCCATTTCCATCCAAGGATACTGACGGAGGATGGTGCAATGAAGGTCTTTTTGGCCGATAAACGAAGGTTGTTGAGGTGTAGCGCATCCAAAACACGACGCCAATTTGATAGGAGTTCTGGGATAGTGTTGGCACCGCAATAAAGGTCATCAGCTAGTTTCACCAGTATGCCCTCCTGCTGGAGATCGCCCAGAACACGACACATGAGCTCCTCTAACGCTGTTTCCGACCCGGGCATGCCCATGGCACAGCGGGTATATACACGTACACCTTTAAATGGAGTAGCAACACCACAGTACTTCATAGAATTCCTGGAGAGAGGTATTTGATTGAATGCCAGGGTGAGGTCAGTTGTTATAATGTACTTCCATGATGCAATGTGTCTAAGGGTAGAGTCAACGTCAGGCATGAGGGAGGGCTGGGGTTTGCTGTACCTGCCCACGTCAGAAAAGGCTGTAACTAAACGAAATCCACCACTTTGCTTCTTAACCAGGAAAGAGGGATTTAAGTATTCAACCGAGATTCCTATATCCTCAGGACGGGCAAATACTCCCATGCGCTCAAGATCATCAAATTTCTCCTGAAGTTCGACAAGTTTGTCCCTTGAGTATTGGGGCACGCGTCCTTTGCGTTGGGGCGGTTGGACTGGTCCCATGTTGACAACTGCCTTGAAGGGTCCTGAAGCAGCATTATAGCCACATATGGTTGGGTTAAACACCTCATCATATTCCTGTAGGAGACAATGGAATTTGTCTCTCATGTCATTAGAGAACTGGTTATCTGGATCTTGATGAACAGAGTCTGAAAATGGCCTTGAGGTAGGGTAGTCTTGCTTGTGTTCAGTAGTCGGGCGCGGTGGTGGAGACGGAGTGGTATCTGGAGTCGTAGAAGTGTGGAGAACTTGGCAGACGTGTTCATGGTGTTTCAACGTTTGTGGTTGACTGGTCAAGTTTGGTATTCGGATTCGGCCGGCGACACTGGTAAGTAAGTCTGGGGCAGGCCAGTCTGACTTACTAGTACTAGTATCCAGACGTGGCTGAACGGCGTAATTCCTGTCTGAAGTGGGGAAATCCGGAGGGAGTGAGAGTTCGACAAAGTCCCCAGGCCATATGGTAGTAGAAGATCCCTGGCTCCTCAAGATGTAGGTACGTCGAACGCTGTGATGGGAGGCAGTGTCAGAGTCTTTCGCCCCATACTTGAATGAAGAACCGTCACCGAGGATGATTTGTTGGGTGGCGGGGCGAGCATATACGTCATTTTGTTCCATAAAAGGAATGCCGGCGATAATATCAACATCAAGATCATCGACCACGAGACCCTCGAAGACAAAATCTCTATTGTTGCGAACGGTGGTGAACCTGGTTTCTCCTACAACTTTAAGGGGGGAAGAACCATCAGCCTGGCGAGCTGATTGTGTGCTTTTGGTAATGTCGACATCGAGCATTTTTGCAGCTGAGAGCCGAATCATGTTGCCGGTGGCACCACTGTCTAGTGTGAAATGAGCCACGCGATGACCAAAGAAGGCTGTCATGTGTGGGGACTGTCGGACCTGTACGCGACGAGTGCTGATGGGTTCATCAGGAGGCAAAACGTTATCTTGTCCGTGAGAAACTTGTTGAAAGGGGGGCTGAAAGTCAGTGGGATCACCGTCGTCATTCTCCTCGTCATCAATGATATGTGCGATTTGACGTGCCTTGGCAATGTAACGTCCATCTTGTTTACGTTGACGCTGTGTACGGCAGCATGAACGGGTCATATTTGAATAATGACGATGTATGTAATTTGTAATTTTTAAAAATCTTAATTATGGAAATTTCGTTAATCATATTTTCCTATACTTTTTATATGTTATATATACACGATGGGAGATACGTTTAAGCATGTTTTTGTTTTTATTGCAATTTGTTTAAGGTGTAGCTGTATATTGCCTGGACTACAGTGAGCATTTACAAAATGAATCGCCCAACTGATTGCGCTAGTGTTAAAATGGGTGAATTATCAATTGCAAATGTATATTGTCTCGATTTTATGCTCAATTGATTCCGATGTACAATATACGTAGAGGTAATGCATTTCATCAGATCTTTAAACATTTCCTTATAATATGACCAGGGCCAGCGGATTTCCCGTTTTTAGCTCATCAGGCCTTGAAAAGCCAGATACACACGACAATCTCGATCGTTCAATGAGGATTATGACCTAAGGTGAAGTTTTCCAAGATGCTTTGAGACTGATTGGTATCTTTAATCGGTATCCTCTCTTCTCACAGCGGTTACTCACTTCAGATTTTGATATTAAACTCTGTTCTAGTGGGACCTGATTTCCCCGGATCGAAAATATGCTAGGGGTTAATTACCTCTGTGGGAAGAGAATTAGTCTACTTCTAAATATCTGAAATTCCGACCTTATGTGCTCTAGATAATAAGATCACATGGCTGCATGGACATCATACTGTTTGTCAACATCCTATATAAAAAAAACTAGAACGTGACAATGTTACGACGCTCTGATGCGAGTGCTGCTCTGTCTTTTACTTTTCATTTTCCTCAACTTCTGGCAATTCATACTTAGCTTTCATATATATCACATTGCTCCGACGGCTTCTTGTGTATTTGCGTATATTTACCTGTTAGTATTTACACCCTAAACGGCTGTACATTTTGTGTGCCTCTATCGAATTATATATGAAATTTGTATAAAATCATGATCATCATCTTAATGCAGTGATTTTTTTTTTACGAATTATAGCTGTTATAAAGCCGTACCGGGTAAAGATACTCGTAGGGTAAATATAAGCACTGCCCAAATAGAACATATAAATATAAATGCATAGTGTGTAATGACTTCAATTATTGTCTGTAGCAAGCAGAGACCATAAAATACTTATTTTATGGTCTATGTAGCAAGCGAAAATTTTAAGAATGTCGATTTTTATTGACCTAAACAGTGACAAATTACTGAAAATTGAAAGCAAATCACATAGAACAAGATATCATAGAGTATTTTGCTCTCTCACATACCAAAATGTCAAAGGAAACCAAAATACCTCTACTAATTTCTACTAGTCCTTTCATCAGCTTTTAGAAATACTTTAAACATTTATAATTATCGTAAATTTGGAAGTGTATAATGCAATCAAACTCTGACAGCGTATCTTTAGTCTTCACTTATTGGCCGATGGAAATAATCTATGGTCATCGGATTACTTTCAGTGTCAATGCATTAAGCGCAATTCTACTTAAAATTTCTACATAAATTTACTAAAAGTCTATAAACATTCAGCTCGAGATAGATTTTTCACATGTGAAATACGTTACTGGTATAAATGGTCCGTTATCGCTTAGTTGCGTAGCTTTATCCGCTGTACTTTGACAGAGACACAAAACAATCCATCATATTATATTTGGCAAGCACGCGTGGTTGGTCTCATACAGTCACCACTGACGTATTCTAATGTTGTTAAACACGGTCTTATTTTAATGTCACCACTGACGTATTCTAATGTTGTTAAACCCGGTCTTATTTTAATGTTTGGACATCTTGGTCATAAACGATGGGAGGTAACCAAGAAGCGAAGGATGCACGCTACAAAATTTACTAATTTATTTGCAAACAGTGTAATATTATGGAAAATATCTTAACGAACGATCACAGGTAATGCTCCCATCATTACACTCTTTGTACATTATATCACGTATATGATATTATTTCCATGTATTTATTATAAATGATAAATGATATTATAAGTAGGACACCATAAAGGGCCTATAATCTATTGAAACTGTTTATATCGGCATAACTACCATCGTATAATGATGCTGATGACTGGAAATATGATGTGGTTCAAACACTGGCTAGCAATAACAGTTTTTCAATGGTTTGGCTGTTACATTTTAGCATCTCATAAATTATATCCACAGGAAATTGAGGATAATCAATTTCTCAATGTAAACAATGTATATAGAGATTATTAACCAAGTGTGTTTCCGTATCATTAATATAATATTTTAGAATAAAAATTGTATAATGCGAGCCTCTGGCGAGCATAATACATAATTTTTTATTCCAAATATGGGTCATTCTCAGAAAATGGAGCAAAAATGGTAACAAGGATTTATTTTCATAATGTGACAAATTTTAACCAAAATTGCAATTTTTCCAGTTGTGTTATACATGATTTTAAGGATTAGACTTACAAATTATTTCATATATGCAACAATTTGTGTTTTTTAAAATCTTTGTACCTTAATTTTTGTCCGTTTCTGAACTAACAATGGTCAGAGGTCACTGTTTGCATCTATAGATATGAAACTCCCCATGACAAAAAAAGAAATTCCCTGAGTTAAGTCTAACAACAGGTGTTTATTTTTTTAAATTAGAGCCCTACATTCATGTTAGGTCTATTGATTATGAAAATATTTCAGTTAGAACATGGTAACACAGATTTGTGTCAGTGATGTTACCTTGTACAATTTTAACTGATCCAAGGCTTAGCTCCCCTTGATTAAGTGAAAATAATGATTTCTCCATTTAAAGCACTTCCTGTTCTAACTGATACATGTTGAATAAGTGGTGTCAAAGTGAAATAAAGTCAAGCAGACATTTATGAAGTGACTACACTTGACGAGTATGACTTTTCAGTGTCAGTGATGTTACCAAATTATCTGAAATGTATAATACTCTTTGAACATATTTGTCAAAAGGGAACTTGCCTTTATGAGCCTCAAGCTCATGTTACTTTCATTTTTCGCTTAGGGAGTAATCATTGTTCATACTCAGTCCTTTTCTTGAAAGTTGTCAGTGATGTTACCGTCAGTGATGTTATCATTAAATTAGTAACATCACTGACAGAGAATGGTAACATCACTGACAAAGCAGAAGTTATATTGTGATATGTCTAACGAGAGTAAATTTTCATCCTTAGTAAAATGCCATAAGATAGCGATATGTCCTACAGTTTATAAAAAATATCACATCAAAGAAATGTCACTTTAGATAAAAGGTACAAAGTGATATATCAATTATGGTAACATCACTGACATAAAAAGTAACATCACTGACAAATCAGTTATATTAATTGTTGAAAATGAACAAAAATTACTTCAGATATAAACAACTATTTATTTTTTCGAACAAGTTTCACTTCCTTTGAGTGTGATTGATAGTACTAATAATAGTAATAAATATTTATTTAATAAAATTTCCAAAACCTTACTCAGCTATAGATAGGGATGTTGAACACTGTAATAACTGTAATACTTTAATAACACCTGAGACTGGATAGAGAAGATGAAGGTAAAACAGGAAACATCCCCAACCACCCCAATATTTATTCAAGCTGGATATTATTTTTTGGGGACCAAAATTGAGATTAAAAAACTAATTCGAAAACATATTGATTTATCCAACATTTTTCATCTAAAGAACATTTCATTAGTAAGAACCCAAAATATGATTGTCAATAGAAAATGACAGTGACTCAGTTTCTTTATACATACAGATATCCAAGATCAAATTTAGAAAACCTACACTTGTGTAGTATGATTATGCTGCAGTCAAGGGCTGGGACATTCTTTGTGAGGAAATAACATTGTTCAGGACACAAAAATATTAACTTGATTTAAATTCATTTGCCAAACTACAGCAATATTAAGTGATAAAATGTTAAAATATGCCCTCTTTAATATATATGGGTCGATTTCTACAGCCCCTGCCCAAACTGCTGGACTGTAACTGCCATTATGTGTAAACATTAGTATGGAAAAAAAATGGAAGGTTGAAATGGTCATTGTCAATATGTCCAGTTTACACACACTTTCATTTATTTTCAACATTTTGTACTTCAGGTGAAGAGTAAAATTGATAACTTGTACATAAACTGATGACAGTTTTCATCCAAGCAAATCAAAGAACACTATAAATTAGGTAATGAAAAAGCCTTTCTTAACTCATCTGGTTTTCATGGTGTAATGGTTAGATCACTTGACCAGAAACCATTGGGTTGCAGGTTTGATCTCACATTTTGTCAAAAGTATTTGCGTTTTGCTTATGTTGAAAAATGCTATTCTATGAATTATCTTCACATGGATTTGAAAGATAGAATTTAAACAAAAGTAGATTTACAAATAAAAAGTTTACTCATATCAGGTGTCCATGGCAATACCAGGTGTTTATGATGAACACCTGATTTGCGCGATAGACACCTCTGTGCGTGCATTACAATGAACAACTTCAGTTGGTATGAAATATGAACACCCAAATAGAACACAGGAGCCAGTATGTAAGAGCAATGATACTTCATCACTAGTGGATCAGTGCGTTGTGTGGAAATCTGGGAAAGAATTTCAGATTAGCTTCACTGATATGTATAGTTCATTCTTTATTGAACGTTGTTTAAAATAAAAATTCCCTATCAATTCAGTCATATAGACTGTTAGTAAGCACTTTCCCAATATTCTGTCATTTAGAGATACAACTTGACAATGTACTGTACATCAATTGCTATTGCTATAAATTTATTTTGTGACACATCAATTAGAAATTGTATTTTTAGTCTGCAAGTTGTAATGGTCCTCACACGTCTGTCCTGTTGCTGATTAAATCATTTCAGTTTTTATGTTATACCATACGGTGCAGGTACTTCCTGTTGGCAGAGCATTCTTCATTGATTCT
The DNA here is from genome assembly GCA_936450465.1 of Gibbula magus. Taxonomy (NCBI): domain Eukaryota; kingdom Metazoa; phylum Mollusca; class Gastropoda; order Trochida; family Trochidae; genus Gibbula; species Gibbula magus. The sequence continues at coordinate 13,232,562 of OW388295.1, forward strand.
TTTTAAAGGCAGGAAGTGTGTATCTTTAACATCAGATAATACGTCCTTTATACTAATAAATAGAAAGTAAACAAAGACATCATCCGTGCTGGGATGATATGTTCTATTATTTATTATTATTAACGTCAGTGATGTTACCTTTCAAATCTTTGATGATATCTTTTGTGATGAAGTTATAATTTCAAGTCTTTGAGCACCTGACCATCCACCTTTTATATGAATGGTTTCAACACTGCCTTATCGTATAACATATGTAAAAGAATTTAAATGAATTTGTATCAGTGTTCACTGTTACCAATCCTGTCAGTGATGTTACCATTTATTAATAATATATGGAATTATTATCCATAACCCATTAAAGTTCTTCAGTTAACATTTGACAGTCTAAACATTACATTAAAATACACAAAATTTGCAATACCCAGTCTTTCACAGTATCATTTTTATTTTAAAAACATTTATTGCAATGAAATGTCAGTGATGTTACCTATTTGTTAGTGATGTTACCTTATTTTTTGCAAAATTATGATTTCTAGCATATTTGACAGTGTTGGGACTTCAGACAGCCTGGCTTTTAACAATAGATAATGAACTGTTCCAGCAATGCTTCATGTTTACAGTACATTTAATGATAATCAGTTTTAATGCTTATGATGTCAGTAATGTTACCTTTCCTGTCAGTGATGTTACCAATTATCAATGACGTCACCACCATCAAAATCCTTTATTTTGAAAGAAACAATAGGGAGAAACACAAGTCATCTGTTATTGTATTACAAGTGGACCTTGTCCACCCCCTAAAGTGTAGATAGTATTTATTGAACTTAATTTGCGATCTGTACCAATATTGTTGTACCCTGTTAAATTTCGAGTTCCACAATTCATAAGTACTTTCTTGAAATTAGAAATTAAAAAATTACTTTATTATTGAATTTCTTCTGTTAACTCCCAATACACCATACATGTTTTGTTCAAGCAGAATTATGTACTAAAATAATCGATCAGTTATTAAGGAAAACTTAAAAATGCATTGGTAACATCACTGACATCAATTCTTAACTCAGTATGTTTAAAAGTAAATTATTTTTTTGTCAAAAGAGATTAAGATTGCAAAAATTTTAATTGAAACGGAGAATGATTTTATTTTTGTCATCACATCCACCAAATTGCTCAATTTTCTGAGAATGACCCATATATGATATTAATGATACGGACTTCAAACACACGAGGTTAATAATCTCTTTATCATATATGTCATTATTAAAATAAGCCTGTTTTTGTTGTAAAAGTGGAAAGAGAATTGACCTAGTTTTAGCGGAGTAATATCACAGACGGTACATCAAAGTGATGGTCACGACATCAGCTGTGAAGTGCCTAAATAGTTCTTAATTTAAACAATTTAAAAACACATGCGCGCGATTCTTTCAAAAATCAACAATTGATCCCTGGTTTCTTGTTCATTTTCAATCAGTTCATAAGCATCTATCTAAAGCACTCATAAATAATTTGGTCACGTTGCTAGAACAAGGGAAGTAACTCTAGTTTCAACGTTTTGGAAGCTGCGTTGCCGGGTTGATTCGGATTGCTGCATAACAGTATCTTTCGCACTTTAACGGTAATTATGTGTGAGGTGGGGTTGTTTCCTTTGTTTATGACAATAAGTAGTACCTATTAATGTATCTAATACCGTGTACTCATCCCCAAGAACAACCAAAATGCTAGTGCGATCGACGAGGCGCGTCGGTAGGCCACACTGACACATCGAGATTCATTTTGTACACAGGACACTTCAGCTACTTGTTGATACTCTTGGTCAATAGCGCACTGAAGTTTTGAATGATTTTTAAAACAAATCTACAATTATCTTGACGTTGTTAACACTATAAATGCACATAGTGTACCATATCAGATGATATCGTGTTTTCGAATATCCATTCTTTCAAGCGGAAATACTCGGGTAAACTCCCGGTTACGCTTTTCAATGACTCATAAACAGTTTTAGGATTCGCATGAAAAGAGTGGAATTCTGCGAAAGTAGTTCGTGTATTTGACCTTTGACCTGTTTTGCATATTTATCAGATTTGGATACCAAGTTTATCAGATTGCTTTATTGCATCGATAACACCCTCCATTATATGATAAATAGAGGATACTAAACGACCTTCTATTTAATACCATTTTTATTAAACGATAAATGATCTTGTATAAAACGAGCGAAAGCGAGTTTGATATCAAATCATTCAAGAGTTTAATAAAAATGGTATTCAATAGAAGGGAGTTTAGTATTCTGTTTATTACTCGCCAACATATAATCTATCGAAATAGCCGACATGGCTCTGAAACTATGATTCCTGCAAGTCCGATACCATTGTGACGACGTTACTCCAATTGTGACGTCATAACCGCAAACTATTGTGACGTCATACACGCGGCGGTATTACACTAGTTTTATATTGCCATATAAATATTACACTGCAGTATCTTACACGGGCGAGTAATAAATAAAAGTATCCACACCCCTCTATACCAATAGGCTAAAAGAGTGACACCCGCCATGTTGGATTCGTTTTCAAATCTCAGTGACTTGTTTTGAGTTGTTTACATTCAGGGCTTTTTATCACAAATTATAGGGCCTACACATATATGAACATATATTATATAGGGCAAACTGACCGAAGCTCGGACACCACCCGAAGTCGCCCGAACTTCGGACACTTTTCTGGTTTTCACAGGGAGAGGACGCAATTATAACTGCAAAAACTGTAATATGTTTATTTCAACATGTTCCTTTTCGAGATGTTATATTTGTTATTTCTTTTGAGAAATACTTGTTAGTTTGGATTTTTTAAAATATCAACTTTTGCGTGACGTTCAATTAAGGTTTTGTGAAAGAAATTTGCAAAATATTTGTTCAGAACATCTAGGACGCTCCAGAATATATCAAAATGAATGATATAGAAAAAGAAAAATAATTGATTCAATGACTTAAAATATTGGTACTTTAAATGCGATTCTGGGGTTAAATATTGAGATTTTGATAATCTGTCAAAATTAGAAATTATCATTGGAAAGCATGCTCGATATTAGTGAGAAATACAACTTGCCTGGATGGAAGTGAATCGTTCAAGCGGCATATACGCAGACCATGTGACCGATGTACCCTGCTCCTGGAACATGCTCAAGTTGAATAAAGTGCATCGGCGTTCAGACAGGAAGACGTCAGCTCAGGGTCCCTAATCAAGCACATCTTACGACTGATCACATTATGCTCAGTCACGTCTAAGCCAGTTGTATTTCAATCCTGTTTTCAGGTGGAGTCGACTTATAGGAGTATTTTTGGCAAAAAGTAAGATATTAAAGAAAAGTTTCAGTCATTTCCTTTTAGTATGAAGCCGAATAAAGGATCGGCAGTAAGCTATTTTAGATGCCAATGTGTATAAATTGTGATAAAAGCCCTGAATGTAATTGATTCGGAGATTTGAAAACGAATCCAACATGGCGGGTGTCGCTCCTTTAGCCTCAAGTTGAATCAAGCGAATCAGCTACAGACACTAAGATATCGGCATAATACTCAAACTAATATTAATAAATATGTAATTTTTATGGTACAATACTTTTTAAAACATATTTCCAAAAATGCCCTGAGGTCAAGATGTCGTTTGATATTTTGTTTAAAGTACCAGTATTATTTTCAAATGAATCAGTTACCTATCTAATTGTAAAAAGCAAGTTAGTAACAATAATAAGTTATTGAATGTCGGAAAGAAAATCTTTCTGCCATATTGTGCCGCCTGTAACAATCATTTCAAACAGGCACATTCAGACTACGTCTGATATCATATGTACGTCTGGTTCTTATGAAGTGGTCCGCTGGTTATGTCGCTTCCAGCTGTGTTTTCTGGTGGTGCGCTTGGTCCCCAAGGAGGCATAGCCTAAGCATCTATATTGTCCATCAGCCAAATGGGTCGTGGTGTTGGACCATTATGTTCTAATGAAATGCTTGCATTGAAAAAATGCCACTTACTTTACAACTAACCAACTGAAATACATTTTCAGTTAACTTGATATTTATATATTAAAACATAAACTTTCTTTTTGCAGGTATTTGATCTAACCCAAAGAACAAGAGAAGGCCCTTGGAAAAATATCAATTTTTCGACCATGGAAGCAGAATAATGAATGAAAGTACAAAAAAACACATAAACATATGTTGTTGGTGTGAAAATACCTTTCTATCATCAGTAGCAGTATTGAATCTACACATAAGATCTCATGGCAGAGAAACCAGACAAAAGAGAGGAGTATGGTGAATCATTTTAATCCAGTAACCCACAAGCAAATACATGTATGAATAACAATGGGGGAGAGACCAAACACAAGTGGTGAGTTTGATGAAATATTTATAGCTTCAAATGATGTACAGGAGAATATGATAAGTAATACTGGAGAAAATGAATACACTAGTGAGAGTGGAAAATCAGTTATAGCTTCAAATGATGTACAGGAGAAAATGATAAGTAAAACTGGAGAAAATGCATACACTAGTGAGAGTGGAAAATCAGTTATAGCTTCAAATGATGTACAGGAGAATATGATGAGTAATACTGGAGAAAATGAATACACTTTTCAGAGTGGAAAATCGGTTATAGCTTCAAATGATTTCCAGGTCCATACTGGCGAGAGAGCATACAAATGCAGCATTTGTGACAAATATTTCAAAAAAATATCGAACCTCAAAGCACACATGAGAGTTCATACTGGAGAGAGACCATTCATGTGTAATCAGTGTGGTAAATCTTTCACACGCTCGGGTACCCTGCAGAGACATGTGAGAACTCATACTGGAGAAAAACCATACATGTGTAATGAGTGTGGTAAATCTTTCACACGCTTGAGTACGCTGAACAGACATATGGGAATTCATACTGAGAGAGAGAAACCATACAAATGTGACGAGTGTGGTCAAACATTTATACGATCAGGTGGCCTGAAAACACACATGAAAAGGCATACTGGAGAGAGACCATACCAATGTAGTGAATGCGGTAAATCATTTAAAATTTTCGGTGACTTAAACAAGCATAGTAAATTTCATACTGGGGAGAGACCGTACAAGTGTACTTTGTGTGATAAATCATTTACAACATCCAGCACTCTGCTCGTACATGTTAGAAGTCATACTGGAGAGAGACCTTACCAGTGCAGTGAGTGTGATAAATCATTTACAGCTTCAAATTCTCTACAGAAACATATACAAAGTCATACTGGAGAGAGACCATATACGTGTGGTGAGTGCGGAAAAACCTTTTCAACATCAAGTTACTTGCAGACACACATGCGAGTTCATACTGGAGAGAAACCATTCGAATGTAGTGAGTGTGGTAAATCATTTAAAGCTGCAAGTGAGTTGCGTAAACATGCAAAAATTCATACTGGAGAGAAACCCTTCAAATGTTATGTGTGTGGTAAATCATTTACAGCATCCAATTCCCTGCAGAAACATACAAGAATTCATACAGGAGAGAAGTTGCACAAGTGTGATGAATGTGGTAAATCTTTCACACAATCAAGTACCCTGTATTTGCACATGAAAATCCATACTGGAGAGAAACCTCACCATTGTAGCAAGTGTGATAAATCATTTATACAAGCTGGTGACTTAAAAAAACATAGTAAAATTCATTCTGGGGAGTGATCCAACATGTATACAGTGTGTGAGATAAATCACTTAACATAGAGTCGCTTGCAGAAACACAGGGGAGAGTCCCATTCAAGTGTACTGTGTGTGGCAAATGTTTAAAGCTTCGAATGAGTTGGGGGTGGAATAGCGCAGTGGTTAGCGTGTTCGGCTTCGGATCAATTGGTCTGGGGTTCGAATTCCACCAGGGGCAAGGCAACTCTGTCTGCAGTAGTGAACTGTTCTACACGCAGTAAGTTTTGGTGCAGTGCTACACTGAATTTCAGCGTAGTACCACCCATGGTTTGCTGGTTCCAGCCGATGCTCAAAGGTTTCACCGCAATGCATAGCCACATGGCGTTGCAGGCTTTCTCCCTGCCATAATACTAGCAGCCGCGATATAAGTGAAATACTCTTGAAAGCGGCGTTAAACCCCATCTCACCTCACCTCGAATGAGTTGGGGGTGGAATAGCGCAGTGGTTAGCGTGTTCGGCTTCGGATCAATTGGTCCGGGGTTTGAATTCCACCAGGGGCAAGGCAACTCTGTCTGCAGTAGTGAACTGTTCTCCACGCAGTAAGGTTTTGGTGCAGTGCTACACTGAATTTCAGCGTAGTACCACCCATGGTTCGCTGGTTCCAGACGATGCTCGCAGGTTTCAACCCAATGCATAGCCACATGGTTTTCTCCCTGCCATAATACTAGCAGCCGTGATATAAGTAAAATACTCTTGAAAGCAGCGTTAAACCCCACCTCACCTTGCAAAAAGTCAGAGAGATGAAGCAGCACTAGTCATTTTTGGTAAATCATTTATTGCTACTTTTTAATTATTTAGTAAAACCAATGATTCAGTTCCTTCTGTCTGTCCGTCCGTCCAAAGAAAATTTTTGTCCGATCTATTACAGAAAAACTATTCATCTCATCTTTTTCAAATTTGTCACATGTCTTCTTCACCACTAGGTGAGTCGCATGGCAAAATGTAACACGAATTTGAATTTTTGGCGATGTTTTGTATTTTTTTACTTCGTCATATTCGGAGCTAGAATGAATGAAGCTACTTCTGTGTTTCTGTGATTTGTTGACTTTATCATTTTCTTTTTCATGTAACTTTCATCATAAGCTACTTCTGTGTTCTTGTTGATTTTACTATTTTATATTTCCACTGGTTATATTTTTGGAAAAGTTAATTTTTTTTCCTTTCAGCCATAAACTGCTGTATATCCCTTACTGTGCCTACAGGGTTTGCTTCCATGTACCTGTTGTTTCAAGTCACTCGAATGAATCATTATGATGGATTAATTCCCAAAATAAAGTTGAAATCAGTGGTAATGGCAGTAGTGTATTATCTTACCCCTACCTTTTCAAGTTACTATTATTCCTACTTATACTGAAACCATCTTTTTTATATGAAGAGACTTGTCCTACCCTTTTCACAAACAGTTTAATCTAATGGCAATTACATTTCATAGCTTATCAATCCTTAGGTGTGCAGACACCTCCTCTTTAAGTAAAACAAAATTGTCAAACTTTAACAGTCGGGGTATTACTGAGCCACGCTCACTTTTTTCAATGAGTTTTTTGCTTGTTATTATTTATTTAGGAATCCAGTGTAAATCACTATGTTGTATGTATATACTCACTGTAACTATATTATTATCCTCCTGTCAGATTCTTGTATCATATGTTTGATAACGGTGTTAGTATCAACAATGAAACATCACATTCATTGCAATAAAGAGATTGACTAGCAATACATCTTGGTTTTCTTTCAGCTGTATAATAAGTGAAATACTCTTGAAAGCGGCCCTAACTCACCTCACCTCACCTCACCTCACCTCACCTAGAACTGACCTTCAAGAAAAGGCATACTTATGGGTGATAAGGAGAAACTGCTAACTGAACTTCAACATTTACAAAGGGTTAAGATTATAGAAATAATTGAAGCAGTGGACGATCCAACTCCATTGGTTAACCATATCGCAAACATGCAGAACCAGTCATGTGATATTTGGATCCTGACTGGACCAGCTGAACCAAGCTCTTCATGGAACGTTTTTTGATTTACCAGTGTTAGAAGAGAACAGAGATAACAAAATAATAGTTACTACCCTAGTTTCCTAGTTGTATCGGGAAATACCAGGACAGTTTGTCCAAGAGGCTCCGGTCCGAGGTCTGTGGCAGAGGACGGGGCTCGAGGACAACAATTCAACGAGTGACTGACTGATATTTTACTTATAACGAGTGAAATAACACGAAAAATTAACTATTTTTAGCTCATCAGGCCTGATGGGCCTGTGGCATGGCACGGCGTCTGTCCATCCGTCCGTAAACTTTTCACTTTTTTTTCTAAATTGTAGATTTGGTGACTCACAGGGATCATGACCTAAAAAGCTATTTTCATATTCTTCTCCAGTCCCAAAAGCTCTAGAAAGCTGAAATGTTATGTACAGACTCTTTGGCCAATGGGGTTTCTAAATTGTAGATTTGGTGAACCATTGACCCCAAATATGGGCCACAGCCAGGAGTGTAGCATGTCTGTTAAAGGTACATCCATTGTGTTGTTGGGGGTCACATATTGCAAACGTTATAAATGGTGTTACTTTATCGAGAAGTACCGATTGTTACCGAAAACAATTATTTTAATGATAGTCGACTTAGCATATTGACGATATGAAGGTAAAAGTAGTGATTTCTGATCGAAAACCGGACAATGCACAACGTGTGGCGCGCGTCAATGAGTCAAACGTAATTTTGGAATCTTATTTATAACAGACAGAATGACAAATTTGGTGAGATAATGTTTAATGGATCATATAACTACTGTGCATGTCAATGGGACGTGCAGTTTCGGTTTCTACACAAGAATAATGATGTTACTCAATTTTAAGTGGAAACTAGTAATTATGATATATTTGGTGATTGGGGATAAAAATGCAAGCTGAGTGAATTTATTTGTATTATAGACAGCACATGTGGTGAGTTGGAGCGTATTGAAGCCAACTAAAATTTTATGAAACACAATGGATGTACCTTTAATTTGTGTAAGTCCGATAAATTTTACAATTTTGAATGTAAGACGTATTGAGGTTTATTTTATTTTCATGTTTATGAGACATGTAGTGCTGTTTTTTGACGTTGATATGTCAACGAAATTAGTTCAGGGACGTGATTTGGAAAGGATGGAAGACAGTTACTTAAACTTCAACAGGCATGTGAATTACATGTACCGTAATTATTATTAAGCAATTGCTTTTACTATATAGTACTATCTGCATCGATATTTCAATGTGATTTCATAACGAGATTCCCATTTTGAAGGTTGAAATTGAGCAAACATAATTGTTTCCACTTGTATTCCATTTATATTCTGTGGTAAATGAAATAATATAACGGGCACACACACTTGTTTACTTTTAAATTTTGACACAAATTAGTGAGTGGGCAGATAATCAATTTCTTTGATTTGAAATATTTGTATCACTTTAACAAACATCATGGGCATGACTAGCAGTGCATGAGGATAATGAAAATTTAAGGTATTTCCATAGCAATTTGTCAGTATTGCCACGTGGGATTTATGATGGTGTTGCCAAGTTTGTGATGGCGATGACAATTTTGAAATGGTAATAACTGTGATTAGAATTAACATTTCTGCTTCGAAAACAAAATACATAAAAGGTTTATAGACTTTCCAGACATACTGTATTTGAGAATGGGGAACATGCAGGTCTTACCTTTCACAAAGCACTAAGGTGATCGTAAGTCACTAAGCTGACCATAGTGCAATGATAAAGAATGGGAGTTAGGTTAACCCAGTCTGATTAAAATCGACGGTTTTCCGTGGAATAAAAATTGCAAAATAGTGCATCTACCGGGATACGAACTCATATCAGTCGTATGTTCCACGCCAAACAGTCTGATTACAGCCCGTAGACTCGCGTGTTCGAGCGCAATTCAGGTAGCCAATCAAAAGATGCCCAACAAATGCTTTCAGTGCGAGAAGCTAGGGGCAGATAACTTCAAACAGCTATCCTTTTGTCTGTTCCGAATTCTTTCAAAACACCGACCGTTTAAATACTATGGTGTGATTGGTCAGCTATTTGACTGGGCTTTGGCTGCGCTAAACTGGTTCGGAACACACGCCTATACGGGATGTTCTCAGACCTTTTCGCGAGGAATCTACAGAACCTGTTCGTATCCCGGTAGATATATTATTTTGCAAATTTTATTCCTCGGAACAAGGTCGATTTTAATCAGACTGTTGGTTAACCTTAGTATAGGTTGTTATTGCTTGCTTGAAAAGCATCAGCGAAGTGGAGACTTTGATAATGACAACGAATAAACATACTGGTTAAATCGCACTTGATACATGATGATTTGATATTACTGTGATCAGCAACATACCGGTAATACATAGTGATGGTAGTTGAATCTTGGAACAGTGATTAAATTGTCCCCAAAATCAATTTGGATTTATTGGACTTGTTGTTTCCACCATTTGCAAATAAAATTATATGCATTTTAATATGTTTTCCACTTCACATTTATTTCAGAATTAATTGCTATTTAAATTTTTAAACTTTGAACTTTTATACTTGATGTTTAGTGTATATGAGTATATCCTTTGGTGAAAATATGTCATGAATATGTTAAGATATATGTTTGTACATAATTTCAAACCAGAAGTAGTTGTGAAGTAACTGATTTATATCAACAAAGTCAGTATTTACTATCCTGCAATTACAGTTTACTAAAAATATGCCTTGTAAATATATGATATATCTTTTGAGATGCATTGAGGTTTTATAAAACAGTAGTTTAAACTTTAAAATGGATTCAGGGGACCATGCAGTCCACTGAAGTTTGTAACGTTGAAGCGTGATCGTTAACGCTCGAATTTCACTTTTGGTTCACCACCATCCTATCTTTATGAATGTATTGAAACGTGTACATTTAAAAAATCATCGATGACAACATGCATAGAACAAAATCTTTGTTATTAACTGCGACTGCAATGGCTTTGTGTCATTTGCTTGATATTTACTGTACATGTATTATAATTCAGAAATGCAGAAACATATAATTAAAGAAAATATTATAAGAACGTATTCAAAATAAAAATAAAAATATTAACCAAAAAATCATGTGTAAGCCCGGGCTTTTTTCATAATGGATGCTACGCCCTTGACAGTCCTGACAAATAACATTTTAAGAAAGTTATATATCAAATACAGACTTGGTTTGCTTAAACTTATGATAAACTATGGAAGGTACGCTTCTCTTGAAAGAGTACAACGACTTTGTCCATATTGTAATGATGCTATAGAAGACGAAATACATTTTACATTTGATTGTCCATATTATACTGAATTAAGAATTAAATACATACCAGAAAGTTTCCTATCAAAAACGAGTGCAATAGGATATATCTCTATTTTGTCATCAAATAATGAGGATGTTATACGGAAATTATCTCTATTTATAAAACATGGCATGGAACTAAGACGCAACTTGTTAAATGGAAATTAGTGACTTATGGAGTGTTTGTTCATTTGTATCTGGCATACCGCCAAATGAATGTCATTTTACATGAATTTCATTATTACAAATTACCTTTTTTTTCACACAATTCTGTAAAACTGTATTGTATACATAACATTGTATATGGGCCAGAGGCCTAAAGTACAAATAAACTTTCTTTGACCTTTGACAGTCTAAAAAACGTGTTGTAATAAGGTTTGAACTCTCCGATTTTATGTGTGCTTCATTATATAAAAGTAATCCCTTACAAAAGACACGAGGGAGAGTCATCTCATCATTTTCACGTGTCAGTCTTAACATATGGTTTTAGAAATGCAGAAATTGAGAAAGGAAAGTAACTTTGCAGTTAATCTTTTTCAATAGGAATGTGAAATATATGTCGACTTAAGATTAATATCTACATTATGAACATGTTTGATGTAATCAATGTGAAATGAGAACTAATGAATAGCCTATGAACCGAATATTGTGATAGGCGGCAAAGGAATAAATTGAAGAGGAGTTAAGTGAAGAAATTTTGTAATTACATGAGATTTGTGAACTGAAAATGACTGGTGGATAAGACTATTAAAAGTAGCTATATGTGATCGTGACACCACATCTTCTTCTCCAGTACAGAAAAATATCTAAGTGTGGGGAAAACAACAATTAAAATATATAATTCACTGGCTGTGAGTCCAGGGTCTGTATGTTGTGTAATTGCATTGTGTTGACCTGGGCAGTGACCACTCCCTGGTAGAGAGATGCAAACAGCAGCTGTAGCTACTGTGCTAATACACAGATGTTTCAGAATTTCTTAGATGTGTTACAGTCTGTGTGACAGGCTGGTTTAGTCTTAGACTCAGATGCTCAAGATAATTTATTCATAAAATATCAACATTTCATTAAATATTGAAAAGGAACCAGTGAGAAATAGGATTTTCAGAAACAAGATCAGGGCTCCTTTAAATTATGTAATAAATGTTAATATTTCAAGTATAAATTACTAAAACAATAAAATGCAAAGATCTTCAATATTTATAGTGAATTAATTGATTAATGTGTAACCAAATGGGGTCACAGGGCTCACAACTTTAAAAACCCATTTTAATCTTCTTCTCCAGTTTCAAACGTTCTAGAGAGCTGAAAAGTTGTGTGCAGATTCCTTGGCTAATGGGGATTCTAAATTGTAGATTTCGTGACCCCGTGACCAAAAAATGGGGTCACAGGGGTCACAACCTTAATAGCCTATTTTCATCTTCTTCTCCAGTTCCAAAAGGTCTAGAGAGTTGAACAGTTGTGTGCAGACTCATTGGCTAATGGGGATACTAAATTGTAGATTTCATGAACCCGTGGCCTCAAATGGGGTCACAGGGGTCATGACCCTAAAAATCTATTTTCATCTTCTTCTCCAATTAACAATAAAAAAATGCTATTTAAGTTGAATTATGACTATCGCCGATAATGAGATTACTCCAGTGATTTCAGCAATTTAAAATCGAGCAATTGTAAAATTGACATACCATTTTAATGAATCCGATTTTGTCCATATGTCATTGCATCTATCCTTTAAATCCATTATATTATAATTCACAATAATACACAGGTATTCTGGATGCTGTATTAGTCTCAAAGGCTCCCCAAATATGGGCCACAGCCTAAAAAAAATGTTGAAATTGAATTTTGAACTGATATTTTATGTGCACTTCATATCAGGAGAGTCATCTCATCTTTTAGATATGTGAGTCCTAACTTGGGTTTAAGAAATGCAGAATTGAGAAAAAAAACTAACTTTGCAGTTAATCTTATTAAGTAGGAATGTGAAATATATGTCGACTTATGATTAAATCTACATTATGATGTAATCAATGTGAAATGAGAACTGTTGAATAGCCTATGAGCTGAACATTGTGGATATTATAAAAAAAAGGCCCTCTATCACAGGTCAAAACAAAAAACAAATCTTTTTTCATCTTCTTCTCCAGAACAAACTAGAAGGAATTAATATTGCGTTCAAAATGGTTAAATGTTTAGTTGAAAAGGCTTAGAGCCGTTAAAACCATGTACCATGATTTTTTATCACATTGCCTGTTCTCTCTAAGCCTTATGCAGTTAGATCAGTGATACCAGTGTTTAGTGCAAGGCAGCGGCTATTGGCTGTAAAAGCACAGCTGGCTTGTAACCAGAGCCAAGGGGTCAGCATATTGCATAATCTCCTGTGTGTTGACCTTGCTTAATGCTCTCTCACTCAATTTCAAGACTTAGATTTGTCAGGGCTAGGGATTGTGCGTTATATTGAGACAATATATGTCTGTCTTCATCATCAAACATGAACCCTGATGAGCTACAATAAAGGCCCATGGCTCTATTTTTTTTTAATTTTAAAATTTGGAAAAATCTTCGATAGAGGCACAAAGCTAAGTGTTCAATTATCATATTATATTGACAGTCATGCGCAAATAACAGAAACCAACGTGGTTGGTCTTATGGCCCCACTGACGTATTCTATTGTTGTTCGACCCGGTCTAATTTTAATGTACGGACTTCTTGGCCCTGAACAGTGGGAGGTAACTCTGATAAACTTCAGAAGCCAGAAAGGGAAGTCACAGCTACCAAAGTTACTAATTATTTGCAAACAGTGTAATATTTTGGGAAATATCTTAAAGAACGATCACTGGTAAACGCTTCTACATTGATTACATATGGTAGCACTAAGCATGTTAGGCCAAATATATGCCCGTCGTAGGTTTGTTTACATCATCCACCTACAACGGGCATACAGTACCGGTCCTATGACAGAGTCAAGCGCAAGTGCGCACGCGAGTTATGCGCTCGACCTACATTCATTCAAAGTCGACTGAGAACTTCCATACAGTACTCACAAATACAATTCCAGGCCTCTCACATAGCGTAATCCTTTCTCTATACGAAACCGGGGCTCTTTTTTGGTTATCTACACTCACGTCTCCTCCACGAACATCCTAAGACCACCCCTGTCTAAATTTCGCCGGAAAACACGCTATGCGCATGCTCAGCACAAGACTCTTGCCATTGGCTAATTTCGTGGCCGAGGGCTGCATACAAAACGGCGCACGGTTGTCAAGCGAAAAGAAACATTCCTTGGCTCATTTTATAACGCTTCTTTAAACTTCCTCACTTTACTACAGTGGTAGAAACATCAACAACACTCCAAAGATACAAGCCTTTCACATTGTAAAAAGCTTATGCTTTACACAGGATAAAAACAATCATATGAATTCAATGATATATATATATAACTTTATAACAATAAACAAACAATTTACACAATAGAATTATAAACATTCATTTATTAGTAACATTAGAAACAAATTTACCTGAAGGCGCAATTTTATTTTGGCAATTACACTTACTGTAGCACATTGAGCAACATACAGTGCACCCACAATCACATGATGTGGTACAATTGCTACACACTCTTTCTGTCGGATTTTTCATATCCTCAATAACAAAATGCTTTAAAATTGAACTACGGAAACATGTGGATGAGGAACAGAGGTTTCTAATCTCCTCAGTTGTAAAGCGCTTCGTAAGGGACAGAGGGTACGCATAAACGAAGGATACTGCTTGGGAACCATTTCGTCCTGCACGCCCTAATTCCTGCCAAAATGTCAGTAAATTTTTTGGAGCCCCCCAGTGAACCACTACTTCAACATCCGGAATGTTCACCCCCATTCCGAACGCCATGGTAGCCACTACACATCTCACTTTACTGTGTGGACTTTTAAAGTCTTCCATTATTTGTGTTTTGGTAGAGTCGGGGAGTACAGAAGTGTACATCTCTATTGGAAGTTTTGTCAGCCCACATGCAATCAGCTTGTCCGCAAATACATTGTGTATTTCCGTTACGGTCGATATACTTCTGAAATAAATATTAATATATTATTACAATATATAAACAGTTATTAACAATGGTAGCAATGCTAACCTATTACATATTTACATAATATCCCTATTATATTACCTTATCATTCATATTCTTAAAGGGATCATCCATTACAATAGTGTAAAATACGAAAAACAACCACATAGTTTGCCGCGAACATTGTTTAATTGGTATACCATAGGATGAAAGATCATATGTGTTACCTAGCAAACACGATTATTTTGGGTGCCATATCCTTAAAATCCCTCAATTGGTGAAATACCCAGTCCATATTCTGCTCAAAGTCCTTGTTGCATTTTATTATCTCCAAGTACACGTTAGGTCTGAATACAAAAATTGTTATTTAAACAGATTACATCGTATAAAGAAATTGATTAAAATTATTTATGTAAAAATGGAAGCGATAAATTGACAATGACAAGCAATAGATCTCAATAAACTAGATTTACACATACAATGTCATTACAATTCAAGTATTGATTTCATTCCCCAGGGTGACTTGGTAATTTGGGCTGTCACTCATTTATGAAACAATTAACAGATTAGCCTAGTCATCGATTCATTGATTTCCTTTTAATTTTATTCACCTACAATAGATAGACATTCTATATAAAAATGTAATATTATATCTGAATTATACACATGAGGCATACATTAACGAAAGGATTACACACCTATCTGGCATTCTATACACTCCACCACAATCAGCATCTAAATGCAGATATGTCTTTATGTCCTTCACTACTGTTGATGTTGCTGTAGCCGTCACCGCCAAACATGGGACCGGAAAACTGCTTCTAATAACTCCGATTTGACGAAACTCTTTACGGAAGTCATCACCCCTGCATAACATATATTAATTCAAAGAGTACATAACATAATTGGAAAAATCATATTAACGATAACCGATTACCTATGACACTTATCAATGCTATTATGACTACATATATCCAAATCAAATGGGAACTATTTAAAGGTATTTCCTTCGATACATACCGAAATATATTAACCTAGAACGTATAATGTTTATACATGCAATAAAACATTGTTACAATACGATTGAAAATAATACAATGATAGGACAATTTACATTTGTGGGAGAATTCTTACCAATCTGATACACAGTGAGCTTCATCGACAGCCAAAAGACACCCATTGTCCTGCCATATCGGCGATCTGAACACTGACGTCCAGTATGGCTTAGTCAACATCTCAGGAGAACCATACACCAAACTGTATTCCCCATGGCGAATTCCTTCCATAAATCATAAATGTTATTATGTCAATTACGCTTTCTTTCAATAACTCTCAATTGTCCTATATAAAATTATTATTTTATGTAAATAAAAAAGCATTAACACAAGCTATTTCCATATACATTATTACCAACAATGACGTTGACTATCCAACTTTGCTGTGTTACCCTCGCTTACGCTCGGACAATCCAAAAATTATACTCTCTTCCTTACACGTTATAGGATACTCTTTCTATACAAAAACACTATATATATATATATCAAACTCATGTGACATAGATGCAATTAATACCATTCTTAGTAAACAAATATTCACCTTCTTTCTCTTCACTACCTATATCTGGAGATAAATGAATGACTGACACATCATGGGAACGGAGATATGATATCTGGTCTTCCACTATACTGTTCAATGAAGAAACAATCAAAGTCATATGTCGTTTCCCTGGGGACAACTGCAAATAGCAAAATGACAGTAATACAGTATATATGTTTTTACACAACATGACATTTATAGTAATGACATTTAAATGCATACTGAACTTAATATAGAAATAAAATACCATACAACAATATTATATTCTAACGTTTAATGGTAGTTTCATACATAGAACATCACTGAGTTTAATGGATGCTTACTAAGTTACTTACCTCATCATGAAGTAAAGATGGAAGAATGAAGCACATCGACTTGCCATAGCCGGTGGGAAGCACCCCGACACAATCTTTACCTTCCATTACTAAAACATTTAAGATGTCTCTTTGCTCTTCCTTTAAATCAAAATGGAAGCCATATTTACTCTGCACACGTGTAAAAGCATCATCCATGTTGATTACGTGGCGGTTGCTTATAAAATGATACTGAAGAGGGAAATGCAAATAATTTATTTGTATTAAATGATGTATTATCAAATAAAGAAAAATTACTAATAAACTACATAATTTTTGCAGACAATATATAAATATTTAACTAAAAAATACCCCTATATATACATATTTCATATTTATATTAATCATCCACGAGAGTATAATCCTTTTTCAGTACCCACACACACAATCCTTATTGTGTATTCAACCTCACATGCTTCATGTGCATACAACACATGCTTTACTCGTGTCACCATGGAGTGTCATCAGTGTCTCAATTGTAGGGATGACTTTGAGAAAAGAAACAAAGGTTATAATAGACACTCTGTTATTGGCAAATTATCCACAACTACTAATGTCAGCATTTTATGTGCTATAGAAGAATGTTTTAAAGTAAAAGTTGATGAATATGCATTTATTTGTTCTACATGTAGAAATTTGTTGAACAAAGTGTACACCTCGTTTACTTTGAGTCACTCATTTGAGAATAGGACACACCCTAACAGTTGTTTAGGGAAACGCAGACATAGTTCCTCCTCTCCAGTTTCTCCTAAACTACCGAGGACAGAACAACCGCAAGCCACTTTTCCTGTTTTGTCATTCAAAAGGAGAACCAAGAAGGTATGTATAACATTTAATGACAATATAGCAACTTAAATCGATTTTCAATGACTAATGTATGCTGAATTGAGAGTTATGAAAATGCTGCGTTTTGTCATGTGTTCAGCGGTGTGGTTTAAAAAAAAAACGTAACCATTGTCTAATACTCATTCATTATTGCTTTAGTATTGGGAATGTTTTAGGATTACCCATCATTATTATGCAAGGACGAAATGCATTTCTTAATGTAACCCGTTGGAATACATATATAACACTCATGTATCTCAAACACATCCATTATAACTTAAAACAGTTTTGTGGTCGCAACTCCAAAACGCACCTTTCAAAAATTCTTGGAGGTATTACTTATCATTGTTTGATTCCAATTCACAGTCAATATTGAAAAGGCCGATGCGTCACAACAGCACCATGGACACAGCAATACGATACTTAAATCAACGACAGTACCTGAAAGCTGCCAGATGTTTATTAGATTCATCAACAAGTCTTAGGAATGCTGTAATAAAAGCTGTGGGAGAGACCATCCAAAAGGAAATAAAGCAACTGTCCAAGGATAAGGATAGCCCTTTCTTTCTGGCCGAATGTCAAGACATTCTTCACTTTAACTGGAGCGACACTTTAGATTGGCTGTTTTCAAACGCACCAAATCTAAGCAAGATATTACATTACTCTCAAAAGTGCTCAAGAAGGTATAAACATCTCGTGGTTATATCATTTATGCTTTACAAAACTTCATTGATAATGACATTAAGTCAGATATGCTTAACCATTAATGTTGAATGACTTAGTAGAACATTTTAAAACCTTCCTCGACGACGGGAATATATAACTTGCATAACATGTAATTCATCTATCACATCGTATAGTATCAGTTAGGCAATAAGTTAGCACACTAATAATGATTACTTGTTAGTCTTCTTTTTCTTCATGTTCATGCTCAATTGCTTATTTTCACAGTTCGGAAAGAATAAGGCGACAAAGTGTGGGGTTAATTGCATCCCACATTCTGTACAGATCCAATCCCAAGTTCAAGCTAATTCCCAGTCTGAATTCGTTGCTGATGTGGATGGGTGGATGCAAATCTTCAGTAAGTAACAGCGTGATGATATTCATCACACATGCCAGTTTATATAAATTGCCGAAAGAAAATCGTACCTACTTGTCACATTTTATTAACAAAACTTAAAAATACCCCAATATAATTCGCCCCGCTAATGGATGCAATACTGCCGAAGCGGCGTTAAACAATAACTCACTCACTCACTCCCAATATAATTAACGTCCATTATAAGCAAATGTAGATCTATAGCCTTGATGTACCCTGCATATACCATTTTGAACCATTTTTACAAGAACAATAACTATGATGTTATAATGTATATGGATTAAAATGTCTTTTATAAAAGTTTATAAGGTAAGGTTATTAAAAAGACGTATAGATAATGCTATATAAATGGTATAAGGGGATGTTGTGGATTAGGGTACAAACAGTCATGCATTTAAATATAGGCATATCATATCAATGCTATCATGCTTCCATTATGCTGTCATAGGTTATAACACAGTTCAGCAAAACCGGGTTTTGCATATCGCCTACTTCCACCAGACGAGTCATAGATGCAGTACGATCCTCTTTTGACAAGGACTTGCTGGCAGCTAAGGCATCCATAGAGGTAACATGTTATGAAATGTGTATAACTAATGCACAAACATTCATGAAAGAAGTTGTATATGAAATCATTAAGATATATTTTGTCATTTACATTGTCCTACACTATTGGAATTAAACAATACTTTCATTGAAATATATGAACGATTAATAATCACAATCACTTATATTAAAACAATTATCAACCTATGTATTAATGCTTTGAATTTGCTATTAAAGGAAAGTATGCCCATCACGAATGTGGAGCAACATGACGAGGAGTCGCTTTGGGAAGATATTTCAGTGGAACACGAATCACAAACATCCAACAAAAGTAAGTATATAAATAGAAGATAAGTACGTTCATTCTTATGATTGCGATTGCCTTAGTAGTGTGTGTGAGAGAGAGAGAGAGAGAGAGAGAGAGATAGAGAGAGAGAGAGAGAGAGAGAGAGATAGAGAGATAGAGAGAGAGAGAGAGAGAGAGAGATCTGTAGAGATAGGTGTACAGAGAGAGAGATGTATATAGATATATATATATATGGAGAGAGAGGTGTATAGATAGAGATATATATATATATATAGAGATGTATAGAGATATATATATATATATATAGAGAGAGAGAGGTGTATAGATAGAGAGATATATAGATATATATATAGAGAGAGATATATAAAGATGGAGAGACTAAAATACATTCTACATTACACTACTATACATTTTTTACCTACATGAACCATTGTCAATATTGTAGTGGAGTTTTGAACTAGACATTACCACCTTCATGTACATGTTCATTTTTGCAATATTGAGATGTCAGGGTTGATTATTGTGGGTTCCGGGGGGATCGATGTTGGTTCAGAATTCTTTGTTTTTTTTGGTGAATGTTCCCAATATAGTTCTCATTACATCCAGAACATCAATCTAGGTGCCTGTAAAATGTTTAAATATATATTTACAGTACATCCTGGATTTACGATGTGTTGGGACAACATTGGCAAGAAAAGTACCGCCAGGCACCAAGGTCCGGACTCACAGAGTAAGATGAATCTTTGGGCGTTGGCCTTTTCGGTTGTGAATAGGGTGCCAAGTACATCCTTATCTCTTACTGACTGTGTAGACGCAGTAGCTCTACCGATGGAGACCTTCCTCTTGACGTCAGAAGACGTCGAAAACATCAAAGAGAGAATGAGGCATGCGATGTCCAACATCCTCATCCAATACATTGATGCGTTTCGATCTGTCGATGTCCTGCCCTACATAGAGCATGAGTTGTCCGACGTAATGGCACGAAAAAGCAAAGTCGTAAGTAAATTGATTGAACTATTACTAATCATGAATTTATAAGATGACTTCGTTCGGACGACCATTCATTTAAGATTATTTGAAAGCCTGATGTTTGCTTATTGGGGAATTATAACTATACTATTTACCAGTTATGTTGTTTGTTCCTTATTTCCCTTTGCATCATATATCATAATAATTGCATTTTGCAGGTCAACATGGGTGTCTACCAAGAGAACCCCTCCACACTTAGTGGCAGTGTTGCCATTTTAGAGGCACTCCACAAGTATGTGCCCTCCAAAGAAGGGCGATGCAGCCCGGTTGTGCTCTACGGAGATGGTTTATCGTGTGAGAGACACAACTCGGCCCACGACTCGAGAGTCACTTGCGACGACATGGGACAACGACTTGAAGGTTTGGAACCCTCCCCACAAGAGTTCCACAAACGCATGCTATGCTTACAGGTATGACTTATGTGATGGTGTAATGAAACATGATGATAATGAGATGCTTTAACATAACAATATATTGTATAAATAGAAATAATAAATTGCCATTTTTAGGGGTAAATATATAATTATAAATTGCTTAAGTGCCATTAATATATTTTGTAAAGATATTCTAAACATACCCCATCATTAATGTATTAATCACATATGAAGTTGCATTACTATATTTCCTAATTCCGCAGGACACTTTCAACGAACTGTTCAAGGGCTGTGGAGCTAAAGATGTTGGTACCCTGTACCATCTGAAGAACGTGTTCAATCACAGGAGTGTAGAGAAAGACGTAAGCAAATGCTTCAATCATGCTGTCGATTTATTGAATGAAGCCACAGACGCCTACACTGTTCTTCTGGCATTGGAACACTTACACTTGGACACTGTGGACAGTCCACTGGAAGACGTGTCAAATGCGGAGGATGTCCTCATGGAGACCGTGACACATCTGGTGGATACCATTTGGGATGTCCCAGACACCAGGTTGACCACTCCCTTACCATCTATGACTCTGGACTATCCATATTGTCAGTGCCATACAGGTGAGAGACAACCATATTAAATACTGCAATTGTACAATTATAGACGTCAAAATGTGACACTTTATTAGTGGAATTCTCATGACGATTCCCTATTTCTAATTAAACCTTTCTTGTTATGCAATACCTTGTGGTGCATTGGTTAAAATTGACCGTAATTACAACTGACTCACTAAAGGTAATAAGGATGTCCTGCATATTGATTTATGTTTCCACAAACAGTCTCATTCTATAACATATATGTGTGTTTTC